>CM035838.1:465922206-466304161 GCA_020510985.1 Pholidichthys leucotaenia | reverse complement strand
CCTTTTATGCCTAAACCCTGTGAAATTGTGTGCACCCTCCCACCCCCATCACATCAAACATTCACGCAAAAACAGTATTTGTTAGTATGAGGAGAACATGTGGATTATTGTCACATTTCTATTTTAACAAGTTTTTTTTTTTTATTACAAAGACTTATTTGTTTCAAATAATATGATTGTTCCATGAAATGTTTTACCACATGCTGAATATGCATCTCCTTTAATGTTTGTTACCTTGTATGAGGGGGGTTGGATGTGCGGATTGATTCAAGAGAAAAGAAAAAAAAAAAAAAAAAGGTCGCTATTCCAACCTGAAAACGGATAGTTTATCCGCGACGCTCTGGTGCTGGGTTTCCCGCTGCTGGTCCGTGGATTTTGAAGGTCTTTGTGTTGTCCATGTTTGCGTTTTGATCTACTCACTCGGGTCTGCTGGGGGTTTAAATACCGTTACCGGGAGGCCTCTTTTCGCCATGTCAGCTGTTGCTTCTTCCGCCGAATTATAGAGACACGTTTCATCGCCATAGAAGACCCTTAACTTCGCAGGAAATGGTGTCTGAAAGCGCAATTTCTTCTCTCTTAACACCTTTTTCGCGTCATTGTATTCCCTGCGCTTTTTAAGGACCTCCGGGGCGTAATCGTGTTCCACGTAGACTTTTCTCTCCTGGTGCATAAATCCTTTTTTCTGCCAGGCCAGTCTTACAACCTCTTGTTTTATTTTGAAATTGGAAAATCTTACCAACACCGAACGTGGGGGCGCTTCCGCCGCCGGCCTAGCGGCTAATGAACGATGTGCCTTTTCTATCTTCAAGTCGGTGGTTTGTGGAATATCCAATTTCTCTCTTAGTAAGGATTCCACGCATTCTGCCATTGAGTTAAAACCATTTTCGGTTCCTTCTATCAGACCATGAATTCTTATGTTGTCTCTTCTTTGTTTTCCTTCTTGGTCGGTTAGCTTAGCCTCTATAGCTGCTTGTCTTTTGCGTAGGTCTAGCACAGAATCTTCGAGCACTTTTATTCGATCCTCTGTTTCCAAGATTCGGTTCTCGGCCTGGTCCACTCTGCTGTTTGTCCTTTTCAATTCTTCTCTGAATTCCCGAAATTCGGCCGTAACATCTCGGCGAAATCGTCGTAGCTCCTCAAATAGTGATTTCAGGCTAACCCTTTTGTTAGCTATCACCAGTTCCTCGTCTTCTGAACGGAGATCTTCCAGTTCGGATTCTCCGGCTGATACGTGTCCTGGCCTGGAGAATTTCAGTTTCTTCTGTTTTCCTTTAGACATGATGATTTTGTCTTTTGATTTTCACTCCTCCAAAAATCCGTTAAGTTTGATTTTCAAGGTGTTATCCTGGATTGGGTCTGAGAACTTCAGTGTTAAGCTGCAGTCGCCATGGCGTCCTGTACCAGATTATTTAAAGAAGTCTTCCCATTTATTGGTAGCTCTATTCTTCAAATAATCAATTCTTCTTTAACATTAGGCCATGTACCGCAGGCTTTTAAAACTGCTGTAAAAAACTGCTGTCCTTACACAAAAAGCCAACACTGGATCCAGGAGTTTTAGCTAACTATAGACCAATCTCTAATCTGCCTTTCATTTCAAAAAACCTTATAAAGAGTTGTTGCGACGCAATTATTTGACCACTTGCAGGGAAATGGTTTATTTGAAGAGATCAATCTGGGTTTAGAATCTATCATAGTATTGAAACAGCTTTAGTGAAGGTCACTAATGACCTCCTTATCGCATCTGATAATGGGCTTGTTTCTGTACTTGTCCTTTTAGACCTTAGTGCAGCTTTTGATACTATCGATCATATTTTACTTGATAGATTAGAACACAATGTTGGACTTAATGGAACTTTGTTGCAGTGGTTTAAATCTTATTTATCTGATAGGTTCCAGTTTGTTCGCAGCAAAACAGCCCCAGACCATCACACTACCACCACCATATTTTACTGTTGGTATGATGTTCCTTTTCTGAAATGCTGTGTTACTTTTACGCCAGATGTAATGGGACACACACCTTCCAAAAAGTTCAACTTTTGTCTCGTCAGTCCACAGAGTATTTTCCCAAAAGTCTTGGGGATCATCAAGATGTTTTCTGGCAAAATTGAGATGAGCCTTTATGTTCTTTTTTTCTCAGCAGTGGTTTTTGTCTTGGAACTCTGCCATGCAGGCCATTTTTGCCCAGTTGCTTTCTTGTGGTGGAGTCATGAACACTGACCTTAACTGAGGCAAGTGAGGCCTGCAGTTCTTTGGATGTTGTTGTGGGGTCTTTTGTGACCTCTTGGATGAGTCGTCGCTGCGCTCTTGACGTAATTTTGGTCAGCCAGCCACTCCTGGGAAGGTTCACCACTGTCCCATGTTTTCACCATTTGTGGATAATGGCTCTCACTGTGGTTCACTGGAGTCTCAAAGCTTCAGAAATGGCTTTATAACCTTTTCCAGACTGATAGATCTCAATTACTTTGTTTCTAATTTGTTCCTGAATTTTTCTGGATTGTAGCATGATGTCTAGCTTTTGAGGATCTTTTGGTCTACTTCACTTTGTCAGGCAGGTCCTATTTAAGTGATTTCTTGATTGAGAACAGGTGTGGCAGTAATCAGGCCTGGGTGTGGCACACAAGGCCATGTAGGCTTGGATTTTTTCCCCTTAATAATAAACACCTTCATTTAACAACTGCATTTTGTGTTTACTTGTGTTATCTTTGTCTAATATTTAAATTTGTTTGATGATCTGAAATATTTAAGTGTAACAAATGTACAAAAAAATGAGAAATCAGGAAGGGGGCAAACTCTTTTTCACACCACTGTAACAGTTTGGAAGTTGTATGGGTACCCATACAATATGTATGAATATGTACCCATATAATATGTATGGGTACATATTCATACCATGAAGGGTAACTAAATAGACAGTTATGCTACTGTTTAGTCCATCTAGCTACAATGCTCCGCACTGTGTATATATATACTGCTCAAAAAAATAAAAGGAACATTTTTTAATCTGAGTAAGTTTTGGAGTGTTTTGAATTCAGCCCTCTGTAGGTTGTAGGTTGATAATTTTCATTTCCATCAAAAGATTTTTTTTTTTGTTTTTTGTTTTTTTTGTTACTTATTTGTACCCGTAGGTAGATTTGGTTTGCAGCCTGGTGACAAGCCACCGGCTGCCGGTCGCTGCGTGCGCGAGCGCCCTAAACCTACATGTTTTTTTTGGTATGCGGGAGGAAACCGGAAAAATCCCGGAGTAAACCCACGCAACACGGGGAGAACATGCAAACTCCACACAGCTCACTGTTGGTCGGGGGCTGGGATCGAACCCACGATCTCATGATCCCCGCGATCCCCCGGCCGAGGGTAAAACTGTGCTGCCACAGTGCTAAACCACTGCGCCACCGTGCAGCCCAGATGTGGCATCTTTTCATTCTTAACACATTATCCAGTCCATATCAGTGTAGATATCCAGCTTATTTTTCCCATTAAAATCTGATGTGTTTTCAAAGTGTTACTTTTATTTTTTTTGAGCAGTATATTTATATATCTATGTGTACGGTACATACACTACCGTTCAAAAGTTTGGGGTCACTTAGAAATTTCCTTATTTTTGAAAGAAAAGCACTTTTTTTCAATGAAGATAACTTTAAACTAATCAGAAATACACTCTATACATTGCTAATGCGGTAAATGACTATTCTAGCTGCAAATGTCTGGTTTTTGGTGCAATATCTACATAGGTGTATAGAGGCCCATTTCCAGCAACTATCACTCCAGTGTTCTAATGGTACAATGTGTCTGCTCATTGCGTCAGAAGGCTAATGGATGATTAGAAAACCCTTGTGCAATCATGTTAGGTCTGCAATGCTGTAATTGCTGCAAATGGAGGATTCTTTGACGAAAGCAAAGTTTGAAGGAAAAAATTATTATTTCAAATACAAATCATTATTTCTAACCTTGTCAATGTCTTGACTACATTTTCTATTCATTTTACAACTCATGGTGGTAAATAAGTGTGACTTTTCATGGAAAACACAAAATAATTGTCTGGGTGACCCCAAACTTTTGAACGGTAGTTTATTTATTTAGCGAATGCAAAGTCCTTAAGCCAAGCAGTTGCCTCCTGGTTTGCTGTATGGAGGGTGTGTAATCCTCCTTCCAGTCTTTGGAGCGGGCAAGCCTCTATGATGTGTTCCATAGTTTGCTCCTCTCCACATGCGCACAGTGGGCTAGGGCTACTGCCCCATCTGTGAAGGCTGGCCAAGCAGGGGCCATGTCCAGTCCTGAAGCGATTGAGTGTAGACCACTGTCTCCTTGGGAGGTTGGTGCCCGGGACCTGTTGGTTGGGGTTTATCACCAGCTGTTTGTTTGGGACCTCCTTGGTCTCCCATTCCTCTTGCCAAGCTGTCTGGATGGTAAAGTCAGCTGGGGGAGGGTTTTTCCAAATCGGCCGTCTGGATGAAAGTCGGGCAGTGGGTGGGGTGTAGATATCTGCATGGATTGGTAAGTGAGGAAAATCTTTAACTTTTTGGAGCATCCTTTGAGTTAATGCTGCTCGCCGGATGTGTGGAGGGGCTATGTTTGACAGTACAGAGAGCCAGGGGAGTGGTGTTGAGCGGATTGTTCCAGTTATAGTTCTCATGGTTGAGTTGAGCTGGGTGTCTAGATGGTGTGTGTAAGATGACCTAGACCAGACAGGGGCACAATATTCTGCTACAGAGTATGAAAGGGCCAGTGCTGAGGTGCGCAGGGTGGAGACTGCCGCCCCCCATTTTGCACCAGCGAGCTTGCAGAGCAGGTTGTTTCGTACTTTCACCTTAGCAGCCGTCCACTTTAGATGTTCCTTGAAGGATAAGGTCCTATCAAGGGTCACTCCAAGATAAGTTGGATTTGGGGCATGCTTAAGCTTGAGTCCGCTCAGGTGGATGTTTAGTTCTCTGGCAGCTTTTGCATTGTGGAGATGAAATACACTGGAGACGGTTTTTGCTGGGCTTGGTTTTAGGTGCCAGATTTTGCAGAACTGGTCCAGTTTAGCAAGATCTTCCGTGAGCACCCGTTCCAGTGGTTCAAAGTCTGGTGCTTGGAATGCCAAACAGATGTCGTCTGCATAGATGAATTTGCGGGATTTTGTAGTAGGCAGGTCGTTTATGTAGAGGTTGAACAGAGTTGGAGCTAGAACTGAGCCTTCCGCCAGTACCCGGGCTCGCCTGGGGAAGCTAATGATCCTACCAGCAGACTAAATTCGAAGAGACGACGCCTCTGTGCCAAGTCAAAGAAGAATCCTAGTCACAGTCCTAAAGCCGAAAGCAAACAGCCCCAAGAGCACTTTGTGGTAGGATCTGCCCTTCGCATATTACAACTAAACGTTGAAGGCCTATCTGCAGCCAAGCGAAGCCTTATTGAACGGTAGTGTATGTATATTCACTGCTCTTATTTTCTTATCTTCTAAATTATTGCTCTGAGTGTTGCTATCCCTGTGCTGTTGCAATCCTGTGGTCAAACGACCTACTTGTCTTTTTTGGAAAATACTAGCTCAGTCCACAGCCGACACATCACAAAGCAGCTTTGTGCCATTATCTGTCCCATTGTGGGACTAATAAAGGCTTATCTTATCTTATCTTAAGTTCTGGATGTTTGTAAACAATTACACTTCTGTTTGTCTCGACCTCTTCAGTGGCCTGATGCTAATACAGATGTTCAGTGGCAATTGTTCCTGACTGACAGCATCAGTAGCGTTGATGTATACAAAATGGTGTTAAAAATAAAATAATTGACGTTCTTCCGGTCTGGACGCCATGGCGACTGCAGCTTAACACTGAAGTTCTCAGACCCAATCCAGGATAACACCTTGAAAATCAAACTTAACGGATTTTTGGAGGAGTGAAAATCAAAAGACAAAATCATCATGTCTAAAGGAAAACAGAAGAAACTGAAATTCTCCAGGCCAGGACACGTATCGGCCGGAGAATCCGAATTGGAAGATCTCCGTTCAGAAGACGAGGAACTGGTGATAGCTAACAAAAGGGTTAGCCTGAAATCACTATTTGAGGAGCTACGACGATTTCGCCGAGATGTTACGGCCGAATTTCGGGAATTCAGAGAAGAATTGAAAAGGACAAACAGCAGAGTGGACCAGGCCGAGAACCGAATCTTGGAAACAGAGGATCGAATAAAAGTGCTCGAAGATTCTGTGCTAGACCTACGCAAAAGACAAGCAGCTATAGAGGCTAAGCTAACCGACCAAGAAGGAAAACAAAGAAGAGACAACATAAGAATTCATGGTCTGATAGAAGGAACCGAAAATGGTTTTAACTCAATGGCAGAATGCGTGGAATCCTTACTAAGAGAGAAATTGGATATTCCACAAACCACCGACTTGAAGATAGAAAAGGCACATCGTTCATTAGCCGCTAGGCCGGCGGCGGAAGCACCCCCACGTTCGGTGTTGGTAAGATTTTCCAATTTCAAAATAAAACAAGAGGTTGTAAGACTGGCCTGGCAGAAAAAAGGATTTATGCACCAGGAGAGAAAAGTCTACGTGGAACACGATTACGCCCCGGAGGTCCTTAAAAAGCGCAGGGAATACAATGACGCGAAAAAGGTGTTAAGAGAGAAGAAATTGCGCTTTCAGACACCATTTCCTGCGAAGTTAAGGGTCTTCTACGGCGATGAAACGTGTCTCTATAATTCGGCGGAAGAAGCAACAGCTGACATGGCGAAAAGAGGGCTCCCGGTAACGGTATTTAAACCCGCAGCAGACCCGAGTCAGAAGATCAAAACGCAAACATGGACAACACAAAGACCTTCAAAATCCACGGACCAGCAGCGGGAAACCCAGCACCAGAGCGTCGCGGATAAACTATCCGTTTTCAGGTTGGAATAGCGACCTTTTTTTTTTTTTTTTTTTTTTCTTTTCTCTTGAATCAATCCGCACATCCAACCCCCCTCATACAAGGTAACAAACATTAAAGGAGATGCATATTCAGCACGTGGTAAAACATTTCATGGAACAATCATATTATTTGAAACAAATAAGTCTTTGTAATAAAAAAAAAAAAAAAAAAAAAACTTGTTAAAATAGAAATGTGACAATAATCCACATGTTCTCCTCATACTAACAAATACTGTTTTTGCGTGAATGTTTGATGTGATGGGGGTGGGAGGGTGCACACAATTTCACAGGGTTTAGGCATAAAAGGGAAAAAAAAAAAAATCATTACAAGTTTGGATTGGGTTCTGAAACTCACGTTAAAAGCATGGGACTACTTTCAGTGGTAAGAGAGGGCCCTCAACACGTAACAGAGTTTGAGGAATTTCCCTCAGAGCCTTCACTCCATCAAGGCTCTTACAGGGTCTTTAAAAAGACCTCAGCTCAGGAAGTTCTTATGACAGCTTTTTGTTTTAAAGTTTTTTACACTACGTTCTTAATGTTTTTCTTGTTTTTAATGTTCTTTCAGTTTCTGAGTAGCACAAAAGAGGGCCACCACACAGTTATACTAAACAAAACAACACAATGGAGAAACAGGGTGTAACCAAAATAATTTCATATAATGTAAAAGGAACCCTGAATCCAGTTAAAAGATCCAAGATTCTAGGCAAAATGAAAAAAGACAAAGCAGGAATAATACTTTTACAAGAAACCCACCTAACAGACGTGGAACACAATAAACTCAGTAGACAAGGGTTTAAAATGATCTCTTCATCTTCATATAAATCAGGGAGGAGGAGGGGAGTAGCGACATTGATATCAACCAAAATTACATTTGAAAAAAAATCAGAACACAAAGATAAAGAAGGGAGATACAGTTTGGTAACTGGGCGGCTAGAGGGAGAAGATATCACCCTGCTGAATGTGTATGCTCCCCCAGGGGCTAACTGGAAATTTTATAAAAATGTATTCGATCTAATGATAACTAAAGCTCAAGGTTTAGTGATATGTGGTGGGGACTTCAATCTTAGACTGAATCCATACTGGGATGCTTCTGGTAATTCCCCACATCAAAATAACACCCAAAACAGGAAGACTCGGATGCTACTAAAAGAATTGGGAATCTGTGACGTGTGGAGGGAACTCAACCCCAGTGTAAAAGACTATACATTTTACTCAACTCCACATTCATCTTACTCAAGGATTGACTATTTTTTTATGTTTAATAGAGACATTGGAAGAGTAAAAACATGTAAAATAGGACTGATGGATCTCTCCGACCACAGTCCGATCTACATGGACTTAAATATCCAAAAATACACAAATAATACATTTTCTTGGAGGTTAAATTCAAATGTCCTGAAAGGACCATTGAAAGATGAATTGGAATCAGATATTCTCAGATATTTGGAAGATAACGATAATGGAGAAGTATCCCCTTTAATACTGTGGGATGCATGTAAAGCTGTAATAAGAGGAAAGATTATTGCAAAACTGGCAACCCAAAAGAAACTAAGACAAGAAAAACTATCCACATTAGAGTCAGAACTTAGGAACCTAGAAAAAGAACACAAAGGCAACACTCATTCTACTGACTCGCTCAAGATTAAGGAAATTAAAAACCAAATAAATGAGATCTACACAATAGAAATCCAGAAGAAACTTACATTTCTGAAACAAAAATACTATGAAGCAGGCAGTAAATCGGCAAAATTGCTAGCCTATAAATTGAGGAAACATCAAACAGAAAGAGCAATCTACAAAATCAGAGACCCAGTATCAAAGGAAATAAAATTCAGAATTCAGGATATTCTTAAAAACTTCGAGAATTACTATAAGAACTTATACTCCCACAAAAAACATAAAAACGCATCCGAGGCATTCCTAAACACATTAAACCTTCCCCAACTTACGGAGTCACAAAATAAAACACTACTGTCAGAAATACATCCTAAAGAATTGGAAAAAGCAATTATGAAACTTAAAGCTAACAAATCCCCAGGAGCTGATGGCTATACAGCAGAGTGGTACAAAACCTTTAAACAGCAACTATCTCCTCTCCTCCTGAAAACATTTAATTATGTCCTCCACACAGGGGAAATCCCCCCCTCCTGGAGAGAAGGGGTCATTGCAGTTATACCTAAACCTGAAAAGGATAAACTAGAGTGCTCCAACTACAGACCAATCAGTGTACTAAATCAGGACTATAAGCTTTTTACCATTATCCTTGCCAAAAGGTTAGAAAATATACTGACAGACCTAATTCATTTAGACCAAACAGGTTTTATAAGACAAAGACAGACACAAGACAACATTCGACGCACTTTACACATAATTCATCATATAAAAAAATATAACTTAAATGCAGTCATATTGGGATTAGATGCTGAAAAAGCATTCGATTCGGTTGACTGGTCTTTTCTATATAGAATCTTATCCAGTTTCAATTTTCATAACAACTTCATCAGAACTATACAGGCATTATATAAAAAACCAACAGCTAAAATAAGGATTAACGGTAATTTATCATCATCTTTTGAACTGGAAAGAGGATGTCGTCAGGGCTGCCCCCTGTCTCCACTGCTCTTTGCAATCTTCATAGAACCTCTGAGCCAATGGATAAGACAAAACCAAAAAATTCAAGGTATTACACTTGGTCAGAAGGAACATAAAATAGCACTCTTTGCTGATGACATTTTAATATACCTAGGGCAGCCGGACACTTCTTTACCAGAACTAACCTCAGTTTTTTCAGAGTATGGAGATTTATCGGGGTACAAATTAAATATGCATAAAACCCAAGTTTTAACATTCAACTATGACCCAAATCATTATTCACTAAGCAAACTCAAAACTAACTGGGAGTCGGAATCTATGAAATATCTGGGGGTCAATATCCCGAAACAACTCAACAAAATTATATCACTAAACTATGATCCACTGGTGACAAAAATAAAATCTGACCTAGCAAGATGGAATATGATACCATTCTTGGGTACTGCACAAAGAATTGAAGCAGTCAAAATGAATATACTTCCACGTCTTCTATACCTTTTCCAAACAATACCGGTAGAACCTCCCAAAAAAACATGGCAGGAGCTGGACAGAAGGATCTCAAGATTCATATGGCAGGGCAAGAGACCTAGAATCAGATATAGAACCCTACAGCTAAACAAAGACAAAGGTGGGCTCGCGCTGCCAAATATCAGGGACTACTTTAAAGCCGCACAAATTAAAACTTTAGTAGAGATATGTAACCCAGTCTACACTGCACAATGGAAGGAGATCGAATGCCAAATAACAAGTGACATCCCCCTACAGGCGATAATAGGGAACAATGTCTTACCTAAGCTTTTGAATAACACTAACCCGTGGATAGAGACCCCGCTAAAAATTTGGTTTAAGATAGTCAGAGAGAATCAAACTAAAGAGCCCTATCGACTTCTGCAATGGATCGCCTATGATCAGGACTTTACTCCTAATAAAACAGACACCAGATTTAAAAAGTGGAAGGAGAAAGGGCTGATAAAATATTACGATTTTTTTAAAGGGCAAATCTTAAGAAGTTTTGAAGATTTGAAAAAACAAGGCCTAATAAATCAAGACCTTTACAGGTTCTTCCAGCTTAGACACCACATAAACAATATACTTAAAAAGGAGGTTTTGGAAAGGGCCCAGTCAGGTGTTCTGAAGGTCTTCTTAATGGCATATAAAGGGATCCCAGGGATCAGATACATTTCTAAAATATACCAAGGTCTTCAAGACTTAAAAGGAGACAACACATCTTATATAAAAGAGAGATGGGAAAAAGAGGGGAATTTCACTTTACAACTGGAAATATGGGAAAAGCTAAATAAACAGCAATGGAAAAGTACCTCATCCCTGCAGTGGAGAGAATTTGGATGGAAAAACTTGGCAAGATTTTTCAGAACACCTGCACAAAACAAATTTACCCATAAGGGATTGAACTGTTGGCGCTTGTGTGGTGAAAAGACTGCAAATCATTTTCATGTGTTTTGGTCATGCCCAGTTATCCACCAATATTGGACCAAGGTACAGACAATATTGGGGAAAATATTCAAAATTACAGTTCCCTTTTCTTTTGTAACTTTGTATTTGGGTTTACTACCGGACTCACTGGAAAGACGAGGAGAAAAATACTTATTCAATGTTTTAATATTGGCAAGCAAAAAAGCTCTAACTAAAAAATGGATGTTGAAGGACTGTCCTACACCTGAAGATTGGACTAACATGATCCAAGACATTTACTCGATGGAAAAGTTGACATTCGCACTGAGACAGGACATGGATGTGTTCATGAACTTTTGGCAACCCTGGATCGCATATGTGTCTTCCATTAGATCTAATCTTTGACAAATACCATTTCAATAATGGTTCCACTCTTTGTTCCAACGCTACTCAGATGCTCTTTTATCTTTATTTACTTACTTTTTCTTTTTGTTTGTTTTTTACTGGTTTGTTTGTTTTTTTTTGTTATTTGTTTTTTGTTTTTTTTTTCTTTTTAATTTCACTTTTTCTTTCACTTTAAAAAAAAAAAAAAAGGGGGTGTTGTAAGAATTAATCTTCCAATGTTGTCAGATATCAGAAAATAAGGGAACATGTGATGAAAATGTAAACACTGCATTGCTGTAACGACCTGTATACCCTTTACAAAAACTTAAATTAAAAAAAAATAAATAAATAAAATAATTGACAAACAGAATCGATTTGGCATTAGTAGCATTAAAAAAAATATGGTTCAAAAAAATATGATCTCTGTACAATTATGACACATGGGCATGTTTTTAATGAACATCACAACCCTACAGAGCTATACACAGTGCTGTAAATTCTGATGGCTATAAACAGCATACACAAGGCTCTTACTCTGTATATTCCTTTCTCTGCATAGATAAAATTGAGAAATAAATTGTATGGGAGGCCCGCAGGAGGACTACAGTGAAAACAACAGAAAACATGCAGGAAATCAGGCCCACAGGCTTTAAGGGGAAATCGGTCTGAAAATGTCAAGATTTTATGAAAAAAGACAGCAGAAAATCTAATGAGAATGCCATTATTCAGAGTTCTGCTGAGGAGACAAACGCTTTAGTGGCACTATGGCCCACAAGAGATTGTAGATAAATGAGAAAGTAACGAGTTCTTTATATGCAAAGTTCCAGGTCAGCGCAGGTCACTAGTTTAAAGCGTCCTCCGTGTTTCTGGGAGCTCTGCAGTTTAACTTCAGCGGGGGCATCGTTAATGACGTTTCATTTAGTAGCCTGAAAATCAATTATCTTCGAGATCGTTTGAGTCTCCTGCTGTAATGAGAGCCCATTAGCTGATGCTTGCACTATGCATCTTACTATTGAACAGAAATTACTGCAAGAAGTACGACTTCTCCAAAAAACTGCAAAAAAGTCTTCCAAGTGTCTGTTCTGTTCATGTCAGGAATGGAGAGAAGTAAAGGAAAGCAGAGGCTGTTGTAGTCAAGACCAGACTGAGACCACAGAGCACCAAGACCAGACAAAGACATGTGTTTAGACCAAATGCGAACAGGGCAATTTTTCACACGGCGCGATAGGCAAAGTTGCCTTTATAACTTCTGCAGCTGTGCTCAGTCTGCTGTGGAAATTCCCAAAACACCGTCACGTTTAGGTTTATGTTATCCAACGGGGTCTCACCTGAAAAAATTGTCCCTGCATCCAAAATTTCACCTGGACGATGGGTTGTTTACATTGCTAGCCTGCTAGCCTTGTTAGCACGTCTGTGGCAGGAACCCGTGGGTAAAAAACTCAAGACACTCCGATTCAGCTGCAGAGCTCCCAGTCCGTCTGTCTCCAGGTGAGTGTCAGTCAGTCAGTCAATCAATCAATCGGACTTTATTATAGAGGCATACAGTAATCGGTTAGTGCATCTGTTTGCAGCTGTGTGTATCTGTCCGTCTGTCTGTCCGCCTCTCTGTTTCAGCTCGCCCGGTCAAAATTAAGTGGAACTAAAGGCTCATATCATTGTATTGCCACATTTGATTGATTTTTAATTTGCCAGAATTATGAGATAAGGCTTTGTTTTCAAAATAAACACAAATTTAACTCACCATTTCTGTCAATGCAGCCACAAAAACAGGAAATGCAATAACTATGCCAGGCCACTAGAGGCTGGAGTGCCACTTTTTTAAAGCCGCCCGTGCCACCATGCCACAGGCACTGAGGCACAGCACCTTTGTGCTTTTTATTTATAAAGCACTTTTCATGCAGTGTAGCAGCTTAAAGTGCTGTCCAAAATAATAAGCAATATACACCAAAAGCGGGCAGCACGGTGGCGGAGTGGTTAGCACTGCGGCAGCACAGCAACTCATCCTTGGCCGGGGGATCCTGGGTTCGATCCCAGCCCCCGACCAACAGTGATCTGTGTGGAGTTTGCATGTTCTCCCCGTGTCTGCGTGGGTTTACTCTGGAATTTCTCCGGTTTCCTCCCACATGCCAAAAAACATGCAAGTTAGGTTAATTGGCATCAAAAACTGGGGATTCTACATTGTCCTTAGGTATGACTGTGAGAGTGAATGGTTGTCTGTCTCTCTGTGTTGGCCTTGCGATGGACTGGCGATCTGTCCAGGGTGTACCCTGCCTCCCACCCAAAAGATGCTGGGATAGGCTCCAGCACCCCCCCCCACCCCCACCCCCGCAACCCAAAAAGGATTAAGCGGAAGAGATGAATGAATGAATGAATGAATATACCAAAAGCCATAGCATAGACTCACCAACCCATTCAGATACACATACACTCACAACACACCAACGAATGGACCTACAGTACCATATACAAACATGTAAAAACCACCACATAAAACATTAAAACTGAACTGAGGAAGCACCATCAGTGAGGAAAATACATAGGTAACAAGACATAAAACCAAGCAATAACAAGTTAAAGTTAATACAGGATAAATACAGACAAAAACAGAATAAAAATAGTTAAAACAGGATAAAAGGTGTAAGAAAAGGTAAAAAGGTAAAAGGGGGGAGAAGTGAAAATAAATTTAAATAAAAGCTAGGTCAAAAAGTTGGGTCTTCAGTTTGGTTTTAAAAGTATCAGCATTCTCTGCTGCCCTCAGGTCTTAAGGAAGGCTGTTCCACAGACCATAATGATAGAAAGCAGTCTCACTGTGAGTTTTAGTTCTCACTTTAAGAATGATTAAAAAACGACCTGAAGACTGGAGGGTTCTTGAAGGCTCATAATGTAAAAGCAGTTCTGATAATCCATCCATCCATCCATCTTCTTCTGCTTAATCCTTTTCGGGTCGCGGGGGGGCTGGAGCCTATCCCAGCATCTTTGGGCGAGAGGCAGGGTCCACCCTGGACAGATTGCCAGTCCATCGCAGGGCCAACACAGAGAGACAGACAACCATTCACTCTCAGTCATACCTAAGGACAATTTAGAATCCCCAGTTTGATGCCAATTAACCTAACTTGCATGTTAGGAGGAAGGAGGGAGGAAACCGGAGAAATCCCGGAGTAAACCCACGCAGACACAGGGAGAACATGCAAACTCCAACAGTTCTGATAAATAAGCCTTAAAAACCAAAAAAAGAACCTTAAAATCTATTCTAAAGCTGACAGGAAGCCAATGCAGAGACTTTAAAATGGGTGTTATGTGTATTTTCCTGAAAGAATAGGTCGACTGCTGATCGAGCCGCACCTAGGACACAGTCCAAGGATGGATAATTTTTTTTCACACATAGGGAGTTGTTCAGAACCCCTTATACAAAGATAGAGTGATGATAATCAAGTCAGTGGCGGTAATGCACCTGTAAGCTGGTTGCCAACCGCCAATCAAATCTAAAAGAAGAAGAAGAAGAAGGGTGTTATATGTGCTCTCCTTCTGATCTTGGTCAGACTAGTTTACTCTCCAATGTTGATGCTTTTACTCTGGTAATGGCAGATTCTCAAGGCCATTACTAGCTAGCGCTACTCTTTGGACGTGAACGCGTGAATGCGTGAGATTCGTGTGTGCTGGTTTCATTCATACCCTTCTTGCTGGACCTCATTAAGATTCAATTTGACATCCCTGCTCTAGATGGTGCTAAAGTCTCACAGTCTGGTTAGGTCAGTGACTCCTGAGATGATGCCACGACTTGGACAAAACAAACAAACAAAAGATCAGGATGGAAAATTTCAATATTTGATATTACAATACTCAAAGTATCAAAAGACTGTGATAACACTGTATCATGGCCCAAGTACTGTGATAATATTGTATTGTAGGGCCTTTTGCAATCCCCCCTTCCATATCAGCCATCTGTATATTTTCAATATCATACTGACACAAGTTTTCCACAGTCAGTGCATCCCTAGAAAATTATTATAATAATTTAAATTAGGGCTGGGCAATTAAGCAAACAATACTGGAACCAACGTAATCTTGCTAATGTTTTCCTTTTTTTCCCCCTCTTGCTGTTGTGTGCGTGGTGTGTGAGAGCTTTACATGTACTACCTATTTAAGACATGCCGATGAGTTACACGCATGGGCACGTAACTCCGAAAGTAGCACAGTCAGTGCTGTTGAGATGCAGCAGAACACAGGTGGAACAATTAAAAGACAGCTTGTAACAAAAACAAACGTGGTCTCCATCTACATAGTATGTGATGACTGACTATTTCATCTGAAGATACCAAGAAAAAGCAAGCGAAGTGTACGAATACTAACACTACGAGGGGGGGCTGAAAAATTCATAGTGGTCAAATTTGATCAAATGTGGTTTATTTTTCAACCGCAGGGATCCAAGCGCTGCAACACCGATGGATGAAGTGTGTGGACCGAAGGGGAAACTATGTTGAAAAATAAACCACATTTGGTCAAATTTGACCACTATGAACTTTTCAGCCCCACTTGTAAAAGGAGCAGAAGCTAAGTTGCTGTTAGCCCCTGACACCTATCCAGATGATCTTAATTGTTTTACAGAAGGAATGGACAAGCTAAGGCTGTATTTAAGAACCTGATAAGAGACTCATAATCACTGGGTGGTGGAAACGACCCATTACCATCGTCATGGCATCATGGCGCTGTGACACCGGCTGCCTGTCTTAGCTGAGTGTTCGTTTGTTTGACTGTGTGTTGTCTGCTGTTTATAGTGGTTGCATGTGATCTTAGAGACTTAACTTTTAAACTGCACTTTCTGGAGGTACAACGATGACAGCTGGGTAGATTGGACACTTTTTTATTGCTGTGCTTTGTGTTTGGACTTCCTACCATGAGAAGCTATGCCTATAGTACTCCTGGGATAGTGTACACTCGAGATGAACTCATCACATTGCAGAATGTAAGCCCTTTGGATGGAGGAAAGCTTAATATACCGGTGGAGCTACGGAACAGGAGAAGAGGCTGTCGGTTGGGTGTTAAACAGCGTTTGAAGTGGAGGAGATTTAAACCCTGCATCCCCATGGTCAAGTAGGGTTTGAATGTGGACTTTGGACACATTTACACAAAGAATGGTTCAAGTTTTTTTTACACTGTTTTGTCTACAGGGGTATGTTTTTATCTAATCTTCAAAGTATATGAACCAGAAAATCAACAAAATGTAAAAAAACCCCAAAAAACATAAATTCATGACTTACCTGTGGCGGGGGGGGGGGGGGGCTTGCTCACTCGCGTGGTTGGTCTGTTTTCACCCATTGTGGTCATTGTTTTGCGTTTGGTCGGTCATTTACGCTCTCTATCACATCTACAAACTCTTATGATTTATCCCACATGAATTTTGTTTGTATTACACTGATATTTTTCCTGTATGATGCAGTTTCTGTGAGGATCGCCGCCGCCATAACCATCGTGTCGGCGGCCACATTGATGTTGTGAGCTCAAAGCGGAAAAAAGGAAGAATAATGAGGATTTCTTCTTCTTTGCTGTATTCCGTGTCAGGCATGATTCCTTCGACGCGTGTGCCACCTTCTGAACTGTCAGATCAGTACAAATTTTCAGTATAGCCGGGGATGTCACAGTGAGTTGACATGTGCAGTTGCTGCGCTGTGCCACTGGGGGCGTGAGACCCGTCCATGAAATGTGGACAGTTAAAGCGTTTAAATGCACCACAAGAGAAAATAAGACTTTAGAGCTGCTCTATACAAATGTAAAAAATGCATATATCTCGAGTGCCCTCCCCCCATTAGGCAGATCAGACCACAATTTAGTTCTGCTCACACCTGAATATAAGCCTGTTGTTAAACAAGAAGGTACAGTAAGGATAATGAGGAAATGGTCCCCTGATGGTTTGGAGACACTTTGTGGTGCATTGGAAGCCACTGATTGGAAGCTTTTTATAAAGCTCATGGAGAAGACATAGATAGGTTAACAGACTTTATCACTGATTACACAACATAACAAAAATAATTTTTTTTGTAAGTTGTCTGTGTTTTTTCAACTGATTTAAGACAATTTAGCACCGTTGAATCCGAAAATGACATCCGTTTCTCTTGATCAGGTCAGGTTTTTATGCTAAGTTGTAAGCAGTTGTACAGTTGTACTGTAAATTGAATAGTAGACACTGATAAAGGTAAGTACATGTAAATTGAATGTTACGTCATCATTGTTCAAAATTCAGAGATTTCAAAAGAATTTTGCATCATATAAAGCGAAAATACCCGTACATGTAAACAAAAACGTAAAAAAACATGTGGTCATAGTTCAAAAAGTTGACCTGATTGCGCAAAACCAATGTGATTTTTGGATTCAGCACATCAAAATTGTCCTAAATCAGCTAAAAAACTTGAACAATAAATTTGGTGTTGACCAGTGTTATATTGGGTTCTGTGTGGATAATTCTGTCTCCACCAAAAAGATCCTCTATTACCCAAATAACAAACCTTGGGTCACAAGTGAGCTGAAAAATTTACTACATGAAAAGAAGAGGGCTTTTAAGACAGGGGATAAAACAGAACTCAAGAATGTACAGAAAGAGCTGAAACGGAAACTTGGGGAAAACAGAAACATCTATAGGAGAAAGTTGGAGAAGAAATTGGAGGAAAATAATGTCAGGGCTGTGTGGAGTGGGATGAGGGAAATAACTGGTTTCAGTAAGAAGAACAGGGGCGCCGTTGAGGGGAATACACAGTGGGTTAATGAACTGAACCAGTTCATTACAGCAGCTCTATCAGTGGTCTGTTGTCCCCCCCATCACACACCAGCAGTAGGCAGCCAGCTCTGAGCCGGACACCTCCTTCACCTCACTCACCTGACAATTCTGCCTCACCTTCTGACAGAACCACACCCCTTGACAGGATAGCCACCCTTAGCATCACTGCTGACCAGGTGAGGAAAGAGATGGAGAAGCTCTACCCTGGGAAGGCTCCAGGAGTGGACGGCATAAGCCCTTGTGTGCTGAAAGCCTGTGTGAGCCAGCTGCGCAGAGTCCTGCAGCACCTCTTCAACATGAGCCTGTACCATCAGAGAGTTCCAGAGCTATGGAAAACATCATGCCTGACCCCAGTGCCTAAGAAAGGCCACCCTGTGGCACCGAATGATTACAGGCCCATAGCTCTGACCTCCCTATGAAGGTCATGGAGAGGTTGGTGCGACCTCACCTGAGGAGACTTGTGTGTTCAGTCCAAGATCCGCTGCAATTTGCATACCAGCCCCATGTGGGGTTGGACGATGCAATTATTTAACTGCTGCTGAGGGCCTACTCCTCCCTAAACAGACCCAGCACGACGGTCCGCATCATGTTCTTCGACTTCTCGTCTGCCTTTAATACTATCCAGCCGAGGCTGTTGCGGAAGAAGTTGGAGAGCATGGATGTTGACACTCCCCTCACTACCTAGAACACCAAATATCTGATTGGCAGACCACAGTTCGTGAGGCTGCAGAGTTGTGTGTCTGACCATCTGAGAAGTAACATCGAGGCCCCCAGGGAACAGTGCTTTCTCCCTTCCTCTTCACCCTCTACGCCGCAGATTTTAAATACTGTTCTGAAACGTGTCATCTTCAAAAATACTCTGATGACACGGCTATAGTGGGGGTGTGTGGAGAGGGGATGGGATGAGGAGTACTAAACACTGGTGGATGATTTTGTGAGATAGTGTGGGAAGAACCACTTACAGTTAAATGTGGATAAGACAATGGAGATGGTGGTGGATTTCAGCCACAGGAAGTCAACGCCTCTGCCCATTTCCATCACGGATGGAGAAGTGGAACAAGTACACACATCTTACAAGTATCTCAGTGTTAACTTAGACTGTAGGCTGGAGTGGTCAGCAAATACTGAGGTACTCTACAAATAGGGGTTGAGCCGACTATTTCCTCAGAAGGCTCAAATCCTTAAATGTCTGCAACAGAATGCTCTACATGTTCTACCAGTCAGTAGTGGCCAGCACCATTTTCTTTGCTGTGGTGCGTTGGGGATCAGGGATCAGGGTGAAGGACAAGAATAGATTGAATAAACTTAAAAAAGGCTGAATTAGTCGTGGGCACCAGGCTGGCTTCATTGGAAGAGGTGATCAGAGAGAGAATTGGGTGGGTGTGGGGGTGGGGGGTGAAGCTATGTGTGAGTGTGTCTTAAATCATGCTGCTTCTATTTATATGGATGCCGAGAGAAACACAATTTCATCTTGCCTGCACTACAGTTGTATGTACAGCAATATGACAATAAAGTTTGATTTGATTTGATTTGAATTCTGGACAAAATCAGAGCAATTATGGACAATGTCTCTCACCCCCTCTACAGCACACTGGACAGTCTATGGAGCAGCCATAGCAATAGACTATTGCAGCCCAGACGTCTAAAGGGGCGTCACGGCAAGTCCTTTCTGCCTGAGGCTATCAGACTCTACAACACACATATAGCCTCCAGAACTGTGCACTGAACTGCAGTTTATTGTATCGCATTTTAGTTATTTGTTTTTAAACTGTCTAGTCATATTTATATTACATATTACTAGTCATATTTATATTTACATATTTCTGATGAAGCCACTGATATGAGATTTTCACCAAATATCAGTAACAACCCAAGTAATCTATACATACAAAGAAATCAAGGAACCGTGTTCACAAAACAAGTTATATTTAATAAAGTGGAATGACAGAGGGAAGGACCACATGAAACCACCTGTGAAAAATTAAAGCTGAAGCGGAACTGGACCCTGCAACATGACAATGACCCAAAACATACCAGTAAATCCACCAAGGACTGGCTAAAAACTAAGAAATGGAGAGTCCTAGAATGGCCAAGCCAAAGCCCAGATCTTAATTTCATTGAGATGCTGTGGGGTGACTTGAAACGGGCTGTACATGCAAGAAACCCCTCAAATATCTCACAGCTGAAAGAATTCTACATTGAGGAATGGGGCAAACCTTCCTCAGACCAATGTCAGAGACTGGTAGATGGCTACAACAAGCGTCTCACTGAAGTTATTTCAGCCAAAGGGGGTAACAGTAACTATTAGGCGGTAGGGTGTCCTAACTTTTTCCTGTTAGAAAACGCATTTTTGCTGATATCTTTTGTTTAATGAGTAAAACAAGGTTAATTTTTGCCCCCTTCCTGATTTCTCATTTTTTTGTATGTTTGTCACACTTAATTGTTTCAGATCAATTTAAATATTAGACAAATATAACACAAGTAAACACAAAATGCAGTTTTTAAATGAAGGCGTTTATTACACAGGTCAACACCAAATTTATTGTCGAAGTTTTATTAGCTGATTTAGGACAATTTTGATGTGCTGAATCCAAAAATCACATTGGTTTTACTCAATCAGGTCAACTTTCTGAACTATGGCCACATGTTGTTTTTTATGTTTTTATTTACGTATGAAGGATGGCAGAATCACCAAAGACGTCCTCTACGGAGAACTGGCGACTGGCAGGAGAGACATTGGCCGCCCACAGCTGCGCTTTAGAGACATCTATCTGCAAGAGAGATATGAAGGCCCTGGAGATCAACACAGAGCGCTGGGAGGACCTTGCAACGGACCGCTTCAAATGGAGAGGCACCCTGACCAGACAGCTCAAGGCGGGTGAAGAGAGACGGACTACTGCAGCAGATGAAAAAAGGACCCGCAGGAAGAACCGCCACAGCTCCAGCAGCACAGAGACCACCCACAAGTGCGACCTGTGTGACAGGGACTGCCATTCGCGTATCGGCCTGTTCAACCACAGGCGGTGCTGTTCCAGCAGAGTAGACGTTTAGGATTCTCTTCCATGGTCATCATAGACTGACGGAGGCCAACGAAAAAAATTTACATGTACGGGTATTTTCGCTTTTTATGATGCAAAATTCCTTTTTATTTCTTGAAATTTCTCGAACTCTGAAGAATTTGCATGCGCCAATTTATGACATGATGTCATAAATTGTCATGACATCATGTCATGACATTTTATGACATTGTCATGATGGCTGATTACTGTTGGACTCTGAAGAGAGACATCCCAACCGCTGAGCATTCTAGAGGTTCGAATAAACGGAAGTTGAAGCTCTGAATTTTGAACAATGATGACGTAACATTCAATTTACATGTACTTACCTTTATCAATGTCTACTATTCAATTTATAGTAATCAAAGTTTGTAACATTTAATCAATAAATTGTGTTAGAAAACGATTTTTTCTCTTAAAAATCTATTTCGGATGAGAAATATGAACAAAAATCAACCGATAATGTCACAAAAATGTAATCGATTTAGTCAGAAGATCAGACTTTTTTAAAAATCAACTTAACAAGTTAAAAACCTGACCTGATCGAGAGAAACAGATGTCATTTTTTGATTCAGCGGTGCAAAATTGTCTTAAATTAGTTGAAAAAACACAGACAACTTACAAAAAATTATTTTTGTAACCCTGTGTTATTAAGGCGAAAAAAAATCCAAACCTACATGGCCCTACTAGAGTCTTCTACAGCACTGTGGAAGAATTTTGGCCCACTCATCTTTGCAGAATTGTTGTAATTCAGCCACATTGGAGGGTTTTCGAGCATGAACCGCCTTTTTAAGGTCATGCCACAGCATCTTAATCGGATTCAGGTCAGGACTTTGACTAGGCCACTCCAAAGTCTTCATTTTGTTTTTCTTAAGCCATTCAGAGGTGGACTTGCTGGTGTGTTTTGGATCATTGTCCTGCTGCAGAACCCAAGTGCGCTTCAGCTTGAGGTCACGAACAGATGGCCGGACATTCTCCTTCCGGACTTTTTGGTAGACAGCAGAATTCATGGTTCCATTTACCACAGCAAATGTTCCAAGTCCTGAAGCAGCTAAACAGCCCGAGACCATCACACTACCACCACCGTATTTTACTGTTGGTATGATGATCCTTTTCTGAAATGCTGTGTTACTTTTACGCTGGATGTAATGCAACACACACCTTCCAGAAAGTTTAACTTTTGTCTCGTCAGTCCACAGAATATTTTCCCAAAAGTCTTGGGGTTCATCAAGATGTTTTCTGGCAAAACTGAGATGAGCCTTTACGTTCTTTTTGCTCAGCAGTGGTTTTTGTCTTGGAACTCTGCCATGCAGGCCATTTTTGCCCAGTCTCTTTCCTGTGGTGGAGTCATGAACACTGACCTTAACTGAGGCAAGTGAGGCCTGCAGTTCTTTGGATGTTGTTGTGGGATCTTCTGTGACCTCTTGGATGAGTCGTCGCTGCGCTCTTGGAGTAATTTTGGTTGGCCAGCCACTCCTGGGAAGGTTCAACACTGTTCCATGTTTTCACCATTTGTGGATAATGGCTCTCACTCTGGTTTGCTGGAGTCCCAAAGCTTTAGAAATGGCTTAAAAACTTTTTCCAGACTGATAGTAGATCTCAATTACTTTGTGTCTCATTTGTTCCTGAATTTCTTTGGATTGCAGCATGATGTCAAGCTTTTGAGGATCTTTTGGTCTACTTCACTTTGTCAGGCAGGTCCTATTTAAATGATTTCTTGATTGAGAACAGGTGCGGCAGTAACCAGGCCTGGGTGTGGCTAGAGAAATTGAACGCAGCTTTCCAAAAACGTGATAAACCACATTTATGTTTTAACGGGGGGGGGGGGGGATCACTTTTTCACACACGGCCATGTAGGTTTGGATTTTTTTTTCCCCCTTAATAATAAACACCTTAATTTAACAACTGTATTTTGTGTTTACTTGTGTTATCTTTGTCTAATATTTAAATCTGTTTGATGATCTGAAACATTTAAATGTGACAAACATGCAACAAAATGAGAAATCACAAAGGGGCAAACACTTTTCACACCACTGTATCTATCTATCTCAATCATGGGTGCGTAAAGGACTCCCCCAATGCAGTTAACAAGCTAATCAGTCGCCACACACGTGACGTGACCCACAAACTCTCAAGAGGAATGTGTTGTAAACACTGGACAATATTTATTTTGTGTTTGAAATGAAAACAGGCCTGATCTTTGTTATATTATGCTCATTTACTACCACATCACTGTGATGTGACACCATACTCTTATGTAACATTGCTTAATTATGAGTCTTGTCAGTAAGAAGGCGGCAGAAAAAAAATAGCTGGGAACCCCACCCCACCCCTAAAAAAAAAAAAAAAAAAACGACATGAAAAGGTCAGTGAACCATGATGCTGATTTAAGGTAAAACTGTCCAGTTCGAATTCAAATACAGAGTAATTATACAGTATACAGTATAGTTACAGTATATTTGCCAATGCTACAGCATCAATTCGTAGCAGAATGCAATTACATCAACTAGGAGCCCCTGTTACTTAACAGGTGGCATTGATCAAACTTTACATTGATAGTGAGTGGTTTCCTCAGAGATTAACAGGATTCAACTAGGGCTGTTCAATATGATGATCTATATCGGATGACGAGATAAAAACGTCCATCGTTTCATTTAAAACTATTGTTTATACTGGGATTTAAAATACACATTCTGCATTTCTTCAGCAAAATTCCTCACACACTACTTGTCAGCGGCCTGCCTCACCCCAGCAGTGCACACAGCAGAACACGTGTAGATGTATCAGTCTGGCGGTTAGCACAGCAGCTAACTCCAAACTCATAGCTTGGTCATATAGCTGCTACTTCTGTTTGCCAAGTGGGTCCGTTCTGTTTGTATGTGGGACCGTTTCCCACCATGCTGCATCAGAGAGGATAGTCCGCTAACCCCGTTTTAACTGGAGGTAAGTCACGTTAACACCATCTCACTATTACTCTAAAATAGCAAATGCTAAATGAAAATGCTAAGTTGTTGCTTATAGGAAATATTATCAGACCATTGTTTCTTTGTTTTAAATTACTGTTGAATTTCTTAGTTTTGTCTGACAAAATTATATTAAAGCTGCAAAAGTGCATAATAGTGGCACATACATTGAAAATATATAATAAATCAATTAAAACATGTCGGAGGTGACTTCCGGTTATGGCGGCCACGTAGGAAGACGTGTTTCACACTGCTCTGCTCCTAAAAATAAAAAGTAGGCTAAAACTCTCTCAATTGGAACGCAAACCTATACCAGCGTTTAGGCGCGGATATGGTAAAGACTAAGACTGGGAAATTAGGAGGAGGAAAAAGCGATTCATCAAAGCAATCCAAGCTAACAGACTTCCACGCTCGTGACGAAGCAGGAAAATCTCCAGAGACTATGGCGGAGGAAGCTAGCGGCGGAGCGGTAACTGCTGAAAAGGGGACAAATGCGGTGCTTGCTGCCATCAGCTCCATGAGAGCAGACTTTTCGTCTAAATTTGATGGGTTTATAGCAGCGATAGAAGGAATGAGAAAAGAAATAAGCAACTGTATGGAGCGAGTATCGCAGGCGGAGCTCCGAATCTCGAGCGCTGAAGATGACGTCACCAGCCTACAATTAAAGATGCAAACATTGGAATTAAAAAATAAACGTCTGGAAGATAATGTCCTGGACTTAGAATCCCGGTCGCGACGGAATAATTTGAGGCTGGTAGGCCTCCCGGAGGGAGTGGAGGGACGGGATACATGTTCCTTTTTGGAAAAGTGGATTCCAGAAGCGCTGAACAACGCGGATCTGCAGTCGTCGATCGTCTTAGAGAGCGCTCACCGAATCGGCCCACCGAGAGATAATAAGACACCACCGAGGACGTTGATTATGAAGTTACTCAACTACAGAGACAAGATAACGGTCACAAACGCGGCGCAAGATAAAGGAGAAATTAAATACCAGGATCAACAGATGCGGTTCTACCCAGATTTGGCCACAGGAATTCAACAATTAAGGAAACAGTTTGACCCCGCCCGTAAAGAGCTGCGCAACCTCGGGATTCGTCACAGAGTGATTCATCCGGCAAGATTGCCGGTCACATATAAAGGGAGAACCCATATCTTCAAGACCCCTCAGGAGGCGCAGGAGCTTATCAAGCAGATCCAAGAGAAGACTGGTGGAAGCTAAGCATGAAGCATGAACAAGATATAAAGGTAGAATATTTAAGCATTTGTACAAGCATCTGACTGATCTGAAACATGTAGCGTGTCTACAAAATATAGATTGTATTATATAAAAAAAAAAAAAAAAGCTATGATGTACAAAGTTGCTATAAAATTTTGGAGTTAAGTTCGAAAAACTACAGAAGAGAGTTAACGTTATGTCTTTAAAAAGTAGCAGAGTCAGGGTGATTGAGAGGAGAAAGAGTGAGTGGTTTGACTGATCCTCGCGGGTGTGGAGCAGTCACTGGCTATAGCGGGAGACAGAATTTTTTTTTGGATTTTGGGGGGATTACCACAAATGTGGGGAGGGGGAATTTGTTTCTGTGTAGTTTGTGGGATGAGTGTTCAACCATCCATGTTTTTGCTTCTCTGTATGAGCATGTTTATATTGCAAGGTAATCTCAAACTCCTTATTGATCATAGACCAAAGCGTTAATCTTAATTTAACTTCATGGAATTGCAGAGGTCTACAAAATCTAAAAAAACTTAAACAAGTTATGAATAAAATAAAAGACACAGGTTCAAAAATTGTGTTTTTACAAGAAACTCATCTGATAGAGGAGGATGTAAAAAGAATTAGGAGTAGATGGCAGGGAAATGTGTTCACCTCATCATTTTCATCCCAAGCCAGGGGAGTTATGACTCTCATACATAAAACAGTCCCATTTCAAGTGAAAAATGTAATTGGAGACAAATTAGGAAGATATCTAATCATCCAAGGATCTTTGTTATTAGAAAATACAAATTTGGTGAACTTATACGGTCCCAATATAGATGATCAAAACTTCTTCGCTAATTTATTTCTTACTTTATCATCACTTACAGGGCAACATATAATAGCAGGGGATTTTAATTGTACATTGAATCCCAGTATAGATAGATCAACAGGACTGGACTGTACGCACAATGGATGCAGGATGACCATTAATCATTTTATGAAAGAATTGAGATTGCTAGATATATGGAGAGAAATGAAACCACAAGTCAAAGTCTATTCTTGTTATTCTAATACCTACAAGACATTCTCACGTATTGACTATTTTTTGATCTCCACAGAATTAAGGTCCAAGATTCAAAACTGTTTCTATGATAACATTGTGATCTCTGATCATGCACCCTGCTGTCTAATATATGTAGATAAGAAATTGACAAAGGATCCGGGTAGGTGGCAATTTCAGCATAAATGGCTTCAGGATGAGGAATTTGTTAAGTATATAGAAAAACAGATAGATGAGTTATTTGAGATCAATACTTCACAAACATCAGCATGTATAAAGTGGGAGGCTTTCAAAGCTTTTATTAGGGGGCATATTATTAGTTATACAGGTTCAAAATCTAAGAAGACTCGAGAGGTGAGAGTCCAATTGGAATGTAAAATAAAAATTCTTCAAGAAAAAGTGTATGCAGGAAGTAACCCAAAGTTAGAGAACGAATTACTGATTCTGAGAGCTGAATATGATAAAAAATCAGCGAATAGAGCTGCCTCGAGTCTTCTAAGATTGAAGCAAACTTTTTATGAACAAGGTGAAAAATCAGGGAAATTATTGGCATGGCAGATTAAACAATTAGAATTTAAAACACCAATTACCAGTATTATAAGTAACGGACAGGCAGTTGTAGATCCTTTAGAAATTAATAGTGCCTTTAGAGATTATTATGAAAAATTATATGATACAAAAAATGAAACTGACTTAACAAAACTAAATGGGTTTTTGGACGGATTATCTATACCGTGTATTCCAAATGAAAACAGGGAGATACTGGAGTCTAAAATTAGTCAAGAAGAAGTTGGACTAGCCATTGATAATACGAAATCAGGAAAAAGTGCAGGACCAGATGGTCTTCCAGTTGACCTCTATAAAAAATTTAAGAATAAATTAATAAAACCTTTTTTGGAAATGGTTTTAGAAGCATTTCAAAATAGTAATTTACCACCATACATGAATAACGCCTTAATTATACTGTTGCCAAAACCAGGTAAACCCTCTAATAAATGTGAAAACATGAGACCAATAAGCCTATTACATGCTGACCTTAAGATAATCTGTAAAATTTTAGCAAGACGACTACAAGAAATATTACCAAATATTATTAACCGAGATCAGAATGGCTTTATAATGGGAAGACAAGGCTTCCATAATGTAAGAAGACTATTTAATATTATTTATTCTAATAAAGAAGCACCGGATACAGCTCTCCTATCATTGGACGCTGAAAAGGCCTTTGATAGGGTCGAATGGCCCTTTCTTTTTGAAGTCCTACAAAGGTTTGGACTTAGAAATAATTTCATAAAATGGGTTCAGATAATATACAATAATGCTACAGCAGAAATCCTAACAAACAGCAATATCTCAAAATCAATAAAAATCAAAAGAGGATGTCGACAAGGCTGTCCACTTTCACCTTTACTGTTTACTATCGCAATTGAACCTTTAGCAATGGCAGTATGTTTACATCCACAAATATATGGAATTAAAGTAGGACCAACAGAACATAAAATCTCCCTGTATGCCGATGACATAATTTTGTTAAAGTCGAATTTTAAAAAATCAATTCCGACCTTGTTAAATTTAATAAAGAACTTTGGGGAAATATCAGGATATAAAATAAATAAAACTAAATCTTCAATATTAATGCTAAATGAGACCCAGAGAAATCACCCAGCTCCTGAGGTAAATCAATTTAATGTTGTAAATCAGTTTAAATATTTAGGAATTCAAATTATGCCTAAGCTAGAATCAGTCGCCAGTGCCAACTATGAAGCCTTAATGACAGATATTAATGAGTTACTTCAGAGATGGATGTCACTACCAATGTCGATGATCGGGAGAATTAATATACTTAAAAGTAATATCTTACCAAAAATACTTTATTTATTTCAATACATTCCTTTACCACCACCTTCAGACCTATTCTCAAGAATGAAAAAAAAGTTAGTGGAATTTATATGGAACAATAGGAAGGCCAAATTACGTCTGTCCTTACTATATTTACCATTTGATCGTGGAGGTCTGAAATGTCCAAATTTTATGTTGTATTACTGGTCAGCACAACTGAGGTCTATGACATATTATTTTTCATCAAATGATCTTCCTCACTGGACTGAAATGGAATCATACAATTTACCTTTACCTCTTCCCTTATTCATATACTCACACTCGGCTAAAAAATTACAGAAACAAGTTAAAAATCCAATTGTAAAGCATATGATCAAAATATGGTGTGAAACCAAAAAATATTTAAAAGAACCACACTTATTGTCACAATTTAAAATCAATATTTTACACCAGGGAGAGCGGATGCTGTATTTAAAATATGGAATTTAAAAGGGATTCAAAAGATTCAAGACTTATATTTGTCACGTTCAGATAACAATAATAATGTCTTCTGAAAAACTGAGGATCAAATTTAATCTTAATAGAACACATTTTTTAAAATATCTTCAGCTTAGGAATTTTATTCGATCAAATCAAAATAATGCTCTCACCCGACCTACTTATTCATCCTTGGAAAAAATTTTGACGAAAGATAGTAAGAGAAAGGGTATTATTTCAGAGTTTTATAACTCACTGACACTATCCTCAAGTGAAAATTCACAGAAAAGACTGAATTATTGGAAAGAAGACCTGCAAACTGAAATTTCAGAGGAACAATGGGAATTGGCTTGTACAGAAGCTCAAACCAAATCAATAAATGTACGTCTTAAATTGATACATTTTAAATGGTTAATGCGGATGTATGTTACACCGGAGGAGTTAAATAGATATAACAAAAATATACCAGATATGTGTACAAAATGTATGGAAAGTAAAGGAACCCTATTTCATTGTTTATGGGAATGTAGAAAAATTAGAATGTTTTGGGAAGAGGTGAGGGTAACAATTGAAAAAATAATTTCAAAACAATTCACATTGAACCCTAAACTGTTTTTGTTGGGTCTGTATCCAGAAAAGCATAACTTTAATAAGAGTGAAAGAGCATTCATAGACCTCAGTTTGCTTAATGCCAAAAAATGTATTGCACTACTGTAGAATAAGATTCATAGACCAGATGTGACTCAGTGGTTATGACAGATGTTAACAAACCTTCCACTAGAAAGAATAACATACATACTGAAATCAAAGGAAAAGGTGTTTGAGAATATATGGAGACCTTTCATTGATTATGTAAAGAATTTAAACATAACTTCTGAAGAAGAAGGTGAATGATGTGTGTGGACCTTGTAAATTCCAAATTGGTGAATGTATAATATGTATACTTATGTAATGGATTACCTAGACTAAACAGAGGAGCATTGTTGAAGACTTGCCTTTGTTAGTGGTTGTTGGTGTTTTTGTACATTTTTTTTCTTTTCTTGTAGTTAGCGGGGGTTTTTTATTTTTAAATTACTTTAGTGTTAGTGTTTGATTGTTTGTGTTATGTTTGTAAAAAAAAAAAAAGGTTCAATAAAAAATATTGTGGAAAAAAAAAACGTCGTAGGTGCAAACTGGCTCTTGTAACCTGCTTGATTTCTAATCATTTTAATTGGTCAAGTAGCAATAATGAATCAAGTTGAAGTCATCACTTGTATTTTATTACATTACCTTTTGTGCCTTTGATTTTCAGATCATGGCCAATCTGAAATATTATAAGTCTCAAATGCACATTAAAAATAAAATTATACAGGAAAAAGTTGCATAAAATTAATGACTTAATTTGTACAATTGATTTTTTTGCGTATGTAATTTAAAATTTAAAAAAAGATGGTATTTTTTATGTAATTATAGAATTTCCAGAAAATGTACATTGTTATATACATATACTGTACACACTATTCAAAAAGTTACAGATATTCAGCTTTTGGGTAAAATTTCAGCATGCACCTAAAATGCACTATAACCTTTACAGGTGACCTCAGTTTGACCTTCTCTAACCTTTTGAATGCACATGTCCAACTGTTCAGTGTTTCAGGACTTTGTGCATAACTTGCTGTTCTCTAACAAGGTGCTTAACAGCAAAATTCACAACAGCTGTTTGATCCATGAATGGACCAATAAATTTTCTGCTTCAATTAGAATTGTGTAACCCAGTGTTAAAAACGTGGATGGAATTATGAATGTTGATACCGCTTTAAGAAGAAGGGGGGACACTCATTTCACAATGGGAATAGATATTTTAAAGATGGATATATAAATACAAGTTCATAAAATATGTTCATAAATAGTTAGGAACATTTTCTGGGGAGTTTTAATTAAGTTCCAAATGTTTTCATTTGGCATTTCGAGCAACCTATGGCTGTGTCTTTTGTTTGGCAGCAACAGCAAATGGGGTCATGCCAGCCAATGGGGTCACGCACTCCCTTGCTCGGTCTGTGTGTAATCCGCAGAACGCTCTCAGTCGCAGCAGACATCGACCGGGAGAGCGCGTTCCTTTACGGAGACAGTGAGCTAGCATGCTGATAACAGTCTTTGCCTTGGATAAAACTTGAAATTGGTAAGACTAAACCAGGGGTCGGCAACCCGTGGCTCCGGAGCTACATGCGGCTCTTTCATCCCTCTGCTGCGGCTCCCTGTGGCTTTAGAAAATAAATAATGAGTATTTAATTAAAATGTATTTTATTTTAGTTCATTAGTTTTTAAAATGTAATTCTAAATTTGAAGATTATGATGATCTTGTAAAATCTAAAAAAAAAAAACGTGTTAAAGTTTAATCACCGTCAGCGAAAAATCAACACGAAGTCGGAAGTCGTCTCCCACGATAACCCGGATGTGTTGTGTTCAAGCTACTGCTGTATTGTAAACAGCCCTGCGATTGGATAGTTGCAAACGATTGGACCAATCAAATGGCTCGTTGTATGCTTTTTCAAAGATTCATGGCGGTGTGTTCTCAAGGATGTGATTTCCTGTTAATTTGTCGAATTCTGCTTTATTTTATCTTCCAGGAAGATAAGTACGTTAAGTACGTTAGCGGCTTGTGGTCCACGAACGCAGTGAAGCTGCGCCCTTTCAGGCAGGACTGGAAGTGGCGTATGGCCACCGATAATCGATATGGCCAGGTGGAGAGTCATTAACTCTACAACGACTGTATGAGCTGGGCTGGCGTGAGGGATTAAACGATAATAAAAGTTAACCATCCCCTTTTATGATTCCAAACAGTTTGAAATTGACAGTGCACAGTGGACATTGACTCATAACTTTTGAATATTTCTAAGACTTGGCTACATCAGTTATTGTACAAAATGAACTGCTCAAGACTCAATAGAGATTGAAACTGGTGATCTGAAATGAATGCTGAAATTATAAAAAGTAATGGTATGTTGGAATTTTATTTCTATTATGGAATAGATAAAATTAACTGATTTTGATTTGATCAAGTGTTAAAGCATGTGATGAATAATGCTTGTTGGAATATTTTAGGAATGCTATCTTCTTGGAACATAAGTCAATATTATACATTAATAAGTGGCATTCAGCTGTTTGTTTTATGTCATTTAAGCACAGTTCTGGTACTTAAAAATCATAAAAACCCAGGAGCTTCGGGGGGCTTTGCCCCCCCTGTCCCCCATCCCACCCCGGACCCCTCTGGGAGAGTATGTCCCCCAGACACCCTGCTGAATTTTCAGATAATTTCCCCAACCCCAAATCACATCGCTGGTTCGTGTTGGAATTCTGAGCTTTCGGTATTGTTTTCAGCGGAATTATGAGATTTTTATCGAAGGATCAGGAGTCATCAGTGCTAGAAATAGCACTCTCCTTTCAACCCAATGTCAACCTTCAACCCAATGTCTTTTTTTTTTTCGGAGTTCAAAATGTTTTTGTTGCACGCAGAAATGTAATTTTGTTTTCTCTGCAGGAGTTCCCTGATTTCATAAATGCAACACATTATAGTTTGTTTATACATAGCATAAAGGGAAAAAAAAGTTATATGCAGTGTTATTTCATTTTAAGTGTCAAAAGGGTTTTTGTGGCTCTCAGTGTTTTCTTTTCTGTGGGAAACGGGTCCAAATGGCTCTGAGCGGTAAAGGTTGCTGACCCCTGCCCTGGACAGATCGCCAGTCCACCGCAGGGCCAACACAGAGAGACAGACAACCATTCACTCTCACAGTCATACCTAAGGACAATTTAGAATCCCCAGTTGATGCCAGTTAACCTAACTTGCATGTTTTTGGCATGTGGGAGGAAACCGGAGAAATCCCGGAGTAAACCCACGCAGACACGGGGAGAACATGCAAACTCCACACAGATCACTGTTGGTCGGGGGCTGGGATCGAACCCAGGATCCCCCGGCCAAGGGTGAGTTGCTGTGCTGCCGCAGTGCTAACCACTTCTCCACCGCGCCGCCCACAACCAATCCACTAGTTGACAAATTGAGAGTCTGGAGAACAAGTGAAGGATACAGATTTATATTATATTAATACATTTGAACAAGGAGCATTATGAAGAAAGAGGATGAAAAGTAGCTTCTTCTAAATAAAACTTTCATCTCTAATTTATGAAAATATCAGGAACTAAAGCTGTGTGATCACTGTTGAAAGAAGGAGATGGGTGATATTTTTCAGATTTAAACAATTTATGAATGTGCTGATAATTAAAACTATGCAAAAATTATGGTCAGATTTTCAGAAATTTATTTTTCAGCACAAAACAATTTATAATATATATCTAACATTTATTTCATGAATGAAGCTATATAAATGAAGCTATAAGCAGTTTTTTCCCACTGCTGTAGTAGGAATTTATTAATGCCACATAATATTCAGAGCTATGTACAGTATATAAAAAACTTTATAAGCAGCATAATCTTTATTTTAAAGGTCAAATTGCCATTGCGGCTCTCAGCCACATCTGTTTTAGTCGGAGACGGGCAAAACAGCTCTTCGGCTGGCAAAGGTTGCAGACCCCTGGCCTAAACCAACAGTACTGCCAAATTCTGATACCCCGTTTGTTAAATTTTAAGATTGGGATCCAAAGGCTGTTAATGCCGTTGAGCGCGGGAACCCCCTGACACACGTGTCACTTAGCTTGGTAAGTGCCATTCATTGTGTATGGGAATGCTAATCGCTAGCTAGTAATGCTAACCGCCGATGCTAATTTCGGCTAGTTTTTTCATCGGGAAAAATGCATTTTTCAGAGCTGTAACGGTTAGCAAAGGTCCCAGCTCCCTTGCCATTGATTGGTACTTAATGGTGAATGTTACATCTATGGTTTAAAGGTGTTTGGAAGTGTTGTTTGTGTACAACTTGGAAATATTATGTAATAGCTATGGATAATAGCTTATTTGTTGTATCTGGCCTATTTTGTAGGTCAGGTTTTTTTGTTTGGACTGGATTAAAAGAGTGGATTCTCCTGATCTGGATGGCAAGCTGAGTGCCTGAACCTACTGCCTGCTAGAGGTGATCCCATTGATCACCTGGAACGGACACTATAGGACTGTACTCATTGTAAATATATTTGGAGTGTTTTACTTTTATTTTTTTTTTATTATTTATTGTTACAGTGTTGTGTCTTGTTTATATGTACATAATTGTGAAATATACTGTACATAGTTGCAAGTTCCTATATATCGGTGTATTGTCATCTGTTGTTACGCCCTCCAGGCTCCTACGAACCTAAGGTCTACTTGAGCTGGCCCAATTATCCCTTTGCCCAGGTAGAAAAGCTAAGGTGACTACATTGCCATAACACACCACTACCAAAAAGGGTACTACACCTAAAGTGAGTAGGTGTTAGTGGGTGTTACAATTGGTATTTAAACAGTCCTCTTCATCATGCTGTTCACATTTTGACATCATGAGACCAAGACAACACCTCACAACTGATGAACAGTACCTCGCCATTGCGAGGCATCAAACAGGAAGTTCTCAGAGGGAAGGGGCCACTGAGCTTAGAGTGTCATCAGCAGGCTGCAACAGAGATATAGAGAGACTGGAAGAGTCACAGAAAGGCATAGAAGTGGATGTCCTTTGGTCACATCCCACGCTGATGACTGCTTCATTATGAACCTGCAGAGCTGGATGATGAATGCCACTTAACTCCAGGCACATTTAAGGGAGGTGAGAGGCACTCAAGTGTCCCATCAGACCATTCAAAACTGTTTACATCAGCGTGGACTGTGTGCTAGACAACTTGCAAGAGTACCTGACCACACCACCAGACACAGGCATCATTGTCTTGCATGAACCAGGAAGCATTTACGCTGGGCAAGGGACCAGTGGGCCTCAATGTTGTTCTTTGATGTGAATCCCATTGATCAAAAATGATGGTCGCCAACGATGCTGGAGACGTCAAGGCCAGTGCTATGCATCAGCCACTGTTGTCACCATGTTACAGTCTGAGCAGTTGTTTCTAGTCAATACAGAACTGCCCTTCACCTTGTGAAAGGTACAATGACAAGCCGATACTACCCGAATAACATCGTTAATCCAGTCATTGTGCCCCTGCATGGACAACACAGGCCTAATTTCATCTTCATGGCTGACAACACTCCAGCTCATTGAGGTCGCATCATTCGGGAACGACTGCTGGAGGCTGGGGTACGTCAAATGGAGTAGCCTGCACGTTCTCCAGACCTGGATCCCATAGAAAACCTATTGGATCAGCCGAGTCACCATGTAGAGGCTCGTAACCCTGCACCTCACAACCTCAATGACCTGAGAGACGCCCTTCAAGAAGAGTGGAATGCCATGCCTCAGCAGACAATAAGTCGACTTGTGAACAGTATAAGACATCGTTGTTAAGCTGAAACTGATGCTCAAGGGCACATGACAAGTTATTGAGACACTGACATTTTTTGTTGTGGTATACCCACCACTGTTGTTGACTTTTGTTTCAATAAATTGTTTGAGATGAGGAAATCACCACTGCATGCTTCTACTTACATGCCCTACTTTCATGATATCTCTGTAGTGTGAACTTTTTACATTTTCCATAAATTCCACCCGAAAGCCAAATATCTCCAATTTTTTGTGAGTAGTGTGTGTGTGTATGTACACAAACACACACACACACCCTCCCTGTACAATAAATAGGTACAGCGGATAGCTTCCTCAATTTGAACTGATGTCTTTCACCCTCTAACACAATAACTTCCAGTTTCTTCTGTCTGGACGGAGGTTTTTAGTCCCCAGGTGCAAAACAAAATGGCACAGATGCAGCTTTGGCCCAGCTGCTGTAACAGCACTGAACAAGTTATAGTCACATTTTGCACGTATTTATTTATTTGTACAATTTATCTATTTATTGTATCTTATCCTGGGCCAGTTCCAAAGTTATTTGATTGTGATTTTACCTTTTAGCTTCGTTTTAGGGGAACTTCGAGTACATCTATCATTTTATCATCTGCCTGTTTTATTGCTCCATTGTTTTTAACGTGTGTGGTTGGTCATTTTTATGCTGTGCCTGTATTTTCTTGTATGTTAATGATGTCATGATCTTACTGGCTGCAAAACAAGTGTACCTACAGGTTCTAATAAAGTAACCTAAGCTAATAAATACACACACACACACACATCTATGTTATCAGGATACAAGATCAGTTATATCGTGATTTGAAATTTTGGTCATATTGCACAGCCCTATATTCAACAAATTTTCTACACCACTGGGCGCTGTAATATGTAATTCTCAAATAACAGAGTGTTAATGGGACAAAAACTTAAGAGGAGGGTGCATATTTGTCCAACAGCCCTCTTCTATTTCCTCTGAAACTGACTCTGGTTACTGAAGGCCCAGAGTAATGATTTAGTTACTCTAACACTTGTTGCTTTGTAATGAAATAAACTTAAACTCTCTTTGGTTGCACATCAACAACCGTGTCTGGGTTCTTTCCCATAACTTTTTCCCTCAATGTGTTCCTCCAGGAGCATAATTTTATTTTAGGGGAACTGGTTCATAACATTGGAAGAACCGCAGAACACCTGGCTGCCGCCGTGCTAAACTTCTCCCTGCGGTCTGCATCGGTCTTGCTGCAAAGCTATAAACCGACTCGGTGAGGGAAATCAAAACCAGGCAGCACATCAAAGCTGGCACTGTTTGAAATAGTTCCTTTCCAACAATGACTGCAACAAATATAAAGACAAAAATCAATCAAATGTGTGCCATTTTATCATGTGTAGCTGCCAAAACAGCTACACAGAGTCCATCAGTCGCTGCTGACAGCAGGAGTGAAGTCCTGCAGTGATTGTGTATTAGCCACAGAGCTGAGAAACTGAGGGGATTATTGCTGCTGCTGTTGGTTTGGCTGAGCATACGCACCCATGTCAGCTGGTCGGCGTGAACAGACATCGATCAGGATGGTCTGGAGGTTGGCAAAGATGTGCTCACTGGGCATGTCAAGCTGCACAAGACAAAACACAAAGAATTCATGAAGGTCACATGAGGCAAAAATCACTTCTCAATAGTATTCTGACAATAACACGTGTTTGTGGAGTGTCTACAAACACCCCATCAGGGAGAATGGTGGACCTTCTCACTCTTTTACTTGCTCCCTTTTTCTGAAAATGTCTTCATAAAAGGTTAAATCAGACATCATCCCACTGGACATCCCTGTTCCCACATGGTTCATCAGCCAAAAGACGATAACATACGAGGGGCGGCTGAAAAGTTCATAGTGGTCAAATATGACCAACTGTGGTTTATTTTTCAACAGTCTCCCCTTTGGTCCACACACCTCTTCCATCCGTGTTGCAGCACTTGGATCTCTGCGGTTGAAAAATGAACCACATTTGGTCAAATTTGACCGCGATGAACTTTTCACCCCCCCCCCCCCCATAGTTTGCATCGGACCACCTAGTGTGAATTAGCTGTCAAATCGTGATTACGTCTTTTTGTTATTTTCTATATAGCTTCATGAGACAACTGTTTTTTTAACCTATTTACTTCCATACACAACCAACAATATATCTTATGTCGTTCTGGTTTATTCTGACATACTGTGTTTTGCCCGTAACAGGCAGCAGATGGGCCCAGTTGCTTGGCTGGGCGGCTGGGGTTGGTCTGTCTACCACATGAGCGACTGCTTCTGCGGAGAGAGGCTAAAAGATCAGGCTACCTAGGGTTAGCTTCACTGTTGTATCAAAGTAGGGTTTTCTTGCTATGTTCAGTGTTGTTACTGCTCACTAGACATCCTTGTTCATTTACCAACACTTAACCATGTACGTTGCTCTGAAATGTTGATATACTATGGCTGGGACAGCTCCTCGTATAGCGGTGGTTAGCTCCTGTTAGCATAGTTAACCCACTCAGTTCTTCAGGGATATTTCTGTAGCTAACAGTAACCCTGGTCATATCCCACCTTCCACTCACACCACACACCCCTGTTGCAATAATGCTTTACTTGAGCTTTCAGTATCTCACATCAACCAGTTTTATGTTAGTTAGGTCAGGCCATGTTTTGATAAGACTGTGGTCTTCTTCTTTTCCTCCTGCCTGGCAGCTCCATCTTCAACATCCTTTGTCCAATATATCCACTATCCCTCCTCTGCACATGTCCAAACCATCTCAGCCTTGCCTCTCTTACTTTGTCTCCAAACTGCTCAACCTGAGCTGTTCCTCTGATATACTCATTTCTAATCTTGCCCCTCCTATTTACTCCCAATGAGGATCTTAGAATCTTCAACTCTGCCACCTCCAGCTCCATCTCCTGTCTTGTCGTCAGCACCACCCTCTCCAAACCATACATCATAGCAGGTCTCACTACCGTCTTGTAAATCTTCCCTTTCACTCTAGCTGCTATCCTTCTGTCACAAATCACCCCTGACACTCGTCTCCACCCACTCCACTCTGCCTGCTCTCTTTTCTTCACCTCTCTTGTGCATTTTCCATTGCTTTGGATGGTTGATTCCAGGTATTTAAACTCGTCTACCTTCACTCCCACTACTCCTTACAGCTTCACTGTGACACCTGCCTCCCTCTCATTCACACTCATGTATTCTGTCTAGCTTCTACCGACTTTCATTCCTCTTTTCTCCAGAGCATACCTCCACTTCTCCAGGTTCTCTTCCACTTGCTCCCTACTCTCACTACAGATCACAATGTCGTCTGCAAACATCATGGTCCGCCGAGACTCCTGCCTGACCTCATCTGTCAGCCCCTCCATCACCATGGAAACAAGAAGGGGCTCAGAGCCGATCCCTGGTGTAACCCCACCCCCACCTCGAATCCATCAGCCACTCCTACAGCACACCTCACCACCATCTCACTGTCCTCATACATGTCCTGCACCACCCTCACATACTTCTCTGCCACTCCTGACTTCCTCATACAGTACCACACTTCCTCTCTTGGCACCCTATCATATGCTTTCCTCTAGATCCACAAAGATGCAGTGCAACTCCTTCTGACCTTCTCTATACTTCTCCACCAGCACTCTAAGAGCAAACATCGCATCTGTAGTACTCTTTCTTGGCATGAAACCATACTGCTGCTCACTGATTGTCACCCCTCCTCTTAACCTGGCTTCAACAACTCTTTCCCATATCTTCATAGTGTGGCTGATCAACTCTTTACCACTTCATCCACCTTACTCCAGAATTCCTCTATCTTTTTTTTCCCCCTCTATCTTCTGCCTCTATTTTTTTTCCTCTATCTTCTGCCTGAAATCCAACTTGTGATCCCCAGAGCTGGGTTAAGCTAGGCATTTAACATTAGTCTGAATATGTCATCAATTAAAGATGTCAGCTGTAATGAAAGAGGGAGGATGAGGTGAACTGGGGCTGATTAACATTTAAAGCAAAATGCACTGATATGGGCCATTTTGAAGAAGGCTGGGCGAAGAAACGGTGCTGCAATAATTAAACTCTGAGGTATTTTGATCAAAACATATCAGACATTTCATTAAAGCCTCTGGGTACTCTGACTACATGTGGATGTCAGAGTTCGTAAAAAGTTCGCCAACAGTTTTTAAGGTCCCTAACGGTTTTTCTTATCACCCCAAAATATTGAGAAAGATCAAAATTTTTTACTAATGTGTTTTACTGCAAACATTTGCAAACGTTTGAAAAATGTGTTTGCAAACGTGTTACAGCTGTTTGTAATGGCTGTTACATGTGTAACTACCGTTCTCTTTGGTTCGTCAAGTAGTGAACAGAAGCAGCCGTTTTGGACCCTTTACAATAAAACTGTTGGTGACCTTTCAAACAGCGAACTGTTTTGCAACCTTTTACGAACCCTGACGAAACCCAAAAATTGCAGCATTCGTCAACGTTCCTCAGCATTCACTGCTCTGTGAGACACTCCCCTTAGGGTTCCTGTATCAGCAAATTGGGTTTAATGTTTTTAATGCCTTGTGAAGCCATTTTTTAAAAATGGTATTCAAAACCCATGTCAGTAATCAACGACAGCATATAGAAAATAAAAAGCATATCAGGGGGCCAGCTGCAGGTTGAATCAGACAGGCAAGACTGAGATGATTTTCTCATGTGCAGAGGAGGGGTAATGACAGCAGCCCAGTTCAAGGCAAACTCGAGGTATATTCATGGCATGACCTGAGTGAGTGTGGAAATGCACTCACTCAGACACACAGCAAGCTCATTTAAAATGTATTTGGTACCTAAGTAAACCCTGTAGTCTTCCTCAGGGGGGCACCAATATCAAGACTGATTGCGTCTGGGAAAACAAACATGCTTTTTTAATCAGATTTTTCTTTCACGGCTCTGAGCACTACAGCTTGAAAAATTTACACTGGCCTCTTCTCCCCTAAGACTTGAAAACTTCCTCAGTGATGTACACCCTCACATGGCTTTACTCATCACCACCTAAATCTATCCATCTATAAATGCAAGGAATGTCTGTCTGTCTGCCTGTGTGTGTCTACCTGCCTGTTATCTGAACATTTCTCCAATCGTTTGTCAGACTGATCAAGGATTTGATGCGTGTTTTGCTGAGGTTATGAGGGTGTGTAGGGCTGTCACGGTGGAGGAATTTCTCCTGCGGTGACGGTGGACAGCGCAATATGCGATATTATTGCAAATGTTTTTTCAGACCCTGTGGTCTCATAATTTAGACAGGGTTCATAACTTATGTAGCAAATGATGGCAGCTATGTTGAGAATCGCTGCAGCTACGCTCTCAACTTATGTGCATATGTGACAGTTATGCGGAGCTCAGGTCTTCCTACAGTCATGAACTGCTGATTCTGTAAAAAAATAAATAAATAAACTCATCATTTTCATAAAGCAGTGGCGGTAACTCCAGCATTTCAACTACAGGATGTATGGACTGGTTGGAGACAGCTGAGAAATTCAGCTTATTTAAAAAAGACAGCCTCAGTGCAGGATGCCGCATGGCTCTTGACTCCGTGTCTCTCCATAGTGATTTTTGGGATAATGCTGCTGTCCAAAAAAAAAAAAAAAAAAATCACGTTCACACAGCAAACAAGCAATGCACTATGCAGTAGCAGAGCTTAATCATCAGGATCATAAACACTCCGCTTAGAAGGAGCCCATCCAGCCATTATTTTATTAAATTTAGGATATTTTCTCACCTCGCCCCCCACCCCCCCAATCTGCCACAAGCAATCTGATCTCAGCAAAGGTAGTGCAAATAACACGCTTTATGCCCTGGAAACATGCTGCTGGCAATAAAAATACCCTTAATATCACCATCAGTGTGTGAATGTGTGTGTGAATGGGTGGAAAGCAGGATCTGTAAAGCACTTTGGTCATCAAGAGATGAGAATAAAAGCGCTATATAAGTGAATGCCATTTACCATTTTAATATTTAACAATTTATTTAATATTCAATAGGGGCACAAACGTGAACAAGAAGATTTAAGATAAGATAAGATATTAGTCCCGCAATGGGGAAATTCCAGGATTACAGCAGCAAAGGGATAGCAGCACTCAGAGCAATAGTAAATAAGATAATAAGGACTGGTTAGCCAAAGCAGTAAATAAACATATGTACACAGTTACATACACAGTGCAGGAGCATTGCATTGCAGCTAGATGGTATCAATATTATTACAGTTAGTTACATTACCCGGCAGAATATATATATATATATATGTACCAAGAAAATATACAGTGGTATGAAAAAGTGTTTGCCCCCTTCCCGATTTCTCATTTTTTTGATATTTGTCCCACTTAATGTTTCAGATCATCAAACAAATTTAAATATTTGACAAAGATAACAAGCAAACACAAAATGCAGTTTTTAAATGAAGGTGTTTAATATTAAAGGAAAATAAAATCCAAACCTACATGGCCCTGTGTGAAAAAGTGATTGCCTCCTAAACCTAATAACTGGTTGGGCCACCCTTAGCAGCAACAACTGCAATCAAGCATTTGTGATAACTGGCAATGAGTCTTTTACAGTGCGGTGGAGGAATTTTGGTCCACTTATCTTTGCAGAATTGTTATAATTCAGCCACATTGGAGGGTTTTCGAGCATGAACCACCTTTTGAAGGTCAGGACATTGACTACTCTTCATTTTGTTTTTCTTAAGCCATTCAGAGGTGGACTTGCTGGTGTGTTTTGGATCATTGTCCTGCTGCAGAACCCAAGTGCGCTTCAGCTTGAGGTCACGAATAGCTGGCCGGACATTCTCCTTCAGGATTTTTTGGTAGATGGCAGAATTCATGGTTCCATTTACCACAGCAAGTCTTCCAGGTCCTGAAGCAGCAAAACAGCCCCAGACCATCACACTACCACCACCATATTTTATTGTTGGTATGATGTTCCCTTTCTGAAATGCTGTGTTACTTTTATGCCAGATGTAATGGGACACACACCTTCCATAAAGTTTAACTTTTGTCTCATCAGTCCACAGAGTATTTTCCCAAAAGTGTTGGGGATCATTAAGATGTTTTCTGGCAAAACTGAGATGAGCCTTTATGTTCTTTTTGCTCAGCAGTGGTTTTCGTCTTGGAACTCTGCCATGTAGGCCATTTTTGCCCAGTCTCTTTCTTGTGGTGGAGTCATGAACACTGACTTTAACTGAGGCAAGTGAGGCCTGCAGTTCTTTGGATGTTGTTGTGGGGTCTTTTGTGACCTCTTGGATGAGTCGTTGCTGCGCTCTTGGCGTAATTTTGGTTGGCCGACCACTCCTGGGAAGGTTCAACACTGTTCCATGTTTTCACCATTTGTGGATAATGGCTCTCACTGTGGTTCACTGGAGTCCCAAAGCTTTAGAAATGGTTTTATAACCTTCTCCAAACTGATAGATCTCAATTACTTTGTTTCTCATTTGTTCCTGAATTTCTTTGGATCGCAGGATGATGTCTAGCTTTTGAAGATCTTTTGGTCTACTTCACTTTGTCAGGCAGGTCCTATTTAAGTGATTTCCTGATTGAGAAGAGGTGCGGCAGTAATCAGGCCTTGGTGTGGCTAGAGAAATTGAACTCAGCTTTCCAAAGATGTGATAAACCACAGTTAATTTATGTTTTAACGGGGGGGGGGGGTCACTTTTTCCACACAGGGCCATGTAGGTTTGGATTTTTTTACCCTTTATAATAAACGCCTTCATTTAAAAACTGCATTTTGTGTTTACTTGTGTTATCTTTGTCTAATATTTACATTTGTTTGATGATATGAAACATTGAAGTGTGACAAACATAAAAAAAAGAGAAATCAGGAAGGGGGCAAACACTTTTTCACACCACTGTATTTCACATTGAATCAACAGTGTTCTTGCCACCCTCAATAATAACTGTCACTGTCTTAGTTGTGTATCGGAGGGGATGATCTCTACTGTGCAGAGTTATTAAGTTTAGTACATTTACTACAACCTCTCTGAGCAGCCCTGGTTAGATTATAAAGTCTGACAGGTGTAGGTAGGAAGGACCTGTGGAACCTCTTCGTTGTGCACCTAGGATGGCACAGCCTACCGTTAAATGAGCTCCTCAATGCATTCAGCGTGTCCTGCATGGGGTGGGACTCAGACTCTAGCAGAGACGACAGCTTAGCCACCATCCTCAACTCTCCTCCACTGGGTCGAGGTGTCGCCCCAGAACAGAGCGAGCTTTATTGCTCAGCCTATTCAGTCTCTTTCTGTCGGCTGCCGTGATGCCGCTGCCCCAGCAGACCGCTCGAAATGTGATGGCTGATGCTACCACCAAATTACAGGTCTTCAGGAGTGCCCCTTGCACTCCAAAAGACCCGAGTCTCCTCAGGAGGAACAGCCTGCGCTGCCTCTTCTTGTAGAGCGCGTTGGCGTTGTGTGACCAGTCCAGTTTATTGTTCAGGTAAACACTCAGGTACTTGTAAAATGTCACCATCTCAATGCCTGTTCCCTGGATGTTTTAGCCACACACACAAAAAAAGTGAACACTGTGGTTGTTGTGGTTGCTCGTTATCCTCTGCAATAGGCTTGTCCATAGCGCGGCATTACACAATTGCGGCTATCACAACAGCCCTAAGGGTCTGCATCCCTGAGTATGGAGTTATTCAGATAAAATATGTCATTATTATCATTAAAAGTTTAGCCACTGCACCGTCTCCTCCAGTGTTACATGCCCAGGCTTCTACAAGTGTGGGCGGGGTTTAAGATTGACTCATTGCTGATTGCATAAAACTCAGCATCACAACCAGTCACCAGAGCACGTCATGAACAAAATAAGGAAGTGAAAAGCGGCAAATTTGACAAGAAAAATATAATGGTCAAGACTAAATGCTGAAGAATAGGATAGAATAGAATAGGCTTTATTGTCATTGTACAGTAGTACAGTACAAAGAAATTGTGGGTGTCCCACCAGGCTACTGCGCAATGAAGTAAGAGAGAAGGATTAGACTTCCGGTTATGGCTGCCACGTAGGACGGACGTGTCTCGCTCTGCTCTGCTCCTGGAGAAAAAAAATCGGCAAATAACTCTCTCATTTGGGACAGAACGTATCCCAGCATTTGGGCGAGGATATGTCGGCGAAGCCTAAGGCTGGAAAACCAGGAAAAGGAAAAAGCGAGCCGCCGAAACAGTCCAAATTAACGGACTTTCAGGTCTGTGACGCAGCAAACAAAACTCCATATATGGCGGAGGAGGCTGGCAGCGGTGCGATAAATGCGGGGAATGGCGCAGATGCGCTGATGGCTGCCATGAGTTCAATGAGAGCGGACTTTTCCTCTAGATTTGATGGGATTATGACAGCGTTGGAAGGAATAAGAAAGGAATTGGGTGACTGTGTAGAACGAACGGCGCAGATGGAGCTCCGTCTCGCTAGTGCTGAAGATGACGTCACCCGTCTTCAATTAAAGGTGCGCACTTTGGAAAAAAAAAAAAAATCTCTGGAAGATAATATTTTGGATTTGGAATCTCGGTCGAGACAGAATAATTTGAGGCTGGTGGGTCTTCCAGAGGAATCAGAAGGTCGGGACGTATGTTCCTTTCTGGAAAAGTGGATTCCGGAGGTGCTGGGCAGCGAGGAGTTGCAATCAGCAGTGGTTCTGGAAAAAGCACATCGTATTGGCCCACGGAGAGATAAGGGACCGCCGAGGACCTTAATTATGAAGTTTCTTAGCAACAGAGACAGGATGAAGATCTTCAACGCTGCACGTGCTAAAGGAGAGATTAAACACCAGGACCAGCAGGTGCGGTTCTACCCAGATTTGGCCACAGGAATCCAGCAATTGAGGAAGCAGTTTGATCCCATACGTAAGGAGCTGCGCAACCTTGGGATTCGTCATGGTGTAATCTATCCTGCGAGACTGCTGACCACGTATGAGGGCAGAACCCACATCTTCAAGACCCCAGAGGAGGCGCAGGAGTTCATCAAGAAGATCAAAGAAGATGAAGAGACTGGTGGGAGCTAAGCATGAACAAAATATAAGGTAGAATAATTAAGCATTTGCACAGGCATCTGACTGACTTGAAGTAAATAGTAAGTTTACAAAATATAGATTGTATTATATATTAAAAAAACAAAACAAAAACAAAACAAACAAAAAAAAAAACTATGATGTACAAAGTTGTTAAAAATTTTGGAGTTAAGTTGGAAAACTACAGAGGAGAGTTAATGTTACGTCATTAAAAGCAGTAGAGTTAGGGTGATTGGGAGGATGAAGAAGGAGTGGCTTAGGCTGTTCCCCGTGGGTGTGGAACGGTCGATGGCTATATCGGGAGACAGAATTTTTCTTTTGATTTTGGGGGGTTTGCCACAAGTGTGGGAAGGGGAAATTTGTTTGTGTGTAGTTTGTAGGATGAATGTTCAACCACTCATGTTTTTGCTTCTCTGTATGAGCATGTTTACACTGCAAGGTAATCCTAAACTCTCTATTGATCATGGACCAAAGTGTTAATCTTAATTTAACTTCATGGAATTGCAGAGGTCTACAAAATTTAAAAAAACTTAAACAAGTTATGAATAAAATAAAGGACATGGGTTCAAGAATTGTGTTTTTACAAGAAACTCATCTGATAGAGGAGGATGTTAAAAGAATTAGGAGTAGATGGCAGGGAAGTGTATTCACCTCTTCATTTTCATCCCGAGCCAGGGGAGTTATGACTCTCATACATAAATCAGTTCCTTTTCAAGTGAAAAATGTAATTGGAGACAAATTTGGAAGATATGTAATCATTCAAGGTTCTTTGCTATTAGAAAATATAAATCTTGTGAACTTATATGGTCCCAATATAGATGATCAGAAGTTCTTTGCTAATTTATTTCTCATCTTATCATCACTTACAGGGCAACATATAATAGCAGGGGATTTTAATTGTACATTGAATCCAGGTGTGGATAGATCAACAGGACTGGATTGTACGCACATTGGATGTAGGTTGACTATTAATCATTTTATGAAAGAATTGAAATTGTTAGATATATGGAGAGAAATGAAACCACAAGTTAAAGCCTATTCTTGTTATTCCAGTACCTACAAGACATTCTCACGTATTGATTATTTTTTGATTTCCACAGAATTAAGGTCCAAGATTCAAAACTGCTTTTATGATAACATCGTGATCTCTGATCATGCACCCTGTTGTCTAATATATGTAGATAAAAAATTGACAAAGGAATCAGGTAGATGGCAATTTCAGCATAAATGGCTTCAGGATGAGGAATTTGTCAAGTATATAGAAAAACAGATAGACGAGTTCTTTGACATCAATACTACACAAACATCAGCATGTGTAAAGTGGGAGGCTTTCAAAGCTTTTATTAGGGGACATATTATTAGTTATACAGGATCAAAATCTAAGAAGACTCGAGAGGAGAGAGCTAAATTGGAACATAAAATAAAAAGTCTTCAGGAAAAAGTGTATGCAGGAAGTGACCCAAGGTTGGAGAATGAATTACTGATTTTGAGAGCTGAATACGACAAAAAATCAGCGAATAGAGCTGCCTCGAGTCTTCTAAGATTGAAACAATCTTTTTATGAACAAGGTGAAAAATCAGGAAAATTATTAGCATGGCAGATTAAACAATTGGAAATTAAAACACCAATTACCAGTATTATAAGTAACGGACAGGTAGTTATAGATCCTTTAGAAATTAATAGAGCCTTTAGAGATTACTATGAAAAATTATATGATACCAAAAATGAACCTGATTTAACAAAACTAAATGGGTTTTTGAACGAACTATCTATACCGTGTATACCAAATGAAAACAGGGAGATATTGGAGTCTAAAATTAGTCAAGAAGAAGTTGGGTTAGCCATTGATAATATGAAATCAGGAAAAAGTGCAGGACCAGATGGTCTTCCAGTTGACCTTTATAAAAAATTTAAGAATAAATTAATAAAACCTTTTTTGGAAATAGTTTTAGAAGCATTTCAAAATAATAATTTACCATCATACATAAATAATGCCTTAATTATACTACTGCCAAAACCAGGTAAGCCCTCTAATAAATGTGAAAATATGAGACCAATAAGCCTATTAAACGCCGACCTTAAGATAATCTGTAAAATTTTAGCAAGACGAATACAAGAAATTTTACCAAATATTATTAATCGAGATCAGAATGGCTTTATAAAGGGTAGACAAGGCTTCCATAATGTAAGAAGACTATTTAATATTATTTATTTTAATAAAGAAGCACCGGATACAGCTCTCCTATCATTGGACGCCGAAAAGGCCTTTGATAGAGTTGAATGGCCCTTTCTTTTTGAAGTCCTACAAAGGTTTGGACTTGGAAATAATTTCATAAAATGGGTTCAAATAATATACAATAATGCTACAGCAGAAATCCTAACAAATAACAATATTTCAAAACCAATAAAAATCAATAGAGGATGTCGACAAGGCTGTCCACTTTCACCTTTACTGTTTACTATGGCAACTGAACCTTTAGCGATAGCGATACGTTTACATTCACAAATATATGGAATTAAAGTTGGACCAACAGAACATAAAATCTCCCTGTACGCCGATGATATAATTTTGTTTATGTCGAATCTAAAAAAATCAATTCCAACCTTGTTGAATTTAATAAAGAATTTTGGGGAAATATCAGGATATAAAATAAATAAAACTAAATCTTCAATATTAATGCTAAATGAGACCCAGAGAAATTACCCAGCCCCTGAGGTAAATCAATTCAATGTTGTAAATCAGTTTAAATATTTAGGAATCCAAATTATGCCTAAGCTAGAATCAGTCGCCAGTGTCAACTATGAAGCCTTAATGTCAGATATCAATGAGTTAACTCAGAGATGGATGTCACTACCAATGTCGATGATCGGGAGAATCAATATACTTAAAAGTAATATTTTACCTAAAATACTTTATTTATTTCAATACATTCCCTTATCACCACCTTTAGATCTATTCTCAAGAATAAAAAAAAAAGTTAGTGGAATTTATATGGAACAACAGGAGGGCTAGATTACGTTTGTCTTTATTATATTTACCATTTGATCGTGGAGGTCTGAAATGTCCAAATTTTATGTTGTATTATTGGTCGGCACAACTGAGGTCTATGACATATTATTTTTCATCAAATGATCTCCCTCACTGGACTGAAATGGAATCATACAATTTACCTTTACCTCTTCCCATATTCATATACTCAGATTCGGCAAAAAAATTACAAAAACAAGTTAAAAATCCATTTGTAAAGCATATGATCAAAATATGGTGTGAAGCTAAAAACTATTTAAAAGAACCACAGTTATTGTCACAATTTAGTCCAATATGGGGTAATCAATATTTTAAACCAGGGAGAGCGGACGCTGTATTTAAAGTATGGAATTTAAAAGGGATACAAAAGATTCAGGATTTATATTTGCCATGTGCAGACAACATAATGTCTTTTGAAGAGCTGAGGATCAAATTTAATCTCAATAGAACACATTTTTTTAAATATCTTCAACTTAGAAACTTTATTCGATCAAATCAAAATAAAGCTCTCACTCGACCTATTTATTCATCCTTGGAAAAAATGATGATGAAAGATAGTAAAAGAAAGGGTATTATTTCAGAGTTTTATAACTCATTGACACTATCTTCAAGTGAAAATTCACTGAAAAGATTAAACTACTGGAAAGAAGATCTGCAAATTGAAATTTCAGAGGAACAATGGGAATTGGCTTGTACAGAAACTCAAACCAAATCAATAAATGCACGCCTTAAATTGATACATTTCAAATGGTTAATGCGGATGTATGTTACACCGGAGGAGTTAAATAGATATAACAAAAATATACCAGATACATGCACAAAATGCATGGAAAGTAAAGGAACCCTATTTCATTGTTTATGGGAATGTAGATTAATAAGAATGTTTTGGGAAGAGGTGAGGGTAACAATTGAAAAAATAATCTCAAAACAAATCATATTGAATCCTAAACTGTTTTTGTTGGGTCTGTACCCAGAAAAGCATAATTTTAATAAAAGTGAAAGAACATTCATAGACCTCAGTTTGCTTAATGCCAAAAAATGTATTGCACTATTATGGAAAAAGACTCATAGACCAGATGTGACTCAGTGGTTAAGACAGATGTTAACAAACCTTCCATTAGAAAGAATAACATATATACTGAAATCAAAGGAAATTGTGTTTGAGAATATATGGAGACCTTTTATTGATTATGTAAAAAATTTAAACATAACTCTTGAAGAAGAAGGTGAATGATGTGTGTGGACCTTGTAAATTCCAAACTGGTGAACATAATAAGTATACTTATGTATTGGATTGTCTAGACTAAACAGAGGAGCATTGTTGAAGACTTGATTTTGTTGGTGGTTGTTGGTGTTTTTAGTGCATTTTTTTTTTTTTTTTTGTAGTACTTTAGTGTTAGTGTTTGATTGTTTGTATCATGTTTGTTAAAAAAAAAAAAAAGGTTCAATAAAGATATTGTGGGAAAAAAAAAGAGAGAAGGATTAGATAAAACACAGTGACAGAACACACAATTAAACATATGCCTGAAATAAAAATAAAAATACCCCAACAGGTTTATACACAGGTATGGTAGTGGCTTCATGGATGAACTGTGTACATAAGACATGACTGAATAAAAAGGTCCAAGGATTATGGAAAATATACAAAGGAATGGTAGTGGTTTCACGGATGGGTCGATGTACATTAAAGTGCGGAGTGCAAAGACAGGTGTGTTATTATGATGATTAAAAAGGTCCTCGGTTCTGAGCATGTGAGTGTTTGGAGAGAAGGGGGTGAGGCCTCTGACTGTTTGCAGTCCGGATGGCCCAGGGGAAGAAACTGTTTGTCAGTCTGGAGGTGTGGGACCTGATCGATCTGAACTGTCGTCCAGAGGGAAGCAGGTCAAACAGGTGGTGGGCGGGATGTAAGAGATCTCCTGTGATGGCCTTGATCTCTCTGAGACAGGAGGATCTGGAGATGTCTTCCAGGGAGGGCAGAGGGCCACCGATAATTTTTTGGGTGGTGTTGATGACCCTCTGCACAGCCTTCCTGTTCTCAGCCGTGGAACCGGCGTACCACACACCCAGACAGTAGGTGAGCACGCTCTCCACTGAGCAGCGGTAGAAGGCCAGCAGCAGCTTCTGGTCCAGGTTGTTCTTCCTCAGGACATGGAGGAAATGCAGCCGCTGCTGGGCTTTCTTCACCAGGGCCTTGGTGTTGACAGTCCAAGAGAGGTCAGAGGAGATGTGGGTGCCCAGGAACCTGAAGGTGGGGACGGTTTCCATGCGATGGTGGTGGTGGTGGTGGGGTGGTGGTGGGGGTCCTGTCTGTTCTTCCTAAAGTCCAGTCTGAGTTCTTTGGTTTTTTTGGACATTCAGTTTCAAGTTGCTTGCTTGGCACCCCAGCAGCAGATTCTCCACCTCCATCCTGTATGCCTTCTCATCGTCATTGGTGATGTGCCCAACCAAGGTGGTGTCGTCCACATACTTCACGATGATGGTGGTTGGGTGGGTTGGAATACAGTCAAAGGGAGTACAGTAGAGGGCTTAGCACGCAGCCTGTTGCCATGATTGCATAGGGTCTAAATGATAATTCGGCATATGTGGAGAACACCAGGTGCACAAACACACCGGGAAGAGTACCAGCAGAGACCTGTGGTCCAGCAAAGGGCAGCGGAAGCGCACGGGTCAAGGAGCAGCCGGACCAGCCCGGCAGACTGTGGTCCTTCACTCGAAGGCAAGTCCATACAGCCCAGTCAGCCCAGTAAAAAATAGCAAATTTATGAGAAAAAAGTTACAGATTTATGAGGAAAAAAATGCAAGTTTACAAGAAATAAATCCAAAATTTAGAAGGAAAAAATTGAAAATTTAGAAGAAGAAAAACTGAAAATTTATGAGAAAAAAGTCACAAATGTTTCAGAAACAGACTGCAAATCTATGACCATGAGTTATCTGATTATTCAAGTAGCCATGTAAACAGAATAATCTGATAAAGGCCATGTAAAAACACCCAAATAACGAATTAAATCATTTTTATTAAAATATTGAGCAACAAATGGGCATCAATGACAGAGTGATTGCAGCTAAACGTGTCCTTCTGCTATAATAATGTTGAGTACTCTGCCATTAATGTGATTACAGTTTAAAAAAAAGATTTTAATAACCAACTATTGTCAAATTTTAAAAGGACACCTTAGAATGGGTCTCAAATATTTGTAAGTGTTCTGTTATAGTACTGCATGAGTTTATTGACAGTACACAGAAGAAATTCAATATTTCAGCCTACATTTGGGCATGTAAAGACTAACTGGGCTACCTGTTTAAGACAGGAACACTTGGTTTCTATGGGCAATGCACTAGTACTTACAGTTCATAATTCATATGCCAGTGTTGGCAGCAGCATTTTGTGACATACCGTGGCTATTTGCGTCTGAATGTAGCACTCCTTCTCCACCAGGTACTCGTGACCTGTTTTAAACAACTCCAACATCTTGGATATGTTTATGCCAACCGAGCCTGTACATCAACACAAAAACAGAGAAAACCAACAATACTGAGTTCAATTTAACTTCATGTCATCTCAAAGCATGTTAAATTGTGTAGGGTAAATGGTAAAATGGTAAATGGCAACTTAAGGCCCTTTTCCACTAGCCTCACTCAGCCCGCTTTAGGCGCTTTTCCATCAGCCCCAGCACCGGTTAGCAGGTACTTTTTTTGTACCTGATCCAGGGCAGGGTCTAACCGAGCTGAGTAGGGCTGAGTAGGGCTGTGACATGACTTTAAGAGACTGGTCGCCGCTGATTGGTCAGGTCGTAACGTCATGAAAGCGACTTTTTCTGCTGAATTTACTCCATGACCGCCATTTGTAATTGTTCAGCCAGTGAACACAGTGCGCCCCTTTAATACGGTATATTATATTAATATACTGTATAATATACTTATATAATAATATACTCCTAATATTATATATTAGGAGGTGCGCAATTTTCTTTCTATATTAGGCGACGATCGCATCCAGCGCGAGTTGGACGGATCTACTTGAAATGCAGGTGTCCGAGCAGATGGCTTCCCAAGGGCACATCCGTACTGCCAAACAGTGTCGGGAGAAGCTGAAAAAGCTGAAAAGCGATTACCGAGCAGTGAAGGACCACAATGCTCGAAGTTCAGCGGATCGGAAGGAGTGGAAGTGGTTCGCTGAGAGACATTGGGCTCGACACGGTCACTGTCACGGCCACGGCCTTGGAAACCGTGGATGGTGAGTGTTGTTTTGATATTGCGCATCTTTTCACCACTTGATCCTTTCTGTGCCAAGCTCACTGTTTTTAAGAAATAGGAATGTTGTTAGATTGTGGGTAATGGTTGTTACTGAGGCTTTCCTATTGTTTTGCAGCCAACTGCAGATTCACGCTTGCTTTGTGTTAAGTATTAGCGCGAACAAAACGCTGAATTACGCTTATTGTATTCCGGTTAAAAACTTGAGAGTGTTGTGTACATGTTGCACTTTGGTGTTAAGTTTTAAATTGCGTGCATTTTCTTTCTAGAATCGCATTTCATATCACAGGGGTCCACCTCAGCGGACATGATGGACACACCGGACTCTCCTGCGTCTGCATCTGCGTCTGCCGGAGCGCCAGCTGAATCGACTCCCATGTCAGCCACATCACCAGCTCCATCTGGATCACGTTCAAGTGCCGGTAAGGCACAATAACCACAATTTTTTTTTTTTTGGTTGAAACAGGTCCAGCAGCGGAAACCAGGGTCGAAAATCCAGCCATCCATCCATCTTCTACCGCTTAATCCTTTACAGGTCGCGGGGGGGCTGGAGCCTAACAAGTTATGTACCAAATTGATTAATGCAATTTCCTGTAGCTGCATATTAATGAATTGAAAATGTCTTTTTAAATGTACAAAAAGGTTATTCTTTGGTTTTCACTTATCGGTGTTCCACAACCATTTTTAGGTGTGGTGATTGGTGCTGTTGTAACTCCTGTTTTATAAAAACAACTAAAGCTCATGAACTGCCGTTGAAATCAACATGCTTCATTGAAATGCTTCGCGTCAGCTGACTGTATTAACCCATTCAGATTTCTGCGGCCACACTACAAGCAACTAGTTTAAACATTATCCATCCATCCATCCATATTCTTAATCTTAATCCTTTTTAGTTTTGCAGGGGGGCTGCAGCCGAAGACAGCACCCTGCGTGTTGCAAAATCTTCTCTACTGAGGGGCAGCAACATGACAGTTCAGCTTATATACAGCAATGAAGCATAATATAATAGTGACATTCCACCACAGATTTTCACCTGTGTAATTCCATAATATATGTAGTGATCCAGCTTTAACGACCATGCCTTTCTGTCTTTCCATCTAGGCAAGACGAAAACAGACAACTCCATCGCTGACCTTACATTAGCGATGGTCAACATGCATGACGAAGAGATGCGGCTCTTGGAACGGCAACATGACCAGCGGCAAGAATCAGGAGTACATGCAGCATTTGCGACAGGTGGCCGCAGATGTGCGGGCAGATGTGCGTGAAGCCCTGGAGCAGGACGCTGCGTTACGAAGGGAAGAGCTCGCAGAGATGTCATCGCCCAGTCTGTTTTTTTGTTTGTAAATTTTGCTTCTGGAATAAAATTGTATTGTTTGCATCAAAAGTCTGGTTTATCTGTTATGACACCGTATGAGAAAAGCCAATAATTACATACACATTCCATTCTCTGTTCACTCCACATGCTGCTGTTCATCAGGTCAGGTGTATAGCCTTCTAATGCTAATTTAATTTTTAACAACACAACAAAACGTAATGTCTTGGTAGTTTTTTTTTTTTTTATTTTAAATAAATTTGCAATGCTGAATCCATTTCTCTTGAATGGGTACATTTTTTAGGTTATAAGCAGTTGTACAGGTGTGCTTGAACTTGTAGACACTGATAAGGGTAAGTACGTGTAAGTTGAATGTTGCATCACCAGTCAAAATTTAATAAATTAAGAAGGAATCGGACTTCCGGTTATGGCTGCCACGTAAGACGGACGTGTCTCACTCTGCTCTGCTCCTGGAGAAAAAAATCGGCAAATAACTCACTCATTTGGGACAGAACGTATCCCAGCGTTTGGGCGAGGATATGTCGGCGAAGCCTAAGGCTGGAAAACCAGGTAAAGGAAAAAGCGAGCCGCCGAAACAGTCCAAATTAACGGACTTTCAGGTCTGTGACACAGCAAACAAAACTCCATATATGGCGGAGGAGGCTGGCAACGGTGCGATATCTGCGGGGAATGGCGCAGATGCGCTGATGGCTGCCATGAGTTCAATGAGAGCGGACTTTTCCTCTAGATTTGATGGGATTATGACAGCGTTGGAAGGAATAAGAAAGGAATTGGGTGACTGTGTAGAACGAACGGCGCAGATGGAGCTCCGTCTCGCTAGTGCTGAAGATGACGTCACCCGTCTTCAATTAAAGGTGCGCACTTTGGAAAAAAAAAATAAATGTCTAGAAGATAATATTTTGGATTTGGAATCTCGGTCGAGACAGAATAACTTGAGGCTGGTGGGTCTTCCAGAGGAATCAGAAGGTCGGGACGTATATTCCTTTCTGGAAAAGTGGATTCCGGAGGTGCTGGGCAGCGAGGAGTTGCAATCAGCAGTGGTTCTGGAAAATGCACATTGTATTGGCCCACGGAGAGATAAGGGACCGCCGAGGACCTTAATTATGAAGTTTCTTAGCAACAGAGACAGGATGAAGATCTTCAACGCTGCACGAGCTAAAGGAGAGATTAAACACCAGGATCAGCAGGTGCGGTTCTACCCAGATTTGGCCACAGGAATCCAACAGTTGAGGAAGCAGTTTGATCCCATACGTAAGGAGCTGCGCAACCTTGGGATTCGTCATGGTGTAATCTATCCTGCGAGACTGCTGACCACGTATGAGGGCAGAACCCACATCTTCAAGACCCCAGAGGAGGCGCAGGAGTTTATCAAGAAGATCAAAGAAGAAGAAGAGACTGGTGGGAGCTAAGCATGAACAAAATATAAGGTAGAATAATTAAGCATTTGCACAGGCATCTGACTGACTTGAAGTAAATAGCAAGTTTACAAAATATAGATTGTATTATATATTAAAAAAAAACAAAAACAAAACAAAAAAAAAAAAAACTATGATGTACAAAGTTGTTAAAAATTTTGGAGTTAAGTTGGAAAACTACAGAGGAGAGTTAATGTTATGTCATTAAAAGCAGTAGAGTTAGGGTGATTGGGAGGATGAAGAAGGAGTGGCTTAGGCTGTTCCCCGTGGGTGTGGAGCAGTCGATGGCTATATCGGGAGACGGAATTTTTCTTTTGATTTTGGGGGGTTCGCCACAAGTGTGGGAAGGGGGAATTTGTTTGTGTGTAGTTTGTAGGATGAATGTTCAACCACTCATGTTTTTGCGTCTCTGTATGAGCATGTTTACACTGCAAGGTAATCCCAAATTCTCTATTGATCATAAACCAAAGTGTTAATCTTAATTTAACTTCATGGAATTGCAGAGGTCTACAAAATTTAAAAAAACTTAAACAAGTTATGAATAAAATAAAAGACATGGGTTCAAAAATTGTGTTTTTACAAGAAACTCATCTAATAGAGGAGGATATAAAAAGAATTAGGAGTAGATGGCAAGGAAGTGTCTTCACCTCATCATTCTCATCCCGGGCCAGGGGAGTTATGACTCTCATACATAAATCAGTCCCTTTTCAAGTGAAAAATGTAATTGGAGACAAACTTGGAAGATATGTAATCATTCAAGGTTCTTTGCTATTAGAAAATATAAATCTTGTGAACTTATATGGTCCCAATATAGATGACCAAAAGTTCTTTGCTAATTTATTTCTTATTTTATCATCACTTACAGGGCAACATATAATAGCAGGGGATTTTAATTGTACATTGAATCCAGGTATAGATAGATCAACAGGACTGGATTGTACGCACAATGGATGTAGGATGACTATTAATCATTTTATGAAAGAATTGAGATTGTTAGATATATGGAGAGAAATGAAACCACAAGTTAAAGCCTATTCTTGTTATTCCAGTACCTACAAGACATTCTCACGTATTGATTATTTTTTGATTTCCACAGAATTAAGATCCAAGATTCAAAACTGCTTTTATGATAACATCGTGATCTCTGATCATGCACCCTGTTGTCTAATATATGTAGATAAAAAATTGACAAAGGAATCAGGTAGATGGCAATTTCAGCATAAATGGCTTCAGGATGAGGAATTTGTCAAGTATATAGAAAAACAGATAGACGAGTTCTTTGACATCAATACTACACAAACATCAGCATGTGTAAAGTGGGAGGCTTTCAAAGCTTTTATTAGGGGACATATTATTAGTTATACAGGATCAAAATCTAAGAAGACTCGAGAGGAGAGAGCTAAATTGGAACATAAAATGAAAAGTCTTCAGGAAAAAAATTAAGAAGGAATCTAGCAAAAATTTGGCACTAATAACAGTAGACAAATCGGACAAGGATACACAACTGTGTTTTTGTTACACACAACTGTTGTTACCAACAAGTGCAAAATTTATATTCCCTTTTCCCAAAAATTAAAAATCAATTTGTAAGTAAAAGTGGGAGACCTTTACATGGGAAAATATGACATGTATCAGCACATGATTTATAGTTCAATTTGCATTTCCACCTAAGCAAAAGTGGCTTGTCGAGCTGGATTTTTGTGAAGATGGCCTGTGCGGTGTTTCTGCATGTAATTACAGTGATCCCTCGCTACTTCGCGCCTCACCTTTCGCACCCTCAGTGCATCGCGGATTTTTCAAAAATATTCATCAAAAATTCAAAATTGAGAAAAAATGGGCGGGCGCTAGCAGAAGGCAGGGAGACTACATTAGAACATCAGGTATCGACACAGAGAGCCCGCACAACTCAAAATCCACCTCTCTGTTCGCTGTTCTCGTGTTGGCTCGGCTCGGGAATCTCGCAAGCTGATTGGCCGAGACGTTTCACCCAGCTTCTCTCCCTGCCGAGCGCCCATACCCAGCGAAGGAAGACCGCATTCATTGTTCTTTATCGCTCCTGTTGCTTAGTCTCGCCGCGTGAAACTTTTCGCTGTTCTCTTGTGCCTTTTTGTGCGAAATAGTCTTCCCGTCGAGCCACTACACCGCCTCCTGCAGCTTCTCCAGCTCTATCGGAAGCTGCCCTCGACGATCCTGCGCCTCTAGCACCTGACGATGAGGCGTCACCTGAGGAGCAGTAAAGCTCTCATTAACCTGTGCAGTAAATCATCTTCATCTTGAGTTACGTATCTTGTTATAAGAATAAAAGAGTTCTAAAAACATATTTATGTACACTTTATTTACATCTACGTATGTATGTACACTTACACACACACACACACACACACGTATCATATGAGAGAGAGAGTGAGAGAATGAACGTACGTATTATTTATGGGTGACGTCATTAGGGGTGACGCTACTTCGCGGTTTTTCACTTTTCGCGGTCGGTTCTGGAACCCATTAACCGCGATAAGTGAGGGATCACTGTACATACCTGTCAAGTGATACGGTTTCGCCGTATTTTAATACGGGGAAAATGCAATTTTAGCAAATACGGGTGTATTGCCATTTCTGTACGCCAAAGAGAAAAATATACGGGAAAAAAAATTGAGAGTGTAGGGAGGAACACGTCGTGTGTGACCCCCACAGCATACGGGGCTGTCAGAGCGCTCAGCGTGAGCAATTATCACAACAGTGAGAAGTGTGGAGTCATCATTAGGCTGATGGCTTCGCACCTTCTTAACAGATAAGCGTTATGAACAAGAGGACAGGTAGATGGACCATGCACAACATTTTATTTACAAAAAACATTTTTGAAATATGTATGCACATAAATGTGGACGAAATAGACAAGTACTGCATCACAGCATCTCGTGTTATATTGTAACGTGCAGCTTGACATGGCGACGTCCCACCGGCAGGTTCGAACTCACGCCTCCCGCTCCGGAGTCCCGCACTCTACCTGTGTCGCCAATAGGGTCAACCCAATTGGCAAGCCAAGTAGGGTGCTGATATTGAGTTCGCTACAATATCACCACCCTGCTCCTCTGCTCTCTGTGCCGCTGCCACCACTGGTTCATCTACTGCATCATCCAATGTAGTGTCAAACGTCTCTCCATGACTCTCACACAGATTGTGCAGAGCACAACAAGTCAGCACCATAGATTTAACCAGTTTCATGTCACAGTCATTCCTCTCTCCTTCTCTCCTCGTCATCAGCCATTTTGTTTGCTGTGGAGGATTCAGTCGCGTGTTTCACGTCACGAGGGTGTGGTGCTGCCTGCTGTTCAACAAATCCCACCCACAGCAGGTGTGCCAGCAGGTGTGCCAGGAGTAGTTGAAAAGCAACTGAGGCTGAACCGAACCGAAGTGAGTAGAGCCGGGTTTTCAATCGGGGCTGAGCGGAGCTAGTGGAAAAGCGCTTTTATATAGCGCTTTTATTCTCATCTCTCTTGATGACCAAAGTGCTTTACAGATCCTGCTATCCACCCATTCACACACTGATGGTGGCATGCTGCCTAACATGGCGCTTCCAGACCCACCAGGAGCAATTGGGGGTGAAGTGTCTTGCCCAGGGACACAACGGCAGGATATGTGGGGAGAGCGGGATTCGAACTGCCAACCATGTGGTTATTGGACGACCTGCCCTACCTCCTGAGCCACTGCCGTCCCCGAGTAAAGACCGGGTAAACACCCGACAATCTCTGAAAGAGGAACCAACAATCATGCAACCCTGTAAAGCAAGCATTTTCTAACTGTGGGGATGATAAACTCTCTCTTACTGGAAGAACTTCCATCAGAACCAGGCTCAGGGTAGTACAGTATCTCACAAAAGTGAGTACACCCCTCACATTTTTGTAAGTATTTTATTATATCTTTTCATGGGACAACACTGAAGATATGACACTTTGATACAATGTAAAGTAGTCAGTGTACAGCTTGTATAACAGTGTAAATTTGCTGTCCCCTCAAAATAACTCAACACACAGCCATTAATGTCTAAACCACTGGCAACAAAAGTGAGTACACCCCTAGTGAAAATGCCCAAATTGTGCCCGAAGTGTCAATATTTTGTGTAGCCACCATTATTTTCCAGCACTGCCTTAACTCTCTTTGGCATGGAGTTCACTAGAGCTTCACAGGTTGCCACTGGAATCCTCTTCCACTCCCCCATGACGACATCACGGTGTTAAATACCTTGCGCTCCTTCACCTTCTGTTTGAGGATGCCCCACAGATGCTCAATAGGGTTTAGGTCTGGAGACATGCTTGGCCAGTCCATCACCTTTACCCTCAGTTTCTTTAACAAGGCAGTGGTCCTCTTAGAGGTGTGTTTGGGGTGGTTATCATGTTGGAATACTGCCCTGTGGTCCCGTTTCCAATCATGCTCTGCTTCAGTATGTCACGGTATATGTTGGCATTTATGGTTCCCTCAATGAACTGTAGCTTCCCAGTGCTGGCAACACTCATGCAGCCCCAAACCATGACACTCCCACCACCATGCTTGACTGTAGGCAAGACACACTTGTCTTTGTACTCCTCACCTGGTTGCAGCCACACACGCTTGACACCATCTGAACCAAATAAGTTTGTCTTGGTCCCATCAGACCACAGGACATGGTTCCAGTAATCCATGTCCTTAGTCTGCTTGTCTTCAGCAAACTGTTTGCAGGCTTTCTTGTGCATCACCTTTAAAACCATGGTGAGGCCTGTCCTGAGCGGAACTTGTCCTGTTAAACCGCTGTATGGTCTTGGCCACCGTGCTGCAGCTCAGTTTCAGGGTGTTGGCAATCTTCTTATAGCCTAGGCCATCTTTATGTAGAGCAACAATTCTTTTTTTCAGATCCTCAGAGAGTTCTTTACCATGAGGTGCCATATTGAACTTCCAGTGACCAGTATGAGAGTGTGAGAGAGATAACACCAAATTTAACACATGTTCTCCCTATTCACACCTGAGACCTTGTAACACTAACAAGTTGCATGACACTGGGAAGGGAAAATGGCTAATTGGGCACAATTTGGACATTTTCACTTCGGGGTGTACTCACGTTTGTTGCCAGTGGTTTACAAATTAATGGATGTGTGCTGAGTTATTTTGGACAGCAAATTTACACTGTTAAACAAGCTGTACACTGACTACTTTACATTGTATCAAAGTGTCATATCTTCAGTGTTGTCCCATGAAAAGATATAATAAAATATTTACAAAAATGTGAGGGGTGTACTCACTTTTGTGAGATACTGTATCTCACTGGGCTGAGACAGCTCACAACTAGCTGGAGATAAAGAAACGTGAAACAAATCCGAGAATTTGTGACGACTTTCACTTTGAATCACACTGTCTCGCAAATGTTGCAATAATGTTGCATAAACTCCCAGCAAGTTTTTGGCCAAAGTTCTCTGGGTGTTTGCATACATGTCATGCATATGTTGCAGGACATTCTCACAACATGCCCCAGACTAAATTTAGGGTTTTTTGCACTCATGACAATGGCTACCCAACACTCAAGGCGAGGTTGAGACGGGTTTGAGGCACCTCCAATGACTCTGAGACTATTTTGAGAGAAAAGCTGTCACACAAATTTTTTTGAACATGTTCAAAATTCCTGCGAGAACAGTGTGAGACCCTGCGACACAGGAGAGGAAAATTAGAACCACCGAGAATGTTTGGAGACATTTTGGAAACTTAATCAAGAATGCCACTCTCCAACTACTCTCAATTTGTCTCAGCCCAGTGAGATACCACCCTTAGGAAGGGGCAGTGATCTGCTGCATTTGGTGGTGGTGGTGGTAGTGGGGGAAGACGACACATGTAGAAAACAAACAATACATGTTCTTGGTACTGAATCATTTAGGATAGTATCTCACTGGGCTGCAACAGCTTGAGACTACTTGGAGAACAGCATTCTCGAGGGAGTTTCCAAAATGTCTCCAAACACTCTCAGCAGTTCTCATTTTCATCTCCTGAGTCACAGGGTCCCACACTCGTCTTGCAAGAATTTTGAACATGTTCAAAAAAGTTGTACAACAGCTTTTCTCTCAAAAGAGACTCAGTCATTGCAGGTGTCTCAAACCTGTCTCAACCTCATCTCAAACCCTACTCAATTTAGTTTCTGCAAGTCCAAAAGTGCAAGAAAAGTCACACGACTTTTGCAGTGGGTTGGGGACTTAATGAAACTAAACTCTGACTGATTGGAGACAAGCACCTGCAGCAGTTGTGACTGACTGGAGAGGTGGAACGACCAGCAGCAGGTGTTTATTATTACACCAAATCATCACCCAGAACCTAATACCGAGGCGCCCGTCACCCCCTCACTTTTTGAATAATACCCTGGTTGTAGCGGTTGAGTGTCATTTTCAGTCTATCCATCGTCATGTTGTTTATACATCTGCTTGTCATTACTAACGTGAAAAATGTAGAGTCGTTATGAGCTTCTTTGCCAGCCATAGGTTCAGGGGATCAGGCTAATTCCTGGTCTTTTTCCTTTATTGGAGCTGAAGTGGGCAAGTGGTTATATGCACTGCCTTGAAAAAGTATTTGCCCCTTCCTGATTTCTTACATTTTTGCATATTTGTTACACCTAAATGTTTCAGATCATCAAACAAAATGTTAATATTAGACAAAGATAACCTGAGTAAATACAAAATGTAATTTTTAGATGATGATTTCATTTATTAAGGGAAAAAAGCTATCCAAACCTACCTGGCCTTATGTGAAAAAGTAATTGCCCCCCAACTGCCCCCAAAACCTAATAACTGGTTGTGCCACCATTGGTGCCAACAACTGGCAATGAGTCTTTTACATTGCTGTTGAGGAATTCTGACCCACTCTTCTGTGCAGAATTGTTTAAATTCTACACATTGGAGGGCTTCATGAACTGATGGCCAGACATTCTCCTTCAGGATTTTTTGGTAGAGAGCAGAATTCATGGTTCTGTCAATTAGGGCAAGTTGTCCAGGTCCTGAAGCAGCAAAGCAGCCCCAGACTATGACACTACCACCACCATGTTTGACTGTTGATACGATGTTCTTTTTTTAAGAAATTCTGAGTTAGTTTTATGCCAGATAAAACAGGACATGTCTTCCAAAAAGTTCAACTTTTGTCTCATCAGTCCCAGAATATTTTCCCGAAAGTCTTGAGGATCATCTAGATGTTTTCTGGCAAATGTGAGATGAGCCTTTGTGTTCTTTTTGTCCAGCAGCGGTTGGACAAAAAGAACACATCTTCCATGGATGCCATTTTTGCCCAGTCTCTTTCTTATTGTTCTATCGTGGACCAGTGTCCAAACTGAGGCAAGTGAGGCCTGCAGTTCTTTAGACGTTCAGGGCTTTTGCTTCTCACCTGTTCTTAAATTTCATTAGATCACAGTGGGATGTGTTACTTTTTGAGATCTTTGAGCCTACTTCAGGTTGTCAGACAGGTTCTGTTTAAATGATTTCTTGATTCAACAAGTCTGGCAGCAACCAGGCCTGGGTGTAGCAACTGAAACTGAACTCAGCTTTCCAAAAAATGTGGTTAATCACAATTCATGATGTAACACGGGGGCAATTACTTTTTCCACATAGGGCCAGGTAGGTTTGGATAGTTTTTTTTCCTGTAATAAATGAAATCATCATTTGAAAACTGCATTTTGTATTTATTCATGTTATCTCTGTTCGATATTAAAATTTGTTTGATGATCTGAAACGTTGAAGTGTGAGAGATATGCAAAAATATAAGAAATTGGGAAGGAAATACATTTTCACAGCACTATACTGTATGGTTTTACTATTGTTTCTAGTGATTGCCAGGCATGTTTATCATCTCTGCCATGAGAGGACGTAATGTTTTTGCTGGCGTCTGTCCGTCCATCTGTCGGATGGACCTGTCAGCAACATTACTCCACAAGTTATGAATGGATTCTGATGAAATTTTCAGGAAAGGCGTGTAATGGCACGAGGAACAGATGATTACATTTTGGTGGTGATATGGATCACAACTTGGATCCAGTGATTTTTTGAAAATGATTTTATATATTAATATTGCGCTTTTCATAAAAAATTTAAGAATAAATTAACAAAACCTTTTTTGGAAATGGTTTTAGAAGCATTTCAAAATAGTAATTTACCATCATATATGAATAATGCCTTAATTATACTGTTGCCAAAACCAGGTAAGCCCTCTAATAAATGTGAAAATATGAGACCAATAAGCCTATTAAATGCCGACCTTAAGATAATCTGTAAAATTTTAGCAAGACGAATACAAGAAATTTTACCAAATATTATTAATCGAGATCAGAATGGCTTTATAAAGGGAAGACAAGGCTTCCATAATGTAAGAAGACTATTTAATATTATTTATTCTAATAAAGAAGCACCGGATACAGCTCTCTTATCACTGGATGCCGAAAAAGCCTTTGATAGAGTTGAATGGCCCTTTCTTTTTGAAGTCTTACAAAGGTTTGGACTTGGAAATAATTTCATAAAATGGGTTCAGATAATATATAGTGATGCTACAGCAGAAATCCTAACAAATAACAATATTTCAAAATCAATAAAAATCAATAGAGGATGTCGACAAGGCTGTCCACTTTCACCTTTACTGTTTACTATGGCAATTGAACCTTTAGCGATGGCGATACGTCTACAGTCACAAATATATGGAATTAAAGTTGGACCAACAGAACATAAAATCTCCCTGTATGCCGATGACATAATTTTGTTTATGTCGAATCTTAAAAAATCAATTCCGACCTTGTTGAATTTAATAAAGAATTTTGGGGAAATATCAGGATATAAAATAAATAAAACTAAATCTTCAATATTAATGCTAAATGAGACCCAGAGAAATTACCCAGCCCCTGAGGTAAATCAATTCAATGTTGTAAATCAGTTTAAATATTTAGGAATCCAAATTGTGCCTAAGCTAGAATCAATCGCCAGTGTCAATTATGAAGCCTTAATGACAGATATTGATGAGTTACTTCAGAGATGGATGTCACTACCAATGTCGATGATCGGGAGAATTAATATACTTAAAAGTAATATCTTACCTAAAATACTTTATTTATTTCAATACATTCCCTTACCACCACCTTTAGATTTATTCTCCAGAATTAAAAAAAAGTTAGTGGAATTTATATGGAACAACAGGAGGGCTAGATTACGTCTGTCTTTATTATATTTACCATTTGATCGTGGAGGTCTGAAATGTCCAAATTTTATGTTGTATTATTGGTCGGCACAACTGAGGTCTATGACATATCATTTTTCATCAAATGACCTCCCTCACTGGACTGAAATGGAATCATACAATTTACCTTTACCTCTTCCCATATTCATATACTCAGATTCGGCAAAAAAATTACAAAAACAAGTTAAAAATCCATTTGTAAAGCATATGATCAAAATATGGTGTGAAGCTAAAAACTATTTAAAAGAACTACAGTTATTGTCACAATTTAGTCCAATATGGGGTAATCAATATTTTAAACCAGGGAGAGCGGACGCTGTATTTAAAGTATGGAATTTAAAAGGGATACAAAAGATTCAGGATTTATATTTGCCATGTGCAGAAAACATAATGTCTTTTGAAGAGCTGAGGATCAAATTTAATCTCAATAGAACACAATTTTTTAAATATCTTCAACTTAGAAACTTTATTCGATCAAATCAAAATAAAGCTCTCACTCGACCTATCTATTCATCCTTGGAAAAAATGTTGATGAAAGATAGTAAAAGAAAGGGTATTATTTCAGAGTTTTATAACTCATTGACACTATCTTCAAGTGAAAATTCACTGAAAAGATTAAACTACTGGAAAGAAGATCTGCAAACTGAAATTTCAGAGGAACAATGGGAATTGGCTTGTACAGAAGCTCAAACCAAATCAATAAATGTATGCCTTAAATTGATACATTTCAAATGGTTAATGCGGCTGTATGTTACACCGGAGGAGTTAAATAGATATAACAAAAATATACCAGATACATGCACAAAATGCATGGAAAGTAAAGGAACCCTATTTCAATGTATATGGGAATGTAGATTAACAAGAATGTTTTGGGAAGAGGTGAGGGTAACAATTGAAAAAATAATCTCAAAACAAATCATATTGAATCCTAAACTGTTTTTGTTGGGTCTGTACCCAGAAAAGCATAATTTTAATAAAAGTGAAAGAACATTCATAGACCTCAGTTTGCTTAATGCCAAAAAATGTATTGCACTATTATGGAAAAAGACTCATAGACCAGATGTGACTCAGTGGTTAAGACAGATGTTAACAAACCTTCCATTAGAAAGAATAACATATATACTGAAATCAAAGGAAATTGTGTTTGAGAATATATGGAGACCTTTTATTGATTATGTAAAAAATTTAAACATAACTCTTGAAGAAGAAGGTGAATGATGTGTGTGGACCTTGTAAATTCCAAACTGGTGAACATAATATGTATACTTATGTATTGGATTGTCTAGACTAAACAGAGGAGCATTGTTGAAGATTTGATTTTGTTGGTGGTTGTTGGTGTTTTTTAGTGCATTTTTTTTTTTTTTGTAGTACTTTAGTGTTAGTGTTTGATTGTTTGTATCATGTTTGTTAAAAAAAAAGGTTCAATAAAGATATTGTGGAAAGAAAAAAAAATATTGCGCTTTTCATGTACTTCCCCTTTAAGACATGTCTGCAGAGGTACGTGCATGGCCACGCACCTCCGCACCCTGGAAGCAGTGCACTCTTAACTCTTTCCTACCAAACACTGCAGAAAAAGTAAAACGGCTTGGAAGGAAAATAAATGTCGTCTTCAACCACATAGTATGTGATGACTGACATTATTTCATCTGAAGATGCCAAGAAAAAGCAGGCAAATTGTGTTGTTGAAGACGAGGTTCGGAGTGCCTGCATAACTCCCACATCATGTACTGCCGCCAAGAGGAGGTAATGTTTTTGCCAGCGTTGGTTTGTCTGTCTGTCTGTCTGTCTGTCTGTCTGTTAGCAACATTACTCCAAAAGTTATGAATGGATTTTGATGAAATTTTCAGCAAAAGTGTGTAATGGCATGGGGAACACGTGATGAAATTTTGGTGGTGATCCAGATCACGATCTGGCTCCAGGAATTTTTTTTTTGATGGATTCTTTATTTTTTATTACTACCTGTGCCAAGGAGGTTATGTTTTTGCCGGTGCTGGTTTGTTTGTTTGTCTGTCTGTTAGCAACATAACTCAAAAAATTATGAATGGATTTTGATGAAATTTTCAGGAAAGGTGTGTAATGGCATGGGGAACAGATGATTAGAGTTTGGTGATGATCTGAGAGTGCCTACCTCCACCAAAAGCTTTGTATTTGTGCAGCAGGATTTCACACCAACTACTAGATGGATGGATTTGGATGAAATTTTCACCAGAGGTTTTTCTTGGGCTACAGATGAACTCATTACATTTTGGTGATGATCTGAGAATGCATACTTCAGCCAAGGCTCTTATCTTCACAGTGTGTTAGCAAGAATACTCCAAAACTAATGGACAGACTTTGATGCAATTTTCACCACAAGTAGCTCTCGGCCTACACATGGACCCATTACATTTTGGAGGTGATCCATGAGAGACGAAAGGAGCCTTGGTGGAGGTATGCGCTCTCTGGTACCCCTTTTCCACCAAGCTGGTTTTGGTGCTTAACTGGAGCCAGAGCCTGGCTTGGCACCAGCTTTTTGCTTTTCAACCACCTTAGCACTAGTTCCAGGCTCTCAAAATTGGTGCTATGCTGGCTCCAACTCCTTGCTGGGCCAGAGCTGCAAAGCACTTGTTGTTATTTATGTCCACTGCCGTGGGCGGGGTTAACTGACTACCTGAAAGTGCCTAGAATCAGAGGGGTCGCTGCCATGCAAGGCGGCGCCACAAATTTCTCTCCTCCGTTCCATTATTGCTGAGCACCAAGCTGGACAGCAGGAAGTTCCACTTTTATATGGTTTTTGCCATGACCCGGCCAGGATTTGAACCACGGCCTCCCGGGTGTAGGGTGGGTGCTCTACCTACTAGGCCACCACTCCAAGTGCTGGCCTAGTGATGAGGGGTGCGCCTGGTTTCCACCAAACATGACGCCTGGCATTCACGCCAAAAAGTTCAATCTTTTTCTCATCACACCAAAGAATTTTGTTTCTCATGGTCTGAGAGTCCTTCAGGTGCCTTTTGCCAAACTCCAGGTGGGCTGCCATGTGCCTTTTACTAAGGAGTGTCTTCTGTCTAGCCACTCTACCATACAGTCCTGATTGATGGATTGCTGCAGAGATGGTTGTCCTTCTGGAAGGTGTTCCTCTCTCCACAGAGGAACACTGGAGCTCTGACAGAGTGACGGGTTCTTGGCCACCTTCCTAAATAAGGTCCTTCTCCCCCGATCAATCAGTTTAGACAGCCGGCCAGCTCTAGGAAGAGCCTTGGTGGTTCTGAACTTCTTCCATTTACAAATGATGGAGGCCACTGTGCTCATTGGAACCTTCAAAGCACAAGAAATTTTTCTGTACCCTTCCCCAGATTTGTGCCTCGAGACAATCCTGTCTCAGAGGTCTACAGAGAATTCCTTTGACTTAAAGGGGTCACTGACTGAAAAATGGTAGTTTTAACTGTCTGAAATGAGTATACTGATCATCTAACTATCCAAAAATTTTCAAAACAGTCAATTCTCTTATAAACACACAGCCTTTATCTTGTTTTTCTCTCCCAGAAATGTTTTGTGGAAATAATATACGTCACGTTTTGAAAAAGCCAACCCACTGCCCTATTACTGGCCCGCCTAGCTGTCTGTCATGTATATGGAAGTCGTGCTAAAGGTAGCCTATTAGCCCCTGAGCTAGTAGCCCCCAAGCTAACACTGATAACAGGAAGCTTGAACCGAGCGTGGCTAATATTGCCATTTTCTTCAGATCTTAGTCACCCTAATAACCATCCATGTTACCACCTGGTTCACCGGTCTGTGGTCCACAATGTGCCTCGCATCGCTCCGGCCCATCTCTCGGTGGTTTTGCGGCAGGTCGCCGGCATGCCAGTCACAGGGAGCTGAGAGCCAGCAGCCCCAGAAAGCATCCACGGGTTGTGGGAACTGCCTGCGCCATGCCCCGTGTGCCGGGGTACCCCCCCCCCCCCCAGCTGCCCATGGGAGAGGAGCAGAGTACAGCAGAGCGAGCCATTGCCCTTTGAGATCCCGTGGCTCAGCCACAGGGCTCAGTTTGCGGTGATCGGTGGAGCACGCGGTGCTGGCAATTTAATGTGCTGTCTCGGCGGGGTTGTTGGGTGGGCCGAAATGACACAAGATGCACAAACAACTGCGGATCGGTGAACCAGCGCTGCTCATCCAAGCTAGAAGGAGTTGGTGGCAGAACACTGGGTAGAAGCTACTCAGCTAACTGCTAACTGACATAAAAGGGAGGGCAGAGTTGAACAGCTGAAGTCTGTTTCTCAAAGTAACAGGCTATAAAGCTGAGCGTTTGAAGAAAGCCAAGAAAAATAAAAAAAATAAATTTGCTTCAATAATTAAAAAATGAAAGAAAATGTGGACAAAATATGTCACAAGAACTTCATTAAGACATGAGTGAGCTGTTAAAATGTGTAAAAAGTGCAGTCAATGAGCCCTTTCATGCTTGGTTTGTGCTGACATGCACTGTCAACTGTGGGACCTTATACAGGTCTGTGGGACCTTATACAGGTGTGCCTTTCCAAATCATGTCCAATCAACTGAGTTTACCACAGGTGGACCCCAATTAACGTGTAGAAACATCTCAAGGATGATCAGTGGAAGCAGGATACACCTGAACTCAATTTTGAGCTTCATGGCAAAGGCTGTGAATACTTATGTACATGTGATTTCTTAATTTTTTTATTTTTAATAAATTTGCAAAAATCTCAAAGAAACATTTTTCACGTTGCCATTATGGGGTATTGTGTGTAGAATTTTGAGGAAAAAATGAATTTAATTTATTTTGGAATAAGGCTACAACATCACAAAATGTAGGAAAAAAGTGAAGCGCTGTGAATACTTTCCGGATGCACTGTATATCCCTAAACACTTAAGTGTTCCTGTATTAAAATTATCAGCAAGATGAGGAGTAACATGACATAAAATCAATAAAATCACAAATATGAAACATAAATAAAGAAGATCAAGTTATGAAAATCTGATACAATTTGCTTCAACTTTCACAAATTAAAATAAAACAGTTTCTACTAAGGGTGTAATGGTACTTGTATTCATATTTGAATTTTTTTGGTACGCCACCTACGGTACGGTACAGACATGTACTGAGGACTACATTGAGTGACAGACAGAAAGTGTAACTGTCATATCATGCCTCCTCCTCCCGGTGATGAATGACTTAAGATAGGCCACTTCTAAACACCGCACCGGTAAGGTTAGCCAGTTTTAGTGAGTAAAGTTGGTGCTTCCTATTTTCAATGAGTGACTGTCTCAGCTTTAGAAAACTGATTAAGCTGTTAGCATGTGCTAACATTACCTGTTGGACAATAATCTCTTTTGGATGACGGCTGCTGATGGCTGAGTTGTTTCAGTTATGCCGGCTAATGTGTTAACTACAGTAAATGAGTGAATCACACTGTTTTTCATTTTCTCTACTAGGGCTGGGCGATACACTGAAAATATTTGTTATATCGATACATTCTACTATGCGTGATACATAAAATGCCTTTATCAAGCATAAATTGTTGTAGCAACGTAAGCCGTCAGCATTTATTTATCCATCTGAAGTCCTCGCACACAGCTGCACTGCATTCAGTGATTCCCACCACAGTCATGTTTTGCATCAGGGTTGTTGCCAGGTCTGTTTTTTCCTGCATTTTTTACTTTGGAAACTGCTTCTTTTGAGCCTGTTTTTGTGGAAGAGAGACGCTTGTTTTTTTATGCACAATCTGGCAACACTGGCAGAACACGGGGAGAAGGGGAAAAAGGTTAAGCAAAAAAGCACCGGCTCCACTGTCTGGCAGTGGTTCAGAATTCAGAAGGAAGACGCCAAACAAAAGATAATTTTCTGCAAAATGCAAAATATGTGGTAAAGCCATTGTCTTTAGAGTCAGTACCACTAATTTGTTTCACCACTCGAGACGTCAGCCATGACAATATGAAGAATGTATTAAAATCCGCTTGTCAAAATCCCAGGCAACCCCCACAAAAAAATAACATTAAAGGAACCAAGGATTTTCAGGGTAAATGACGGTGGCTTCTTCCTTTGAAAAAAATATCCCATACAACAGAGGTGCAAATGGAATAAGAACACCACTGCAGTCACAAATTATAATGCCAAAGACATGGTTCCTATTGTTAAAAAAAACATGGCCAAACAGAAAAAAGTGCATTTTAATTTACAGTATATGGTTTTGAAATATCTTTCTCTAGAATTCTTGCTTAATGGACTATTTATTGCTTTGAGTCCTTTTTTAAATTTTGTTTTGGTTTCATTGTCATATTTAAGAATCACGTGAATGGGAAGGCCTACCATTATTTATTCTCATTTGTTGCAAATTTATGAGTGGGGCTGACTTACTGTTTCAATGAAGTTTGTTAAACTTAACTTGATTTTATCCTCCCCCCCAATTTTTGCATACAATTTTAAAAAATGCAATACAAGAGTCTGTTTCTATTATGCTGATGTCATTTTATGCAAAGGTTTTAAAATGACACTCCAGCAAAACTCAAGTTTTTTTTTTTTTAACATGTCTATAACATGTTTTTTTATGACTTACAAGACATACCCAGAGCAAAATCTCACCGCAGTCCCAAGTCTGTCCATTTCTGCTATGAATTTCCAGTTAAGGACCCCCCCCCCCCCCCAAAAAATGGGCCAGTTTGGACAGACTGTTTCTAGCTACGTAAGCATTCCTGCTTAGCCTGATTGGTTATAACATTAACAAATCAGACGGATACTCTTGGCTACCTCGGGGGAAGAGGGAGGAGCCGAAGAGCAGCAGAGAGGCAGCGAGAGAGCGCTTTTGGTGGTTTTAGAACCGCCAGAGTGCGTCTTTAAAATGAACATTTATACAATGGTTCAGAGGAGATTTCAAAATATTGTGATAAAACCCTAAATGTATCACGATACATGTTAAAAGCCATATCGCCCAGCCCTATTTTCCATTATTGTTGCAGTAATACAGTGGATATAAAAAGTCTACACACCCCTGTTCAAATGCCAGGTTTTTATGATGTAAAAAATGAGACCAAGATAGATCATTTCAAAAATTTTTCCACCATTAATGTGACCTATAACCTGTACAACCCAACTGAAAAACAAACTGAAATCTTTTAAGGGGAAAAATAGCAAATAAAAAACTTACAATAATCTGGTTGCATAAATATGCATACCCTTAAACTAATACTTTGTTGCAGCACCTTTGGCTTTTATTACAGTACTTAGTCTTTTTGGGTAGGAGTCTATCAGCGTGGCACATTTTGATGTGGCAATATTAGCCCACTCTTCTTTGCAAAAACACTTCAAATCTGTCAGATTGTGAAGGCATCTCCTGTGCACAGCCCTCTTCAGATCACCCCACAGATGTTTGATTGGATTCAGGTCTGGATTCTGGCTGGGCCATTCCAAAACCTTAATCTTCTTCTGGTGAAGCCATTCTATTGTTGATTTGGATGTGTGCTATGGGTCACTGTCGTGCTGAAAGGTGAAGTTCCTCTTCATCTTGAGCTTTCTGGCAGAAGCCTGAAGGTTTTGTGCCAACACTGACTGGTACTTGGAATTGTTCATAATTCCCTCCACCTTGACTAAGGCACCAGTTCCAGCTGAAGAAAAACGGCTCCAAAGCATGATGGTGCCACCACCATGCTTCACTGTAGGTATGGTGTTCTTTTGGTGATGAGCAGTGTTGTGTTTGTGCCAAATATACCTTTGAGTTTGTGGACAACCCGATACACTATACAAGCATTTTGGAAGGAATTATACCCAATAAGTCTTAGTAGATTATAACAATGGAAAAGATTTCTAGTAGGAGAATTATATTCAGACCATGATAAGGCACGTATAACTTTCTTTTGGAGAATTTCTAGCTTTTTTAGGTGAGTAGGACATTTTGATTTTGTATACTTTATTGAGCCCCAGAGGGGAAATTGAGGGCATCCACCTGGATGGATGAAGCAGCCACAGTATGGCGCTATCCCTTTACCATTCACACACACATTCACACCTAGGGCCACTTTAGAGTCTCCAATTAACCTAACCTGCATGTTTTTGGCCTGTGGGAGGAAACCGGAGAACTCCTAGAGTAAACCCACGCAGACACAGGGAGAACATGCAAACTCCACACAGATCACTGTTGGTCAGGGGCTGGGATCAAACCAGGGATCCCATGGCCAAGGGTGAGTTGCTGTGCTGCCGCAGTGCTAACCACTGTACCACCGCACCGCCGAAATGTGTTACACCATATGATATTGCAATAATGTAAATGAGGCTCAAATAAAGTTTTATATAGAGTGAGAAATGGTAGAAAATGTCTCACTTTAAAAAACAAAGCAGCATATTTAGCCAGTTTTTTTGGTTAGATCGTCAATATGACATTTGAAATTGAGAAATTTATCGAAGAGGACCCCCAGGAATTTTGCAGAGCTAACTCTTGTAATATTCTGTCCATTAATTTGGGGGCAAAGTTGCTTGGTGTCTGGCTTTTTATTGTAACGGAATACAGTATCATTTGTTTTACTGATGTTCAGAGAAAGCTTGTTACACTGAAACCAGGTGTCTATTTTCATAAGTTCACCAAGTTCATTTGGATTCTGGTGAGCAAAAAATAAATTAGTGTCATCAGCAAACAATACGTTATGTCGTAGAGACGAGGAGTTAGCAATGTCATTTATGTACAAAATGAAGAGAACTGGTCCCAAGATGGAACCCTGGGGGACCCCATGATCGATGGAATTATATGATGATTTGTGGTTATTGATATAAACATATTGAAGTCTTCCAAACAGATAGCTAATAAACCAATCTAATGCTAGGCCTCTGATACCATAATGTTGTAGTTTATTAATTAGGATGTCAAGGTTAATGGTATCAAATTCTTTAGATAGGTCTAAAAAAATGCCAATACCATAGTTGCCTCTTTCAATTGCATCATTGAATTTTTTCCATTCGGTCATGTATTGCCATATACAAGTAAGTAGTGTGTTTCTTTCTGAAGCCATATTGAGATGGGATATAATGTTAAGCTCGTCAAGCTAACTTGTCAGTCTGTTATAAACTACTCTTTCCAAAACCTTGGAGAGAGTAGGGAGAATGGATATTGGACCATAATTAGTCAAATCATTCTTATCTCCTCATTTGTAGATTGGTATAACTTGTGCTATTTTTGCCATCTGTGGCACTACAAATTTTGCTGGAAATTTCATCAGCTCCAGCAGAGTTTGAGTTCTTCATGTCCTTGATGATTTTCCCAGACTTCCTCACAATCAGTTGGCTTCAGGAAGAAAGAATTCAGGTAGTTTCCTGATAAATAATGTTTGAAAAAGGCACCCTGGGGTTGGTTGATTTTATTAGATAAATTTTCTCCAATGGAGACAAAATAATTATTAAATGTATCAGCGAGAGTGGCATTACTGGTGAGATTGCAGACCGCGTTATTGTTAGGAAGTGTGAGGGTTTTTGGTCCCTGTTTGGAACCTTATTTAGTACTCTCCAGGATTTCTTGGAATCACCCTGTGACGCACTTATAAGTTCTGCATAGTAATTACTCTTAGTCTTTCTAATAATACTGTATGTGTATAATATATGTACCTCCACCAAGGCTCTTACCTTCTCACAGTGTTAGCAACAATACTCCAAAACTAATGGACAGACTTTGATGCAATTTTCACCAGAAGTGGCTCTAGGTCTACACACAAACCCGTTACATCTTGGAGGTGATCCATGACGGACGGAAGGAGCCTTGGTGGAAGTATGCACTCTCTCAGTGCTTTTCTAGTTTATATTATTTTGTTTATTTGAGAATATTTTATTTACTGGAGAAGGTACTGCTGGCAGTTTTCAGATTTTTTGTCAATAAAGATGTTCTTGCTTATACAAAAGATAAACAGTTTTATGCTTTCCATTTTGTTTCCTTACTGTACTGAAAGTGAACTGAACCGTGACCCTAATACCAAGGTACATACCAACCTGTGATTTTAGGCATACTGTTACACCCCTAGTTTCCATCCACAGCTCACCTCTCTTGCTCTTTGGAAACTTCTTTCTTAGTTTGTTTTTCAGAGGTACAAGCTTGGGTAGAATATTTGGAACGGCCACATAGAAGTCTGCTGAAATCTCATCATCCAGGATCTGAAAATTAGATGAGATGAAATAAGTTTAAACTGTTACACTTCTGCATGGAGCCAAAATTATACTGATGCATAAATACAGAGAGCCGATACTGAATCCTTCTATGATTTAATATTGATACGAGGCTGACTTTCAATAGACAAAGACATTTATTTCCTATCCCAGTAATCTCAACAATAAAACAGAGCACACATCCTCTGTACCCCTGACTGCCTGCCAGCAGCTGTTCTACGTGTTCATTTCAAAACTGCTGTGTGGAGGCTGTGGAAGCTCAGCTTTTAGTGACAACCTTCTGGTCTCAAAGTAATCTCACCATCTGTGGACAGGGGTCCTTCTCAGAACCAGGACTGCCTGCTGTGGTTCGAAAAAGTGAGTAGAGAGAAGGGCTGCAGTTCACTTACCAACCACAAGGTGTCACCAAAACCTTTAGCAACAAGTGACCAAGGATAGCTTTAATTATTCTGTAATTTGTATAGTGTTAATTTTAGGTCACCTCAAACAGCTTCCACTATAATCAATATAGATTTACATCTCTGAAGGAGCTTTAAGACTCTGCTTCACAGTGTGGCTAACTTGCTAGAATGGGGCAAATGGTGAATAAATGTTCATACAGTATGATGCGTGATTTTAATGACACTATTAATGAGCACTTTTGGTTTTTAAACTGATGTTAAATTTTAGAGCACTTCATGCTTTCCTCTGCTGATGAGCTTTATGGAAATGTTGATTTCATTTTCCAGCAGGTCTTGGCACCTGCCCACACTGCTAAAGGTACCAATAATACCCGTTTGTTGGTTTGATGACTGTGGTATCACTGTGCTTGACTGGCCAGCAATCTCTCCTGACCTAAGCCCCACAGAACAGCGGTCTGCCACCTTTGCCAACCAAAGAGCCATTTTGCCCATCTCCAACTCAAATAGAAGTGGCTGAGGAAACAGCACTTGACCTTTAAAATAAAGATTATGCTGATTATAAAGGTTTTTATATGTACACAACTCTGAATATTATGTGGCATTAATGAATTCATACTACAACAGTGAAAAATTGTCAAATTTTATATATAGCTTGTTCACAAATTAATAAAAGTATTACAACTATATTACAAATTGTTTTGTGCTGAAAAATCAAGGCTATATCTGAATATCTGACTTAAGTTTTTTTGTATAGTTTTTTATCAGCACATTCATAAATTGTGTAAATGTGAAAAACATCCATCTCCTACTTTCAACAGTGATCACACAGCTTTAGTTCCTTATATTTTAATAAATTAGAGATGGAAGTTTTATCTAGAAGAAGTGACTTTTCATCCTTTTTATGTTTCCTCATAATGTTCCTTATTTGAATGTATTAATAACATATAAATCTGGATCCTTCACCTGTTCTCCAGACTCTCAATTTAATAAATAATGTCTCATAATTTTTATATAATCCTTATTTTGGAATCAAACAAAAAGAACACTAAACAACTTTCTGATTATTATAACTTTAAACTTGGTGCAAATTAAGCCAATTAGAAATAGTTACAGCAGAGTGAAAAGAAATTTAAAAATATCTTCTTCTGGCGAGTTCAATGTTATTTATGCCTTCACGATTAAAATCTGTATACCACTGAGGCAGTCTGCACATACAGTCATATGAAAAAATTAGGACACCCTGTATAAGCCTTTTTTTTTTTTTTAACATATTTGGACATAAGGATATTTAATATCAGTGGAGTTTGCATGTTTTCCCCGTGTCTGCGTGGGTTTACTCCAGGATTTCTCTGGTTTCCTCCCACATGCCAAAAACATGCAGGTTGGGTTAACTGGCATCAAACTGGGGATTCTAACTTGTCCTTAGGTATGACTGTGAGAGTGAATGGTTGTCTGTCTCTCTGTGTTGGCCCTGCGATGGCCTGGTGATCTGTCCAGGGTGGACCCTGCCTCTCACCCAAAGATGCTGGGATAGGCTCCAGCCCCCTGCGACCCAAAAAGGATTAAGCGGAAGAAGACAGATGGATGGATGTTAAAAATACTGGGAGATTCACATAATACAACTAAACAATTAAAAATGAATTAAGGACTTTCAAATTTTTTGTAAAATGTACTGTAATTCTACACAAATGAGGAATAAATTAGGACACCCCACATTCATTCCCACCTGTAACGGCTAAAATAAATTAAAAAAAAATGCAAATAAAAACAAAAACAAAGTTAGAACTAGATACATGAACATTTCTTAATAAAGAACTGAATATTTCAAGGGGTGTCCAAATTTTTTCACATGACTGCATAATTCATTATTTGCCCAAAATCCCATTAAGAACATCAGGTAACAAACTAGCAGTTATCCTGCAGAGAAAAAGTTGAAATCCTCCTTAAAATATAAGTCTCACCTCCACATCACTGTCAGACAACCTTCGCTCCTCTATTTTCACTCATTTGAACTCCTTTTACTAGTTTTTTCTTTCTTATTTACAGGTTGCGAGGAAAAACTGTCACCTGTATGTTGCTGATTTCAGACAAGTATATCCGGTTGATGCTGTTTCATAATAAAAGCACATACACTACCGTTCAAAAGTTTGGGGTCACCCAGACAATTATTTTGTGTTTTCCATGAAAAGTCACACTTATTTACCACCATGAGTTGTAAAATGAATAGAAAATATAGTCAAGACATTGACAAGGTTAGAAATAATGATTTGTATTTGAAATAATTTTTTCCTTCAAACTTTGCTTTCGTCAAAGAATCCTCCATTTGCAGCAATTACAGCATTGCAGACCTAATATGATTGCACAAGGGTTTTCTAATCATCCATCAGCCTTCTGATGCAATGAGCAAACACATTGTACCATTAGAACACTGGAGTGATAGTTGCTGGAAATGGGCCTCTATACACCTATGTAGATATTGCACCAAAAACCAGACATTTGCAGCTAGAATAGTCATTTACCACATTAGCAATTTATAGAGTGTATTTCTGATTAGTTTAAAGTTATCTTCATTGAAAAAAGGTGCTTTTCTTTCAAAAATAAGGAAATTTCTAAGTGACCCCAAACTTTTGAACGGTAGTGTAGGTCTGATCAGATTCCTCCACACAGCTCTGTCCTTAGCCTTCTGCTGCCAGGAACTCCTGTCTATGTCCAACTTCTTCAAGTTTCTTTTTACAGTGTCTTTAAATCTGAGCCTTGGTCTACCCTGATTGCATTTGCCCTCGCATAACTGTGAGTAGAGTAACTGCCGAGGGAGACGCTGGTGGTCCATCCTCTCAACATGTCCGAGCCATCTCAGGTTCATCTGTATTAGCATGTCCTCCATTGATGGTAGACCAGCTCGTTTCAACACTTCTATGTTGGTTATCTTGTCTTTCCATGAGATGTTCATTATGGCTCGAAGGTGTCTCATCATGTACGTGTGGAGTTTCTTCACCTGCACTCTGTAGACAGTCCAAGTTTCAGCACGATACAATAGAGTAGCCAGTACTGTCGCTCTATACACTTTGCATTTCACACAGATAGACACATGTAGATTGTTCCACAGTCTCTCCCTCAAGTTTCCAAACACAGCGCTCGCTCTTCTCATTCTGAGAGACAGTTCATCCTCCAGCCTAGCATTCTCTGAAACAGTACTCCCTAAGTACTTGAAAGTCTTGCACTTGACTAGTGGCTCTGTACCAATGCTGATCTCTTCTGGTAGTGATGTTGATAATTGGAACTTTGGTGGTTGATAAAAGCACTCTGTCTTCTCGATGTTGATTTTGAGGCTGAATTGGCTAGCTGCTCTTGCAAATTTCTCCACTAAAGATTGGATATCTTCCACTGTGCGCAACTAGAGCACTGTCATCGGCAAAGAGCATTTCTCTTACTACCTTTATCAATGTCTTACTTTTGGCTTTAAACTGTGCCACATTGAACAAGTCTGCTTCTTTCCTTGTTTGAATGTATACTCCTTCTGAAGTGTCTTTGAAGGCCACCTCAAGCATGGCTGCCAGATATAGCGAGAAGAGTGTAGGTGCCAGCACACATACTTGTTTCACCCTGTTGCTTACTGAAAAGTCTTTAGATATTGAACCACTCATTGCCACATTTGCTTGCATACCTGTATGGAGTGCCTCGATCAGGCTGACAAACTTCTCTGTACAGCCATATTTATTGAGTACCTGCCAAAGTCCTTGTTGCGAAACAGTATCGAAGGCTTTACTGAAGTCTATGAAGACTACATAAAGCGGCATGTTCTGTTCGATACACTTTTCTTGAACCTGTTTCAAGCAGAAAATCATGTCCATTGTGCTTCTTCCACTTCTAAAGCCGCACTGGGTTTCCGGTAGTACATTCTACGAGATCTGTTCATTGAGTCTGTTTAGTAGTACATGTGAGAGAATCTTACCAACAGTGGCTAGCAGTGATATACCTCGGTAATTTCCACAATCTTTCCTGTCACCTTTCTTGAACAAAGGCACAATACTTGCATCCTTCCAGTCTTGAGGTACTTTCTGGGCATTCCATATCTCTTGGATGAGCTTGTGCAGGCAGTTGGTCAGCTGAACACCACCAAATTTCCACACTTCTGCTGGAATTCCATCCCCTCCTGGAGCTTTACCATCCTGTGTTGTCCTGATAGCTGCCATTAGTTCATCAAAATTTGGTGGTTCATCCAGACTTGATGCAGCTGATCGCTGCACTAGAGCTTCTTTAACCCCTTCAGTGAGATCTCCAGGGTTGTTTAATAGTTGGTCAAAGTGGTCTGCAAATCTGTCCAGGATCTTGTCTTTCTCCTGCAAAACCGTTTCACCATCCATAGCCTTTAGTTGGATCAATCCTCTTGGTTTAGGGCCATAGATTTCTCTCAAACCTGTGAAGAATGATTTTATGTCCTTCCTGTCTGCTGCAGTTTGAAGTTCCTTCGCTTTTTCATCCCACCAGTTGGACTTCATCTCTCTGGTGTACTTCTGTAGCTCACTCTGAGCCTCTGAGGATTTCTTCTTCTTCGACCTTGTGTTACACTATAGGTTTTCCTGCCTAGCTGTATTCCTCACTTCTAGCAGTTTCTTCAGGTGTTCATCATGCTCATCAAACCAATCTTGTTGTTTCCTCTCAGGGTGGCCTAATACATCACTCGCAGTCTGATACACCGTATCCTTCAGTGTTGCCCATTTCTCTTCTATGTCATTCTCTGAGTTGTTGCTGTCCCAGTCTTTCAAGTTTTCATCCATTTCCTGTGTAAGTTCTTCCTGCTTCTTTTGGCCTTTCAGTGCACTAGTGTTTAGTTTCAGTGGTGGCTTCGCACCCGTCCTGCAGTGCTGTTTTCATCTGCAAATCCTTAATCTAGATCTCAGCATAACATGATCAGTACCACAGTCCGCACCTCTCATTGCTCTGGTGTCAGTACATCCCTTATGTCTCTCTGCCTGACTATGACGTAGTCTAATCAGTGCCAGTGCTTGGATCTTGGGTGCATCCATGTCTTCTTGTGTGTGTCCTTGTGCTTAAATAGAGTGTTGGCTATCACAAGGTTGTACTCTGAACATAGTGCAAGTAGAAGTTCTCCATTAGCATTGCACTTGCCTACTCCATGACTGCCTAGCACTCCTTTCCATTTCTCAGTGTCCGAACCAACTCTGGCATTAAAATCTCCAACGAGTATCAGCCTGTCATCAGTCGGTACACGCCTGATAGTCTCACATAAATCACTGTAGAACTCTTCCTTCACCTCCTCTGTGTTGGTCATTGTTGGGGCATATACACTGATGAGTGTGGCATACATCTTCTGCTGTAGTGGGAGTCTCATAGTCATTATCCTGTCGTTGATTGGCACTGGTTCCTCATCAAGCATTGCTGCTATCTCCTTTCTAACTGCAAAGCCCACTCCTGCTTCTCTCCTTTCTTGAGTTGATCTCCCACTCCAAAAGAAGATGTACCCATGGTCTTCCAAGCTGTCATATCCAGGCAATCTTGTTTCACTAAGTGCAACTATGTCTACATTGTACCTGTTCATTTCCAGGGCCACAAGCGCGGTCTGTCTTTCTGGTCGCTGTGATGTTGTTCTGTCCAACAGAGTGCGTACATTCCATTCTGCTACACACAAGGCTGCTGTTTTCCTCTTCTTTTGTCTTCCTGCTCCTAGCTTACTTTTCGCTGCCTGTCGGAGTGTGAACAGATCAGCGCGGACCTTGTAAGCCCGGGCGATGTCCGAGCCAGTATGAGTTGCTTTCTGATTGGCCATTTCATGAAACTGTTTGCAAAGTATTTGAGTACTGCTAGCTTTTGCTGGACTAGCAGCACATTCTTGGCAGATAAAGGTATTATCAGTGGCAAGGACAAGCCAAGACAAACTGACTCCAGTATGTGTTGCAGTGACTAACCAGATAATAGGTTTGTTTATCTCTGCTCTTTGTGTAGTGCATGTCACAATGCACCGACTGGCACAGTCCACCACAGACCTTGCGACAGATGTGTTTATCTGCCAGGATGTCCAGTCTCACTCCGTGTAACTGGGAGTGGTCCACCAAAGACCTCTGGCAGATATTGTTTTTAGTTCTGCCAGGATGCCCTGTTTCACCCTTCACGCCCTCGGAAGGGCGGGGATGCCGGTTGAGTCGCCAATGGCCCGACCCATGAGACAGGTAGTACCGGTTTTCATGGTTATCCGGTAGCAAGCAAGCCAATGCCTGACCTGACAAAAAAAAAAAGGCACATAAACCATTCTGAAAACTGAATCACTGCAGAGGGTTTTTATTTTGACATCACTCAGGAAGTATTGAGCTGTTACGGTGAAAATACTTTCACACTAATTCAGACGGGTCATGTCTGTGAATGCAGCATTTATAGCGCAGGCGACTATAAGGTTATTGAGCAGGAGTTCAAGGATTGCTTCTCATTTTTAAGGATAATTCAGGATTTTAGATAATCACATTTAAGACTTTTATGGACCTGTAGACACTGATGAGGCAGATGTTTTTTGTTCATTTGTTCGGTGTTTGTGTCCTTGTGGAGAAATTCTCTCCACACAACAACCACACATGAACACAAATTAATCTGTCCACACAGAATTAAACTCTCCATTTTCCCCTCAGCGATTTTACTTTTTCTAGATTGGTCCACGTCTTACTGGGGGTGGGGCAGGGGAAGCAGAAAGCTGCTGCTCTCCACATGCGTGAGCCGCTGTCGGATGTGATGCACAGCTGACGACATAATTCAGAATACATTTTACGTTCATAAAAGCATGTATTTAGGTTGAAATATATCCTGAATGAACAATAATTTCACAAATATTTAAAATGACCTCCATTAATTTTCATGTGTTTTGAGATACAACCGCAGGGAGCCACAGCATGGGGGCTGAACTGAATTACTGAAATTAACTCTTGGATGATATTCCAATTAATTGAGATGCACCTGTATGTGATGTGCAGTCCACTTCTAACCAACTCACCGGCTGTATGAGCTCTGCTCCTCCAGCAAGCGCCGCCCCATTCTCCAGGGCAACTCTGGCCTCATCAGCATCCTGCGGACAAACACAGAGAGCCTATGTGAATCTGATCGGGGCATGTTGTGTCATTCATTATGGTCGTTATCACGCCCATCTAAGTTACAACCCACAACCTGTGCTGCTGCTGCTCGACAGCAAGATTAATCAATGCCAGCGTGCAGGATTGAGGAGAGAAAACAAAGGCACAGCTGCACCGCACATTTATTACAGACAAACAGAGGTGACAAAAAAGGTGCTGCCGCTGCACATCTGAATCATGCTCTGGCCAAATTAAAACAATTCATCAACAGAAGACACATAAATGGCTATGAAATGAAGATTCAGTGAGCCTACAGGGGAGGAGGAAAGTTTTTACCTCAGTGAAAACCAGAACTTTGTTCATCTCCGTCCTGAAGCGGTGGGGCAACTGCACAATGCTGACAAAGGGGTTGACCCTTTTCTGCGGGGAGACGACAAAAGAGGGGGAATTTATCACCGTTTAGTGCACTTGGAGGGGCTGTAGGAAAAGAAAAAGATTTTCAAAGAGAAGGAAAATATCAATCATAGACCATGCCTAGAAAAGTCCACGTTAATCTAGTCAGCCAGTCATCTGCACAATTCGTAATGCCCAGAAACATTAGTCCTGCAGCTACAGAGTGAGGCACAGTTTGTCTCCTGTGGAGCGCCTGGACACCGCAGCAGTTCTGCAGGCCTGCAATGTGGAAAAAAAAAACCACTATCGAGGGTCTTTATTTTTCTGTCCTAACGTTAGCTTGTCAAAAAAAAAAAAAAAACAAAGCTCACACTTAACATGGAAAAAAAAATCTCACAAATGTCAGAGAAAAAAAACCACAGTATAAAGCTGCAAATCCACAAAATGTGGAAAAAAGTTGCAAATTTACTCGACAAAAAATACCCCCCCCAATTTAAGAGACAAGAAAAAACTGCAAACTTATTTATGAGAGAAGGAAGAAGCCATAAATTTACTAGAAAAAAAAATCTAATTTGATATGAGAAAATCTCAAACTTCAGAGAAGTTGCAAATTTACTAGGAAAAAACCACAAATTTGTGAGATCAGAAAAAGTAAGTTTAAAGGGGTCATTGACTAAAAAATGGTGTGTTTGTAGGTTTTAACTGTCTGAAATGTGTCTACTGGTCACATAATTATCCAAAAATGTTCAAAACAGTCAATTCTCTTTAAAAAAAAAAAAAAAAGCCCACAGCCTTTACCTCCTTTTTCTCTCTTCTGGGCAAATCTTACACATCATGATTTGACAAAACCAACCCACCACAGTCCTTGAGACCCACCCACTGCTCTATTATTGGCCTGCCTAGCTGTCTGTCATGTAGATGGAAGGGGTGCTAGAGGTAGCCTATTAGCCCCCCAGCTAACACTGGTACCAGGAGGCTCACACCAAGTGCAGCTTATACTCGTATTGTTATTTTCCTCAGATCTTAGTCACCCTAATAACCATCCCTGTTACCACCTGGTTCACCAGTCCACGGTCCACAATACACCTCATGTCACTCCGGCCCATCTCCCAATAATGCCATTGTGATTCCACAGCAAATCACCAGCACCGGGATCTAGCCAAATGAACCCCTGACCAAGTGAGTACCCCATGTGGACCCCAGTATCCAAAGTTTACAAAGTGATTCATAATTTTCTAAAGCCTCATTCAGAACATTATAGTCCCACAGACTGGATTTTCATCTGGGGGCAGCCAGTCCTGACGAGCAGCAGCGATGGAGAAGAAAAGTCTTTTAAAAGCAGAAACAGAGCCAAGCCTTTCTCCAGGTCAGCTTAGTTGTCATCTTACATATATTTTTTTACACTTCTTGGGGACCAGGAAAAGTCTTTCCAACAGTTTTACACAAATTCTTGTTGTTCTCCTTCTTCGCATTTACAAATCACTGGATTGAAAATGTACTTGTACATGTACAGATTGGATTCCGGGGTCCACTTGGGGTGCTCACTTGGTCAGGTGTCCACCTGACCTGTATCACCAGCACCGGCATGCCGGTTGCGGCAACCGACGTGACCCAAGGTTGTTGGCTGGAAGCTGCTGGTTTTCACGCCAGCTCCCCCACCGTCCACTGGGGCTCTACGCAACTCCGCTCCGCTCTCACGGGCAGCGTAGGGGAGCCGCCTCGTGACGGGGCATCCTCCAGCTGGCCACGGCAGCAGAGCAGTGTCCTGCAGAGCGAGACGCTGCCATTTGAGATCCCGTGGCTCAGCAGCTCGGCCAGCAGCCTCGGGTCCTGGGCCAGGTCAATTGCGGCGATCAGGGGGGTGCGTGGTGCTAGCGTTTTGTCGTGGAATCGTGTCAAAATTACTGGGAAATGGGCTGAAGCAACGGAAATACACCATCGACTGTGGATCAGTGAACCAGTGCTGCTGGAAGGAGGATAAAGGCTAGAAGCTAGTCAGCTAATGGCTAACTGACGTAACAGGGAGGGCAGAGTTGAAAAGGTGAAGGATGTTTCTTAAAGTGACAGGCTTTAAAGAAAGCCAGGAAAAATACAAAACAAATCTGCTTCAATTAAAAAAATTAAAGAAAATGTGAACAAAATATGTGTCAAACATTTCATTAAGACATGAGTGAGCTGTTAAAATGCGGAAAAAAGGGCAGTCAATGACCCCTTTAAGCAGAACATTCCAAATTTCCAAGATGTGAAAAAAATCACATATTTACAAGAAAAAGTTTCAAATTTACTAGAAACAAACAAACAAAAAAAAAATCAGTTGCAAATTTTCGAGGGAAGAAGTAGCAAATTTATGAGTATGGGTCACAAAATTGGGCAGCGCGGTGGCGGAGTGGTTAGCACTGCGGCAGCACAGCAACTCTCCCTTGGCCGGGGGATCCTGGTTCGATCCCAGCCCCCGACCAACAGTGATCTGTGTGGAGTTTGCGTGTTCTCCCCGTGTCTGCGTGGGTTTACTCTGGGATTTCTCCGGTTTCCTCCCACATGCCAAAAACATGCAAGTTAGGTTAATTGGCATCAAACTGGGGATTCTAAATTGTCCTTAGGTATGACTGTGAGAGTGAGTGGTTGTCTGTCTCTCTGTGTTGGCCCTGCCATGGATTGGCGATCTGTCCAGGGTGGACCCTGCCTCTCGCCCAAAGATGCTGGGATAGGCTCCAGCCCCCCTGCAACCCGAAAAGGATTAAGCGGAAGAAGATGGATGGATGGGTCACAAAATTATAAGAAATGATCGCCACTCAGTTCTCTCCCATTAATGTTAAAAGGTAAATACAGGAACTACAAATTCGCAAAAAATGAACACGAGGATTTCACTCCAAAAGTCAAGAAAAAGCTAGTGTATGGTGTTTATGATATCTGAGGGTTTTAAGACCTCTGAAGGGAAAACTTAAGGGTTAATCATCACTTTTAAAGATAAAACAAACCAGAGTGTAACAGCACAAAATAAATCTGCCAAGTGCACCTCTGGCACCCTGACATGGATAGCCTGTTCAACTGAGGTCATCAGAAGAAAAGCAGCTGTGGTTTCTGGAAAGTGCTGGGTGCTAAACTTTGAGAAAACAAGTGTGCAAACACCCACAAAGACTAACAAGAGCACTGCACACGATACATTAGACGCTGGTCTATAGCCATTAGCAATACCGCATGGCTAGCACACCAACAACTGAATTCAACATTCAATACTCAAGATCTGTAATAAAACCAGACAAACTACAATTCAAAGTGGAACAAATTTAGAGGAAATAACAGAAAATCATTTAACCTTCTAAAATATGTGTTATGTTGGAATTACCTCTGTAATGACGAGGCCAGGTGCACAGTTGAACTTCACTTTATTAAAAGGGTTGGTCACACACAATACAGCCACCAGGCAGGGGCGTCAGCAAAGAGGCTCAACTGATGCCTGCTGGTATTTATAGGGCGGTGCTGTGGCAGAAGAGGAAGTGGCCGCCACAACAGCGCACTTCACAATAAGACAACAATATTACTACATCACATTCCCCCCTCCCCCCGTAGAAAGCCCAAAACCACACATACAATTGAATCGGTGAATTCAAAAAGGGCCCAAGTCCACACTTTTTCAAAGGGGACTTGGGCCCTTTTTGAATTCACCGATTCAACCGAGACCCTCCCCAATTTAGGACCCAAATCACGCACTAAGAAGACTAGAACTGAGATCACTAAATGGCACATTCACACAACAAAACCTAAAACTAGGGAGGACGGGTGGACTACTGTCCTGCCCCACATGGCAAGGCGGATTATTCTGCCACCAGTACTAACTAAAAAAAGTCCATTAATAATTTAAAACATTGCCGTGTTCTTAAAATATAAACACACCCAGAACAATAACATTTTAGTTTGTTTTTTTAACACACAAACATATGAACATTAGAACTAATTATATATATATATAACCTCACTACTGTCCATTTGACAAAAAAGGGTAGAACTGGCTTGTGGGGGGCCCAGGGCAGCCCCTCAGTAGATCCGCCCCTGGAAGCGCATGCCACCAGGATTGCAGCTGACCTCATAACCGAGAGCACCTCTTCTCTTCACCACAGACCACCTCTCTTGTCCAGACCCACCATCCAAAGCCTCCTCCCGGGCACACCGCAGCTCATTGGCGTGCCTCCACGAGACATCTGACAGCTGGAAGTAGGCTGCGCTCCGCTCAGCCACGATGCACAGCCGCTCTTGGTGTTTCTCTGGCTGTCGCTTGGCCCACATCCGCCGTGGACGTCCCTCCCCTCAAGCCCGGACCAGGTCCGTAACTCTCAGAGGAGCTCTGCTCGGCCTGCAGTGTTGCTGATCGGCACGCAGTCCCTCTGTGCCTGTTGGTCTGGCCCCGACTCCTTGTAAAGCTGCTGCAGCAGTTGCCATTGTAGTTCCAGATCCTCCAGCCCACTGTCTGTGGCTGAGCTCTGGACGAAACTGGGGCAAGCTCGTCGGCGTCACCCGCCGATGCTGGCACCTCACCACCACGCTCGGTACCCTCTTCCACGGTACCCCGAGCGCCGGCACCGAAACTTTCCTGCGTCGAACCTGAGTGAGGCTGGTCCTGCTTGACCGCCGTGGTGCCCGGTAAATCTTCATCCCACACTGTGTCGTCCTCCACCACCGGAACTGGGCAGCTCCGCTGGCCACAGCCAGTCCATTGCTCCCCAGCGTCATCTTTAATGGCGAACCCCAGTGCATAAAACAGGTCACAGCTCATGATCTTGTCGCCTCGGGCCATCACATGGAACGTGAAGTCAGCCATCACCGCCAACTTGTAGCGAGCAGTGAACTCCAGTGTTCCAACCGTGTGCAGCCTTCCACCTCCATAACCATAGAGCGGAGCTGGGTTACTTCTTATTTTGTAGTGGGGAAAAAATTTCTTCACCGTGGCCCAATTCAGTAACAATCCCTCCACCCCCGTGTCGATCAGCAGCAGTACCTCCTCACCCTCCAGCATCACCTTGCAGAACGTGAACCCGTTGGTACTCGGGGACACCGTACAGACAGCTGTCAGGGCAGGTGAAGTTGTTTTTCTCCATGGGCTCTCCGGCTTGGACATACAACACACCCTGGCATAATGGTTCAAACGTCCACACTTGCTACAGCACTTACCTCTAGCTGAGCATTTCCTAGCCTTGTATTGGTGCTTCGTGGACCCACAACCCATACACAAGGGTTTTCTCAGGGCAGACCTTCGGCTGATAGTGTTGGTTCCTGCGTTGTCGTCGGTCGCGCTATCCTCGCTGTCTGGGTCCACTACTAATGCTGTGGTGGCAGGCCTCAGCTGCCGTTGTGATTGGCGCGACTTTACCTCCGAAGGTAGGTTGTCTGCGGTCTCCACTTGGAGAGCTAGCTCGACAGACTCGGATAACGTCAGGTCACTCGGCAAGAGTAGCCTAGCTCGTAAAGCATTGCTGGTTGTATGCTCCACCAGTTGGTCACATACCATCGCTTCCTCCAGTGGCCTAAAACGACACTCACTAGCTAGCTGCCTCAAGCTGGCGATGAACTGGTGGACAGGCTCACCTGATCTTTGGTGTCGCTGCCGAAACCTAATCCTCCAGATGGTCATGCTGTCCGGGGTGCTGAAATGCTAGCAACTCAACCACGTCATCTTACAGGTCGGAAGCCCCTAGTGTACGCAGGCTATGCTGGCCCTCAATTCCCAAATTATGCACCAGAAGCGCACGTGCCCTCAGTTTATCGAGGTTGAGCGCCATGATGTAGTTTTGAAAGGCAGCAAACCATCTTGGCCAGGGCACAAGCGGCTCGCCCAGAAGCTCCAGGAAGGGCCAAAGCGGTGAAACACATGCCTCCATGTTTACTGTTGTCGCCAAAATGTTATGTCAGAATTACCTCTGTAATGACGAGGCCAGGTGCACAGTTGAAATTCACTTCATTAAAAGGGTTGGTCACACACAATACAGCCACCAGGTAGGGGCATCGACAAAGAGGCCGAACAGAGACACCAGCTGGTATTTATAGGGCGGTGCAGTGGCAAAAGAGGAAGTGGCTGCCACTACACTGCACTTCATAATCAGACAACAATATTACAATATCACAATATGCACATCTTCAATACATGTACAAACACTGTGAAATGAAACTGTAACAGCTTGAAAACTGTACAAACCATGTACTTTGTAATGAAATTTAATTTTAAAAAATGACAAAGTTGTAAAACCTGTAAATTGAAACTGACAAAAGTAATAATGAATACAAATTTTCTGAAAATTAACTAATGAAAATCAGACACTGCTTTTGAATTTTGGCTCAACAGAATTCTTTTTAAGACCAAACAAAAGAAACTGACCTGGACAAAAATGCTGATATCTGTAGAAAAGATTGAAAATAATGTGACCATAGGGTCATGTTAACCTAAGGTGTGTCCTGTAATTAGCATCATTGTTTTGGTCATTACCAAAAGTTCATGACCATAGGTGAGGGTAGGAATGTAGACTGACCGGAAAATTGACAGCTTTGCTTTAGAGCTCAGCTCCTTCTTCACCCCATCAGACCGGTACAACGTCCGTATCATTGCAGATGCTGCTCAGATTTGTCTGTCAATCTCCCACTCCATTTTCTGATCATTTGTGAATAAGACCCTGAGATACTTGAACTCCTCCACTTGGGGCAGGATCAAATTTTAAACAATAATGGAGTCAATGGAAGAAGCCCAGGAGGGCTCCACTATTGACATAAAAACATTAAAAAGCCAGCCAAAAATCATGCTGACAAGCCCCAGAGTTTCTAAGAGGTTGACCATTGGACTGATGAGACAAACTGGAACTTGTGGGCCAGTGACATCAGCTCTATGTATACAGAAAGAAAAATGAAGCATACAAAGAAAAGAACACTGTACCTACTGTGAAACATGGAGGAGACTCAGTTATTTTTTGGGGCTGTTTTGCTGCTCGTGGCACAGGGTGTCTTGAATCTGTGCAGGGAACAATGAATTCTCAAGACTATCAAGGCATTCTGAGTGAAATGTGCTGCCCAATGTCAGAAAACTTGGGAATCATCATTTTTCTCCAGGCCAGTTTCATTCGTTTGTTTTTTTAAATGATTCTGTTAAACCAAAATTCAAAAGCAATGTCTTATTTTCATTAGTAAATTTTCAGAATTTTTTTTATTGATTATTACTTTTGTCAGTTTCAAGTTGTTTCAGTGACCACTGTGGGATTTTCTTTCATTAACAAAAGGTTACCAAAAATTTGTCCACCTCTGTAATTCACTAAAGGTGGATTCACACTATAACATTTGGACCAACTTTTACTGATGTTTTGGCAAACATCTGGCTCTGCAGGCAAAAGTTGGTAAAAGTTAATGATAGTTGCCGTTTGTTGGTGAATGCTGGTGAAAGTTGTGGTCTTTGAAAATTTTCAGGATGCTGAAAATTTACTAGAGTTTGGAAATAAACGTTGGTGAAAGCTGTGTCCAGTCTGTAAATGTTCCTGAGTGATGGACTGTTATGCAGAGTCCGCCTAAGTCGGCCTAAGTTAAGCTCCACTGGCAAACATCGACTGAAATGCTGGTGGAAGCAGATGTTTTTAGACCAAAACTCATTTCAAACATGCACGGACACAAGAAAAATGCTGAAGAAGTGTCACTGTACATGGTCCTGGAATGCCAAAAGCCGAGAGAAGGGGGAATTAAAAAAAAAGAAAAAAATATATATAATCCCCCCAAAATGTGACAGTCAAAAAAAACCAAAGAATCTTCTCATTGCAAAATTTACTGTCCTTAATTTTCTGCTCCGTGTGTAACCATTCTCCAGGATTGGTTCAGCTTCCATTGTGGGGAATCAAAAAGCACTGATGTCATGTCAAAAAATAAAGGACATTTAATGCAATTAAAAAAACAAAACACCCCCCCCCCACTGTGGACCCTATTTTGACGGTCATCAGCAGACTTTTGAGCCAAACTTCCCACAGTACACCAGTGTTTTTGTTAGTTTCTGTCAGCGCACCATCTGTTTTTTATGCTTTGTGTCACACCATCTAATTACCAGTAGACAGTGTGCCCACTTTGTGCTGGGAGGTGGAGTCATTTTAAAGACGTGGCGGCGTGCAATCTCATGCGCATCAGTGTTATGGTGCATGTTACGCCAATGCGTTTTTAATCAGGAAAAAGGAAGTCTGTTTTCAGAAGTGCTTTGTTTAATGCTATTTCAGTGGCATGCTTTGAAATGGTGCAGCTCTGGAGTTTGTGAGGTAACAGTGTAAGATAAGATAAGCCTTTATTGGTCCCACAATGGGGCAATATGTGCTGGGATTTTATGTTATTTTAATGGAGAGAGTTGTAACAGTCAAAATATAATCACCCATCCTTTTATTTATATGACGATACACTAAATAGTTTTTTTTTTTATTCCATCCACATTCTCATTTTAATTGTGGACTTACTGTTGGAGACTATAAGATTAGGCAATTATTTATTTTTTTTTAGAGGAATGAATGAATGAATGAATGAATGAACAGGGAGCCTGTGTGTGTTCTGGTGAGGGTGCGGCGCACAGGGGAGATGGTGGGATAGGCTGCCATCAGTCTGGAGATTTTAAACTACAGATACTTGCTGTGAAAACATTTTGTCCACTAATCTGTTGTGTGTCGAGTCATCATATCCCATCATCATATCTTGTGTCTGTTTGTGCTCATGCATCCAAATTAATGAAAAAAACAAAACAAAAATAACCACACTCAGCTGGTGTTTTCTGTTCAAGGAGGAGCGTTAAATATGAACTATTTGAAGACAGAACAGGGTTTTTCACTACACAGAAGAAAAAAACGTTGCTGGACCAGTCTGCCCTACTGGGAATGCAGCTGCTCTTCTCCACAGCCCTGGAGAAGAGCTGTCATGGGTGCACAAACCCCATATCCATCATCTAATGATGACCGTTTTTACAATGTTAACCTCATTCACTGTCATTCTTTTAAAACAATGATTCAAAATGAAACTATTCCGGCAGTTGTTTTGAATTAAATCTTCAATTTTGCATTCACCAGAGTAGATTAATACGAGGGTGGGCTGAAAAGTTCATAGTGGTCAAATTTGACCAAATGTGGTTTATTTTTCAACTGCAATCCAAGCGCTGCAACACCGATGGAAGTGTGTGGACTGAACGGGAGACTATGTTGAAAAATAAACCACATTTGTTCAAATTTGACCACTATGAACTTTTCAGCCCCCCGTAGAACTCAGGCCAAGGTGAAGCTCGCTCTTTCTTGGTTTAAAAGAGAAGCTTGGATGAATGGTAATCTAGCTGAAGGAAATTTTACAACTCTCAGACTCCTGAACAAAGAGAAAGACTAGCATGATCTCTGAATTGTAGTGGACAGCTCTCATCCATGGACAAGCAAGGCTGTGGAGTTAAAAAGCTCCTTTAAAGTTCGTAAAAATTGGTGTGCGCTGGATTTAAAAAAAAAAAAAAAAATCCTGCTCATGAACGTAATTTCACCGACGTTTGGACAAATTTCTCAGATTTTTCAAAACATCTGTAAAAGTTGGTCCAAGCACTATAGTGTGAACCCAGCTTAAAATCTTCAAATTTGGAATAATAAATGCAAAATTTAGATGTAGAAGCTGCTTTCTGTGGGGTGGTAAAGGAAATTAGGAGCTTCTACAAGTGGAGGTGGTGTGCTTTTCTCAGTTTTCGATAATTATATATTAGTCAAAATGGTGGTTTTAAATATACAAGTCAGTGTGAGGTGAAAGAAGAAGTACTGTTATCATATACCATTGTTTAAACCGGAATGAGCTGCCTTTGTGTTTTTCCTCCTTATTTTGTCTCTGGCTGTTCAAATCAGTTTGCTGATGCATCACTGCCATCTACTGTGTGGGCATGTGAACATGAAATACAGTAGCTTTTTTTTCCTCCACATTTCAGTTTCACTGTTGAATATTGTTAATAAATAAAAGTTAAATGCTCTTTGAAAGGATGTCCATGGATTATTATCATTATTACATCAGTGCATAAAATGGTCTTCATGACATCAACATTGTTGCTGATCATGATAATTTCTTAATTACAGGCGTAGGAAACTCAAGCCAGATTGAACTCTGCAATTCCCTCTCATGAACTTTGTTACTCAATTGATGAACTTTTGAGACTGTTTTAACCCTGTTTCAGGCTTCATCACCCCCACAGGAGCAAAGCAAGACAGGACTCAGCACATAGTACTGCCCCTCCTCCTCCTCCTCCTCCTCCTCCTCTCTCTCTCTCTCTCAATCACACAAACTTTTCATGCCTAGTGTGAAACAGAGTAGAGGAGCGGAAGAATAAAAACTCCTAATGAGACCTTTCTGGTTGCTTGACTGCAGTCCTGGAAAGATGAACTTAGAGAAACTCACATGGAGTCTGTTTGCAATATTTGTGTGTCATAAATACAGCCGTGGACAAAATTGTTGGTACCCCTCTGTTAATGAAAGAAAAACCCACAATGGTCACAGAAATAACTTGAATCTGACAAAAGTGGTAATAAATAAAAAGTCTATGAAAATTAACCAATGAAAATCAGGCAATGCTTTTGAAATGTGGCTCAACAGAATTACTTTAAAAAATAAACTCATGAAACAGGCCTGGACAAAAATGATGGTACCCCTAGAAAAGATTGAAAATAATGTGACCATAGGGACATGTTCAACCAAGATGTGTCCTCTAATTAACATCACAGGTGTCTACAAACTTGTAATCAGTCAGTCGGCCTATTTAAAGGGTGACAAGTAGTCACTGTGCTGTTTGGTGACATGGTGTGTACCACACTAAACATGGACCAGAGGAAGCAAAGGAGAGAGTTGTCTCAGGAGATTAGAAAGAAAATTATAGACAAGCATGTTAAAGGTAAAGGCTATAAGACCATCTCCAAGCAGCTTGATGTTCCTGTGACTACAGTTGCACATATTATTCAGAAATTTAAGATCCACGGGACTGTAGCCAACCTCCCTGGACGTGGCCGCAGGAGGAGACAGATAATACGAATGGTAACAAAAGAGCCCAGAACAACCTCTAAACACATTCATGGTGAACTCCAAGGTCAAGGTACATCAGTGTCAGATTGCACCATCCGTCATAGTTTGAGCCAAAGTGGACTTCATGGGAGACGACCAAGGAGGACACCACTGTTGAAAACAAATCATAAAAAACCAGACTGGAATTTGCCAAACTGCACGTTGACAAGCCACAAAGCTTCCGGGAGAATGTCGTATGGCCAGACAAGACAAAACTGGAACTTTTTAGCAAGGCACATCAGCTCTATATTCACAGACGCAAAAATGAAGCATACCAAGAAAAGAACACTGTCCCTACTGTGAAACACGGAGGAGGTTCTGTTATGTTCTGGGGCTGCTTTCCTGCATCTGGCACAGGGTGTCTTCAATCTGCTGTTTCATCCCATCTAGCAACAATGCTCTGCACTGTGTGTTTATATATTTACATATTTATTCCATCTAGCTACAATGCTCCGCACTGGGTGTGTTTATATTTATATATCTATATATTTATTCCATCTAGCTACAATGCTCCGCACTGGGTGTGTTTATATTTATATATCTACATATTTATTCCATCTAGCTACAATGCTCCGCACTGTGTGTTTATATATCTACATATTATTCCATCTAGCTACATTGCTCCGCACTGTGTGTGTTTATATATTTACATATTTATTCCACCTAGCTGCAATGCTGCGTACTGTGGGTGTTTATATATCTACATATTATTCCATCTAGCTACATTGCTCCGCACTGTGTGTGTTTATATATTTACATATTTATTCCACCTAGCTGCAATGCTGCGTACTGTGGGTGTTTATATATCTACATATTATTCCATCTAGCTACAATGCTCCACACTGTGTGTTTATATACTCATATATTTATTCCATCCAGCTACAATGCTCTACACTGTGTGTCTGTGTGTATATATATATATATTTATAGTAATATGTACATATGTATATTAGCTGCTCTTGCTTGCTTGCTTTTTTTCTTGCCTTCTGATTGTTGCTCTGAGTGTTGCTATCCCTGTGCTGTTGCAATCCTGGAATTTCCCCGTTGTGGGACTAATAAAGGCTTATCTTATCTTATCTGTGCAGGGTACAATGAAATCTCAAGACTATCAAGGTATTCTAGAGAGAAATGTGCTGCCCAGTGTCAGACAGCTTGGTCTCAGTCGCAGGCCATGGGCCTTGCAACAGGATAATGACCCAAAACACACAGCTAAAAACACCCAAGAATGGCTAAGAGCCAAACACTGGACTATTCTAAAGTGGCCTTCTATGAGCCCTGATCTAAATCCTATTGAACATCTGTGGAAGGAGCTGAAACATGCCATCTGGAGAAGACACCCTTCAAACCTGAGACAACTGGAGCAGTTTGTTCATGAGGAGTAGGCCAGAATACCTGCTGAGAGGTGCAGAAGTCTCATTGACAGTTACAGAAATCATTTGATTGCAGTGATTGCCTCAAAAGGTTGTGTATTAAGTTAAGGGTACCATCATTTTTGTCCAGGCCTGTTTCATGAGTTTGTTTTTTAAAATAATTCTGTTGAACCACAATTCAAAAGCATTGTCTGATTTTCATTGATTAATTTTCATAGAATTTTTATTTATTACCACTTTTGTCAGATTCAAGTTATTTCTGTGACCATTGTGGGTTTTTCTTTCATTAACAGAGGGGTACCAACAATTTTGTCCATGTGTGTACTAGTGCATGTTTTTCTTAATTGTGAATCCTTATAGAGTAGACCAAATCCTTCAGAAATGCTTTGGACAAATATGAACATTTATTGCTGAGGTACAAGTGAAAGGTGTTTTCCAAATGCTACAATTGAGCAGAAATTCAGGTAAATTAAATGCCATTACAAAATGCATTGTATTTCATACACAATTAGCATTCTAAACGTAAACTAAAAATTTTAAATGTTTAATATAGATTTAGAAATCTTACTATAAATAACACTGCTTTCTAAATTTGCACAATAATTATTAATCTTGAAAAAGTCACAAAATACTGCTAAATCTTAGTAAACAAATTTTACAGGGGAATTTTCACAAGAGTGTTGTGGATTACATTATGACCTTTTTTAGGGGTGGGGGAAATATGATACAGTGTAGTATCATGATATGCAATGATATCGTATCAATTCAGAGACAACAGTACTGATATCTTAATAAAAGCATTAGTAAATGTTGCAAATGTAAACTCTGCTTTTTGGGTACCAGAGTAATAAAAACTGACTTTTCACTTCAGTTCATGGTACTAAATGCTCACTGTCTGGTTTGGTCAGCACAGCAAAGGAGGGATTCCTGAGATCTAGCTGAGAGTTGAACAAGACAATCATGGGGATGGAACATTGCAACATATGATTCCGCAATATGCAACCCATCCATCCATCTTCTTCCACTTAATCCTTTTTGGGTCACGGGGGGGGGGGGGGGGGAGGCTGGAGCCTATGCCAGTATTTTTGGGCGAGAGGCAGGGTCCACCCTGGACAGATTGCCAGTCCATCGCAGGGCCAACACAGACAGACAGACAACCATTCACTCTCACAGTCATACCTAAGGACAATTTAGAATCCCCAGTTTGATGCCAACTAACCTAACTTGCATGTTTTTGGCATGTGGGAGGAAACTGGAGAAATCCCAGAGTAAACCCACGCAGACACGGGGAGAACATGTAAACTCCACACAGATCACTGTTAGTCAGGGGCTGGGATCGAACCCAGGATCCCCCGGCCAAGGGTGAGTTGCTGTACTACCGTAGTGCTAACCACTCCGCCACTGCGCTGCCGCGCAATACGCAACATATTGCAAAATTGTACAAATATATTGTGGGGCCGCTGACAAACCCCATCCCTCACTTTTTAGCTGGCAAAAACATAAAATGGATCGAAAAAAAGTCCCGTCCCCACCCCAGAACAAGAGCACTCTGAGGCCAGTGCAATATCCCCCACCTCAGTTTTCTTTGAAGATTCCAAAATGTCACTGAAGGAGAGCAGTTTTTAACTTTTTCCATATATTTACAGAGGCAGAACCAAACTATGATAAGCCTATCATCTATGAATATACAACAAAAATCATTTTAAACAACCCATTGTTGTAGGTCAGGATCCCAAGGTGAACCTGTGCAGCAAGCTTGGTGACCCTAAAAAGCTTTACTTGTTCTGTTGTCAGAATGCATAGGAAAAACAAACCTTAACCCTTAACCTTTTGACCCCAAACCCATAGTCTGGTCGGGGTGTAAGCCAGCCAAGATTTGTCTTAGATGCAACTATGGTATGGATTTGAAAAGCCTACATCATTTCTTTCAGGAGTAGTTTTTCAAGTTTTAGGGAAAAACTGACCTCTGACCTTGACCTCAAAGTCTGTAATTACTGCAAAAACCATTTGATCAGAGCCATATTGCAATATGCACATCGTCAGTGTATATCAAACCCTGGTACCAAGTTTCAAAACAATCAAAACAAAATTATAGGAGGAGCTGATTTCACAATAGTGGGATGGATGGACGGACATACAGACTGCCACCTCCCATAATCCCCCACTGGTTGAAGGCTAAAAGACCCCATTGATCGAAGACCAGTGGGGGATAAAAATGGCACCCCTCATTAGATTTATCTTTAAATCAAACTCAACAAAGGTATTAAAGAGTTAAAGCTTCTGTATAAATCTGAAGTCAATCCGATGAAAAATGTAGATGCTATAGCAGCAACAACAGAAAATGTCAAATGGATGAACGGATAGACCAGTGGGTCAAAAACATTTACTTCTGCAGCTTTGTTGTGAGGGGTAACAAAAAAGTAACAGTAAAGGCATCAAAATACATTCAGACCTTTAAGCTAACCTCCCCCCTACCTGATCAGGGCACTGCTGATTTTTTACCTTTTTCTCTAGTGTCATGTCAAGCTTTAGATCCACGTAAACAGGCTGATTTAGAGGGGTGAAGTCCAATTTCTGAAACTCCTTCAGCATGTGGATGGCTTCTTCAGCACCATACACAACCCTGGGGTAGTATCTTACAACGTACACGTCGTCCACAGGCACCCATGCCGTCTTCCCAAAGGGCTTATGTCTGTCTTTGTCATCAATGATCCTCTTCTCTTTCTTGACCTCCTTCTCTGCTTCTTTTTTTTTAGCTTTCTTTTGCACCCTGTGAATCAACAGAGCTGTGATTATTTATTTATTTTACCTTTATTTAACCAGGAAAAAAACCCGTTGAGATTAAAAACCTCTTTTTCAAGGGAGTCCTGGCCAAGACAAACGTTAGAGCTACCGTGCCTTCTCTCTGATTGGAAAAGACACAATGACCCCGTTTACATGGTCACAATAAACCGATTACTGGCAATAAACTGATAATGCCACTAATCAGTTTTCTTGTGTTTACATGCACTGAATAAACAGATTACTGGAGGGTAAACCACTTGAGCTAATGACCCCGGTTTCATGGCCTTTATCGGCTTATTCTGTTTACATGACCACTTGAATAATCAGATAACTGGAGAAATCCAATCATAACCGGTTGATTCATGTACATGTAAACATGATCAGTGTCTTTATGAAAATCACACAGTTTAAACCATCGGGTAGAGCTTTACTACAATTTATAAAGTACTGCAACAGTTTTGAAGCTGTGACCTAAACTCATGTCTTAGTAAAGAGATTTAGAGATGTACACAGGGCTGTTTCTAGCTTTTTGGTGACATATGCGAGATTGCTCCTTCTTTTGTAATGGGGAAGAGTTCAAACCCTTTAAAATTAAAAGAAAGTAATCTCTTCCCTCCGAACAAAATTATTTAGCTCATTCCAGCCTAACAGAAAGAGTGTGCAGATCTCCTGAATGCTGACCTTGACCTTCAGCTACGGTGACAAAGGTTCTTCTGAACGATGGGTTTGTAAGAATCTCCCAGTTCCTATGAATTCTGGAGTTTGCAGACATTTGTGGGGGGTGGGGGTGGGGGGACACAGTTTCTTACAGCTGCCATTCAATTCACAAGAGCAACTTGAGGCATTCTTTAGAAATGAGGTGCTTTTCTGTCGTATGATGGCCCTAGTTCTTACGTTCTTTGTAAGGGTACCTTGAGATCTTCTGATGGCATACTTACTGCCATTTTATGAAAAATTCTGTACAACTCACGGCACTCAAGTCGTTAGTAGGAAGATCTTACAGCTTTCGGCAACATTTTATTGGCACAAATGTTGCACGAATGACATACTTCCACCTTATGTGCGCCTCACTACCGCCTTACGCATGCTGTACGAATCTCCATACAAATGGGGATAGCTACGGCATTTCCTACGACTGCAGTAAGAGGCCCTCAAGAACAACTTCAGGTGTTCTTGAGGCATACTTGCGGCCATGATAAGGGGCTTTCGTGGGGCATTCTTATAAGTCTTGGACAAGACCTGGCTACAAACCTCACCTGGCTACAAACTTACTGTCCAAGAATGCTGGATTCTCCTATGGCCGCCTTAAGAAGGCCATACGAAATGGTCTAAAAATCATTCATACAGTGTTTGCAGCCGTTTGTAAAGGTATTGGGCGGTGCGGTGGCGCAGTGGTTAGCACTGTGCCAGCACAGCAACTCACCCTTGGCCATGGGATCCCTGGTTCGATCCCAGCCCCTGACCAACAGTGATCTGTGTGGAGTTTGCATATTCTCCCCATGTCTGCGTGGGTTTACTCCGGGATTTCTCCGGTTTCCTCCCACAGGCCAAAAACATGCAGGTTAGGTTAATTGGAGACTCTAAAGTGGCCCTAGGTGTGAATGTGTGAGTGAATGGTTAAGGGATAGCGCCGTACCGTGGCTGCTTCATCCATCCAGGTGGATGCCCTCAATTTCCCCTCTGGGGATCAATAAAGTATACAAAATTAAAAAAAAAAAAATATTTGTGACCGTAGCTTTAAGTACAGCTTAGAAACAGACCCATCTAGGATGTGCTTAAAGTCAAGGTCATTGTCCTAAGAGGAGTCAGGTTTTTCATGGAATCATAAATGCTCAGATCTCCTGACCTTTGACAATGACCCCAACTTGGATGCAGACCTACCCGAGGATCATTGTGAGTGAGTTTGGTGACCACTGGAACAAATGCCTAGGACAGGGGTATGTAACTTGTGGCTCTTTTGGGGCGGAAGTGGCTCAGAAGGTAGAGTGGGTCGTCCAATCACCAGAGGGTTGGTGGTTCGAATCCCGCTGTCCCTGGGCAAGACACTTTATCCACCTTGCCTCCAGTGTCCATGACACTAGGTATGAATGTGCATAAAATGTTCGGTAGTCCTCAGAGAGGCTGTTGGTGTGGACTGGCAGCCACTTTTCCGTCAGTATGTCCCAGGGCATCTGTGGCTATAGTAGTAGCTTACCACTATCATTGTCTGTGGAGTGAATGAATAATGTATCCACTGTAAAGCACTGAGTGCCCATGAAAAGCACTATATAAATTCTTCTTGCTATATAAATCTGATGCATTATTATTATTATTATTATTTTGCCCATAGCCAGCGCCTCTCTGCTGCCTTGAGAAACCCCCCCCACATATTTCCAAGAAAAGCAGCAAGAAATTTTTAAGAAAAATGGTTGCGCATCTTTGAGAAAAATGTCAAACAAATAAAGCAAAAAATAAATAAATAAAACAATCTTGCAGATTTAGAGAAAACATTCCAATTTTCTGAGGAAAACATGCCCATTTACAAAGCAACAAGTCTAAAAATTTCGGGGGGGGGGGGGGGGTATCACAAATTGACTGGAAAAAGTTAGAAAAAATACAACAACTTGATCTAAAAAAAATGCTGCAGTTTTACTAGTGAAAGGTAATAAAAATGTCAACGTTTAAAATTCATGCCAAAAATATTCAAAATTTATGGAAAAAAGCTACAATTTTATTAGGAAGAAAAAAATCCACAAATTTGCAAGAAAAGGCAGAAAAGATCTACTGAAAAAAAGACAAATTTACCAGAAAAAGCTACAATTTTGTTAGAAAATGGTGGCACATTTATATGAGAGTGGCTGTATTTCTACCTGAAAAAATTTACAAATTTACCCTAAAAAAAAGCCATTTTTATGTGAACAAAGTCGATGAAGAAAAGTTGTGACAAACAGCCACATGTGGCCCCAGAGCTGCAGGTTGCAGACCCCTATCCGAGGAGGAGTAGCAATTCCCGTGAAATGTGGATGGAAGGAGGAATGAAGAGATGCCACACTGGCTCCTTTTGGGTTTGCTGGAGTGAGCTAATGAAAGAACTTTATTGAGCAAGCTCACCCCACACATCCCCATGTCAGGGGACCCTAATGAGAAGTGTGATCTTCCCCTCCACAAACCTGGAACCCCCCTCCCTTCCCATTTGAGTCAAAGTTTCTGCATAAATAGGAAGTCAATCTGACCAGAAATGCAAAAGCTACACTGGCAATAACAAAAATAACCTGAAAAAGTACAAGCTGCACTCCCCTCCCTCCCAAAAAATAGAACCCCTCATTAAATTTATCTCAAAACTGAACTCGCCCAAAGTATTGATGAGTTAAAGCTTCTGCATAAATTTTAAGTCAGTCCAATCATAAATGTGGAAACTATACTGGCGACAACAGAAAATCTCAAAAGGATGGACAGATCAATCAAAAACATACCCTCCATAACTTTGTTGCCTGAGGTATAAAATTAAACTTGGGTCAATGTCAAGATCAGGGGTCTTCAACCTCTGCTCTGAAAAGAGCCGTTTTAAGCAAATTTTGTCCCAGAAAAATCTGCATGGAGCCACAAAATCTATTTTCCTTTTATATATACAGCTGGGAAAATACACTGCGTTCCAAATTATTATGCAAATGATATTTGTCTCTGATTTTCCTAAATAGTTGATGCAAATGACAGTCAGTATAATTTTCAAGACATCAACCATTAGAGCATAATTCAAATTTTATTGAACAAACCTCCCAATGATAACTATTTTTTGCAAAAATAAAAAAAACTCATAATGCACTGTTCCAAATTATGATGCACAACAGAGTTTCAAAAATTTTATTGGTTGTAAAGACTGAAAATGGTCATCTGTTGAATTTTCAGCATTAGGTCATAGTTACTGAAATCAAAAGCTATTTCAGTCAAAAACATCTTAACAGGCCAAGTTACATGTTAACATAGGACCCCTTCTTTGATATAACCTTCACAATTCTTGCATCCATTGAACTTGCGAGTTTTTGGAGAGTTTCTGCTTGAATTTCTGTGCAAGATGTCAGAATAGCCTCCCACAGCTGCTGTTTTGATGTGAACTGCCTCACACCCTCATAGAGCTTTTGCTTGAGGATGCTCCAAAGGTTCTCAATAGGATTGAGGTCAGGGGAGGATGGAGGCCACACCATGAGTTTCTCTCCTTTTATGCCCAGAGCAGCCAATGAGACAGAGGTATTCTTTGCAGCATGAGATGGTGCGTTGTCATGCATGAAGATAATTTTGCTACAGAAGGAATGGTTCTTCTTTTTGGACCATTGAAGAAAGTGGTCAGTGAAAAACTATATACTTTGCCAAGGTCATTTTCACACCTTCAGGGACCCTAAAGGTGCCTACCAGCTCTCTACCCATGATTCCGGCCCAAAATATGACTCTGCCACCTCCTTGCTGACGTTGCAGCTTTGTTGGGACATGGTGGCCATCTACCAACCATCCACTACTCCATCCATCTGGACCATCCAGGGTTGCACGGCACTCATCAGTAAACAAGACTGTTTGAAAATTAGTCTTCATGTATTTCTGGGCCCAATGCAACCATTTCTGCTTGTGAGCATTGGTTAGGGGTGGCTGAATAGTAGGTTTATGCACAACTGCAAGCCTCTGGAGGATCCTACACTTTGGGGTTTGAGGGGCACCAGAGGCACCAGCAGCTTCAAGTATCTGTTTGCTGCTTTGTCATGGTAATTTAGCAGCTACTCTCTTAATCTGATGAATTTGTCTGGCAGAAATTTTCCTCATTATGCCTTTATCTGCACAAACCCGTCTATGCTCTGAATCATCCACAAATTTCTTCATAGTACGATGATCACACTTAAGTTTTCGTGAAATATCTAATGTTTTCATACTTTGTCCAAGGCATTGCACTATTTGATGCTTTTCGGCAGCAAAGAGATCCTTTTTCTTTCCCACATTGCTTGAAACCTGTGGTATGCTTAATAATGTGGAACATCCTTCTTAAGTAGTTTTCCTTTAACTGGGCTCACCTAGCAAACTAATTATGACAGGTGTCTGAGATTGATATCAGTGATCCAAAGAGCCCTGCGACACAATACCATCCATGAGTTTAATTGAAAACCAAAAAATTGGATGTTTATGACACCAAAATCCTATTTGGAGCACAGTGGAAGTATTGAACACGTCAACATTTTTCTCATTAAACATCTATCTATAAATTCACGAAATCTCTGTCTGTGTTTCACGCATAACTGGCCTCAGATTTTAAACGTGTTTCCTGAGGTTACGAGGGTGTGCATCCCCAAATATGGAGTTGCTCAGTCAAAATATGTAATTTTTATCAATAAAAGTTTTAGCCACCGCTCTGTGTTTCTCCATGAGCTGGCTTCAAGAGGTGTGGGCAGGGTTTCAGATTGACTCCGTGCTGATTGGACAATACGCGCCATCACGGCCATGCTTATTGGACAATACGCAGCATCACAATCATGCTGTTTTGATAACACACAGCATCACGACCTGTCAGTCACCACAGTGTTCCCGGGACAAAACAAGGAAAAGAAGCAGTGGCCAGAGCTCGCTCAAAGGCACGCTAACTGATGGTGATAAAAAAAAAGTTATTTTCAAAAAAGTGAAAAAAAGATAATGCATGGAGTGTGCTTTTGCCCTGAGGTTGATTTATCATGGAAAACAGCTGAGCTCTGTGGTTCGACGGCGTATCAATCAGAACAGCTGCAGGACATACAGGAGAATTGAAATGGCGTTTCTCTCTCTCTTCAGTGGTGTGTGCAATATAAAAAAAAAGAAAAAAATAAAACTGGAAAAACAACAGCAGCAGTCCATGTACAGTAATGCCCATAAAGTTGATACGATTCTGTAGGTCTAATGGATAATACGGCATGAAGAACACCAGGTGCGCCGGGGGGAGCAGCTGCTGAATGGGTGGATCACAGTCCTTCGGAGGCACACGGGTAAAGCGGCAGCCAATGGGTCTCAAATATTTGTAAATGTGTCCTGTTGTAGTACTGCATGAGTTTATTGACGATACACAGAAGAAATTCAATATTACACTCAACTCCATCACTGAACGGTGATATAAACTAAAATAATCATAATGATGACTGAACAACTCCCATTCCCCAAAGTGAAGATACACTATTATCTTGAATATAAGTGATAAAAGATCAGACAAATAAGTGATCTGACAAACAAGGGATCAGAAACATTCGCCAATATTGGATGTCCCATTCATTTTCAACAATTAGGTATTCTGTAATTAATATTCAGAAGATCAAATAAATCTTTGTCCCATTTAGTCCCTTTTATATTTGTCAGTCTAACATGTGATTACCTATATATAGGCTACACCTCTTTGTATTCCACTTTCAAACACTGCCTACATTTGGGCCTGGAAAGCCTGATTGGGATACCTGTTTCAGACAGGAATACTTGTGTTCTATGGGCAATGCACTACTCTATCTATAAATGCAAGGACTCTGTGTGTGTATGTGTGGATTTGTTCCTCACATATCTCTCAAACCGTTCGTCAGACTGACCTCAGATTTTATAAGTGTTTTGCTAAGGTTACAAGGGTGTGTATCCCCGAGTATGGAGTTGTTCAGTCAAAATATGTAATTTTTATCAATAAAAGTATAGTCATCGCTCTCCCCTCATGCTCTGGCATCTAGAAGTGTAAGTGGGGTTGCAGTCAAACGGGTCCTTCTGCTGTGTATAATAATGTTGGGTGTTTTGTAGTTTATTTGATTGACTACAGTTTTAAAAAAAACTTTAATAACAAAATATTGCTACAATATAAAATGATGCACTACAGTGGATCTCAAATATTTGTAAACATGTCCCGTTATAGTACTGCATGAGTTTATTGACAATAAGACTGGGCAATATAGCTAAAAAATGCATCTCAATACATTTTTCTCTATATTGCAATACACGATGCATATCACGATACATATTTTGTGTACTGAATGTCCTTTAAAATTTGGTCTTACTTACATTTTTATAAGAAATTTATATATATATTTATTTCACTTATGAAAAAGCTGAATAATAAAATAAAATCTTATGTCACACAAAATTCTTCACAACAATATATAACTGAGCAAAGTGTCTTTTTTTCCTTTGCTTACCAGAACTCACATTGTCAAGTAGTGATCATGTTTATCCACATCGGCAGAAACGTTTCAGTTTACCACACATACAGTGGGGTAAAAAAGTATTTAGTCAGCCACCAATTGTGCAAGTTCTCCCACTTAAAAGATGAGAGAGGTCTCCAATTTTCATCATAGGTATACCTCAACTATGAGGGACAAAATAAGAAAAAAAAAATCCAGAAAATCACACTGAAGGATTTTTAATGAATTAATTGGTAAATTCCTCAGTAAAATAAGTATTTGGTCAATAACAAAAGTTCATCTCAATACTTTGTTATATACCCTTTGTTGGCAATGACAGAGGTCAAACGTTTTCTGTAAGTTTTCACAAGGTTTTCACACACTGTTGCTGGTATTTTGGCCCATTCCTCCATGCAGATCTCCTCTAGAGCAGTGATGTTTTGGGGCTGTCGCTGGGCAACACAGACTTTCAACTCCCTCCAAAGATTTCCTATGGGGTTGAGATCTGGAGACTGGCTAGGCCACTCCAGGACCTTGAAATGCTTCTTACAAAGCCACTCCTTCGTTGCCCGGGCGGTGTGTTTGGGATCATTGTCATGCTGAAAGACCCAGCCACGTTTCATCTTCAATGCCCTTGCTGGTGGAAGGAGGTTTTCACTCAAAATCTCACGATACATGGCCCCATTCATTCTTTCCTTTACACGGATCAGTCGTCCTGGTCCCTTTGCAGAAAAACAGCCCCAAAGTATAATGTTTCCACCCCAATGCTTCACAGTAGGTATGGTGTTCTTTCTCCTCCAAACACGACAAATTGAGTTTTTACCAAAAAGTTCTATTTTGGTTTCATCTGACCATATGACATTCTCCCAATCCTCTTCTGGATCATCCAAATGCTCTCTAGCAAACTTCAGATGGGCCTGGACATGTACTGGCTTAAGCAGGGGGACACGTCTGGCACTGCAGGATTTGAGTCCCTGGTGGCGTAGTGTGTTTCTGATGTAGCCTTTGTTACTTTGGTCCCAGCTCTCTGCAGGTCATTCACTAGGTCCCCCCATGTGGTTCTGGGATTTTTGCTCACCGTTCTCATGATAATTTTGACCCCATGGTGTGAGATCTTGCGTGGAGCCCCAGCTCGAGGGAGATTATCAGTGGTCTTGTATGTCTTCCATTTTCTAATAATTGCTCCCACAGTTGATTTCTTCACACCAAGCTGCTTACCTATTGCAGATTCAGTCTTCCCAGCCTGGTGCAGGTCTACAATTTTGTTTCTGGTGTCCTTTGACAGCTCTTTGGTCTTGGCCATAGTGGAGTTTGGAGTCTGACTGTTTGAGGTTGTGGACAGGTGTCTTTTATACTGATAACGAGTTCAAACAGGTGCCATTAACACAGGTAACGAGTGGAGGACAGAGGAGCCTCTTAAAGAAGAAGTTACATGTCTGTGAGAGCCAGAAATCTTGCTTGTTTGTAGGTGACCAAATACTTATTTTTACTGAGGAATTTACCAATTAATTCATTAAAAATCCTTCAATGTGACTTCCGGTTATGGCTGCCACGTAGGACGGACGTGTCTCGCTCTGCTCTGCTCCTGGAGAAAAAAAATCGGCAAATAACTCTCTCATTTGGGACAGAACGTATCCCAGCGTTTGGGCGAGGATATGTCGGCGAAGCCTAAGGCTGGAAAACCAGGAAAAGGAAAAAGCGAGCCGCCGAAACAGTCCAAATTAACGGACTTTCAGGTCTGTGACGCAGCAAACAGGGCTCCATATATGGCGGAGGAGGCTGGCAACGCTGCGATTTCTGCGGGGAATGGCGCAGATGCGCTGATGGCTGCCATGAGTTCAATGAGAGCGGACTTTTCCTCTAGATTTGATGGGATTATGACAGCGTTGGAAGGAATAAGAAAGGAATTGGGTGACTGTGTAGAACGAACGGCGCAGATGGAGCTCCGTCTCGCTAGTGCTGAAGATGAAGTCACCCGTCTTCAATTAAAGGTGCGCACTTTGGAAAAAAAAAAATAAATCTCTGGAAGATAATATTTTGGATTTGGAATCTCGGTCGAGACAGAATAATTTGAGGCTGGTGGGTCTTCCAGAGGAATCAGAAGGTCGGGACGTATGTTCCTTTCTGGAAAAGTGGATTCCGGAGGTGCTGGGCAGCGAGGAGTTGCAATCAGCAGTGGTTCTGGAAAAAGCACATCGCATTGGCCCACGGAGAGATAAGGGACCGCCGAGGACCTTAATTATGAAGTTTCTTAACAACAGAGACAGGATGAAGATCTTCAACGCTGCACGAGCTAAAAAAGGAGAGATTAAACACCAGGACCAGCAGGTGCGGTTCTACCCAGATTTGGCCACAGGAATCCAGCAATTGAGGAAGCAGTTTGATCCCGTACGTAAGGAGCTGCGCAACCTTGGGATTCGTCATGGTGTAATCTATCCTGCGAGACTGCTGACCACGTATGAGGGCAGAACCCACATCTTCAAGACCCCAGAGGAGGCGCAGGAGTTCATCAAGAAGATCAAAGAAGAAGAAGAGACTGGTGGGAGCTAAGCATGAACAAAATATAAGGTAGAATAATTAAGCATTTGCACAGGCATCTGACTGACTTGAAGTAAATAGTAAGTTTACAAAATATAGATTGTATTATATATTAAAAAAAAAACAAAACAAAAACAAAACAAACAAACAAAAAAAAAACTATGATGTACAAAGTTGTTAAAAATTTTGGAGTTAAGTTGGAAAACTACAGAGGAGAGTTAATGTTACGTCATTAAAAGCAGTAGAGTTAGGGTGATTGGGAGGATGAAGAAGGAGTGGCTTAGGCTGTTCCACGTGGGTGTGGAACGGTCGATGGCTATATCGGGAGACAGAATTTTTCTTTTGATTTTGGGGGGTTTGCCACAAGTGTGGGAAGGGGAAATTTGTTTGTGTGTAGTTTGTAGGATGAATGTTCAACCACTCATGTTTTTGCTTCTCTGTATGAGCATGTTTACACTGCAAGGTAATCCCAAACTCTCTATTGATCATGGACCAAAGTGTTAATCTTAATTTAACTTCATGGAATTGCAGAGGTCTACAAAATTTAAAAAAACTTAAACAAGTTATGAATAAAATAAAGGACATGGGTTCAAGAATTGTGTTTTTACAAGAAACTCATCTGATAGAGGAGGATGTTAAAAGAATTAGGAGTAGATGGCAGGGAAGTGTATTCACCTCTTCATTTTCATCCCGAGCCAGGGGAGTTATGACTCTCATACATAAATCAGTTCCTTTTCAAGTGAAAAATGTAATTGGAGACAAATTTGGAAGATATGTAATCATTCAAGGTTCTTTGCTATTAGAAAATATAAATCTTGTGAACTTATATGGTCCCAATATAGATGATCAGAAGTTCTTTGCTAATTTATTTCTCATCTTATCATCACTTACAGGGCAACATATAATAGCAGGGGATTTTAATTGTACATTGAATCCAGGTGTGGATAGATCAACAGGACTGGATTGTACGCACATTGGATGTAGGATGACTATTAATCATTTTATGAAAGAATTGAGATTGTTAGATATATGGAGAGAAATGAAACCACAAGTTAAAGCCTATTCTTGTTATTCCAGTACCCACAAGACATTCTCACGTATTGATTATTTTTTGATTTCCACAGAATTAAGGTCCAAGATTCAAAACTGCTTTTATGATAACATCGTGATCTCTGATCATGCACCCTGTTGTCTAATATATGTAGATAAAAAATTGACAAAGGAATCAGGTAGATGGCAATTTCAGCATAAATGGCTTCAGGATGAGGAATTTGTCAAGTATACAGAAAAACAGATAGACGAGTTCTTTGACATCAATACTACACAAACATCAGCATGTGTAAAGTGGGAGGCTTTCAAAGCTTTTATTAGGGGGCATATTATTAGTTATACAGGATCAAAATCTAAGAAGACTCGAGAGGAGAGAGCTAAATTGGAACATAAAATAAAAAATCTTCAGGAAAAAGTGTATGCAGGAAGTGACCCAAGGTTGGAGAATGAACTACTGATTTTGAGAGCTGAATACGACAAAAAATCAGCGAATAGAGCTGCCTCGAGTCTTCTAAGATTGAAACAATCTTTTTATGAACAAGGTGAAAAATCAGGAAAATTATTAGCATGGCAGATTAAACAATTGGAAATTAAAACACCAATTACCAGTATTATAAGTAACGGACAGGTAGTTATAGATCCTTTAGAAATTAATAGAGCCTTTAGAGATTACTATGAAAAATTATATGATACCAAAAATGAACCTGATTTAACAAAACTAAATGGGTTTTTGAACGAACTATCTATACCGTGTATTCCAAATGAAAACAGGGAGATATTGGAGTCTAAAATTAGTCAAGAAGAAGTTGGGCTAGCCATTGATAATATGAAATCAGGAAAAAGTGCAGGACCAGATGGTCTTCCAGTTGACCTTTATAAAAAATTTAAGAATAAATTAATAAAACCTTTTTTGGAAATGGTTTTAGAAGCATTTCAAAATAATAATTTACCATCATACATAAATAATGCCTTAATTATACTGCTGCCAAAACCAGGTAAGCCCTCTAATAAATGTGAAAATATGAGACCAATAAGCCTATTAAACGCCGACCTTAAGATAATCTGTAAAATTTTAGCAAGACGAATACAAGAAATTTTACCAAATATTATTAATCGAGATCAGAATGGCTTTATAAAGGGTAGACAAGGCTTCCATAATGTAAGAAGACTATTTAATATTATCTATTTTAATAAAGAAGTACCGGATACAGCTCTCCTATCATTGGACGCCGAAAAGGCCTTTGATAGAGTTGAATGGCCCTTTCTTTTTGAAGTCCTACAAAGGTTTGGACTTGGAAATAATTTCATAAAATGGGTTCAAATAATATACAATAATGCTACAGCAGAAATCCTAACAAATAACAATATTTCAAAACCAATAAAAATCAATAGAGGATGTCGACAAGGCTGTCCACTCTCACCTTTACTGTTTACTATGGCAATTGAACCTTTAGCGATAGCGATACGTTTACATTCACAAATATATGGAATTAAAGTTGGACCAACAGAACATAAAATCTCCCTGTACGCCGATGATATAATTTTGTTTATGTCGAATCTAAAAAAATCAATTCCAACCTTGTTGAATTTAATAAAGAATTTTGGGGAAATATCAGGATATAAAATAAATAAAACTAAATCTTCAATATTAATGCTAAATGAGACCCAGAGAAATTACCCAGCCCCTGAGGTAAATCAATTCAATGTTGTAAATCAGTTTAAATATTTAGGAATCCAAATTATGCCTAAGCTAGAATCAGTCGCCAGTGTCAACTATGAAGCCTTAATGTCAGATATCAGTGAGTTAACTCAGAGATGGATGTCACTACCAATGTCGATGATCGGGAGAATCAATATACTTAAAAGTAATATTTTACCTAAAATACTTTATTTATTTCAATACATTCCCTTATCACCACCTTTAGATCTATTCTCAAGAATAAAAAAAAAGTTAGTGGAATTTATATGGAACAACAGGAGGGCTAGATTACGTCTGTCTTTATTATATTTACCATTTGATCGTGGAGGTCTGAAATGTCCAAATTTTATGTTGTATTATTGGTCGGCACAACTGAGGTCTATGACATATTATTTTTCATCAAATGATCTCCCTCACTGGACTGAAATGGAATCATACAATTTACCTTTACCTCTTCCCATATTCATATACTCAGATTCGGCAAAAAAATTACAAAAACAAGTTAAAAATCCATTTGTAAAGCATATGATCAAAATATGGTGTGAAGCTAAAAACTATTTAAAAGAACCACAGTTATTGTCACAATTTAGTCCAATATGGGGTAATCAATATTTTAAACCAGGGAGAGCGGACGCTGTATTTAAAGTATGGAATTTAAAAGGGATACAAAAGATTCAGGATTTATATTTGCCATGTGCAGACAACATAATGTCTTTTGAAGAGCTGAGGATCAAATTTAATCTCAATAGAACACATTTTTTTAAATATCTTCAACTTAGAAACTTTATTCGATCAAATCAAAATAAAGCTCTCACTCGACCTATTTATTCATCCTTGGAAAAAATGATGATGAAAGATAGTAAAAGAAAGGGTATTATTTCAGAGTTTTATAACTCATTGACACTATCTTCAAGTGAAAATTCACTGAAAAGATTAAACTACTGGAAAGAAGATCTGCAAATTGAAATTTCAGAGGAACAATGGGAATTGGCTTGTACAGAAGCTCAAACCAAATCAATAAATGTACGCCTTAAATTGATACATTTCAAATGGTTAATGCGGATGTATGTTACACCGGAGGAGTTAAATAGATATAACAAAAATATACCAGATACATGCACAAAATGCATGGAAAGTAAAGGAACCCTATTTCATTGTTTATGGGAATGTAGATTAATAAGAATGTTTTGGGAAGAGGTGAGGGTAACAATTGAAAAAATAATCTCAAAACAAATCATATTGAATCCTAAACTGTTTTTGTTGGGTCTGTACCCAGAAAAGCATAATTTTAATAAAAGTGAAAGAACATTCATAGACCTCAGTTTGCTTAATGCCAAAAAATGTATTGCACTATTATGGAAAAAGACTCATAGACCAGATGTGACTCAGTGGTTAAGACAGATGTTAACAAACCTTCCATTAGAAAGAATAACATATATACTGAAATCAAAGGAAATTGTGTTTGAGAATATATGGAGACCTTTTATTGATTATGTAAAAAATTTAAACATAACTCTTGAAGAAGAAGGTGAATGATGTGTGTGGACCTTGTAAATTCCAAACTGGTGAACATAATATGTATACTTATGTATTGGATTGTCTAGACTAAACAGAGGAGCATTGTTGAAGACTTGATTTTGTTGGTGGTTGTTGGTGTTTTTAGTGCATTTTTTTTTTTTTTTGTAGTACTTTAGTGTTAGTGTTTGATTGTTTGTATCATGTTTGTTAAAAAAAAAAAAAAAAGGTTCAATAAAGATATTGTGGAAAAAAAAAAATCCTTCAATGTGATTTTCTGGATTTTTTTTTTTTTCTCATTTTGTCTCTCATAGTTGAGGTATACCTATGATGAAAATTGGAGACCTCTCTCATCTTTTAAGTGGGAGAACTTGCACAATTGGTGGCTGACTAAATACTTTTTTGCCCCACTGTAGTTAACACTTGGCCGTCTAATAAGTGACCGAAGTATAATTTATTGCTTTTTTTTAATGTGTCTACATCAGTTGTTTATTTGGCGAGCCACTCGCTCTTATTTTGAAGGGTTGCAAGACCGGATAGGAATTCTTATTTTTAAAGTTTGTTCACTTAGCAAATGAACATGCAGAGTTCAGAGTCAATGTTTATCTTCTCCTGGCTCCTCTCATTTTCTGTGTTTAAGGTGAGCCTACATTTTTTTCTGTTATCTTCCTTTTCATTTCTGCTTGCTGTAGTTTATATTTTTCTGTGAGCATGCAGGGGGGGGGGGGGGGCAGCCGCGCTGAACTAGAGAGCTTCCGCTTTCAGACAGACTTCAGCGGCCAAACTGCAAACAAATCTGTCTTGTAGTGCAGCTCATTTTAACATGATAAATATTTGAGTATGGGCGATATAATGAAATATGTATCGTGGGCGGCCAAATGTACCAATACAATGAATATATTCAGTATATCGCCCAGCCCTAACTGACGATAGACTATAAACTACACATGTAAACTAAAACAATTATAATGGTGAGTGAACAACTCCCATTCCCCAAACTACAAGATACAACACTTATGAATATGTCATAAAAGATCACACAAATAAGTCTGACAAAGACATAAACAAGGGTTCTTACACAGACGCTAATATTGCATGTCCCATTCATTTTCAAGAATTCTGTAATTAATATTCACACAATTAAATACATTTTAGTGTTCAGTCACTTTTACACCGTGTTCCAAATTATTATGCAAATAGGATTTTAGTGTCATAAACATTCAATTTTTTTGTTTTTCAGTTAAACTCATGGATGGTATTGTGTCTCAGGGCTCTCTGGATCACTGATATCAATCTCAGACACCTGTCATAATTAGTTTGCCAGGTGAGCCCAATTAAAGGAAAACTACTTAAGAAGGATGTTCCACATTATTAAGCATACCATAGGTTTCAAGCAATATGGGAAAGAAAAAGGATCTCTCTGCTGCCAAAAAGCATCAAATAGTGCAATGCCTTGGACAAGGTATGAAAACATTAGATAGTTCACGAAAACTTAAGTGTGATCATCGTACTGTGAAGAAATTTGTGGATGATTCAGAGCACAGACGGGTTTGTGCGGATAAAGGCATAATGAGGAAGGTTTCTGCCAGACAGATTCATCGGATTAAGAGAGCAGCTGCTAAAATGCCATTAAAAATCAGCAAACAGGTATTTGAAGCTGCTGGTGCCTCTGGAGTCCCACGAACCTCAAAGTGTAGGATCCTCAAGAGACTTACAGTTGTGCATAAACCTACTATTCGGCCACCCAAACCAGGGTGGTAACATATCATTCCTGCTGTGGTAATGTATCGCCTGCTGTGTTAACGCATCGTCACTTCCTGTGTTGCTGTCTGTCTGTGTGGTTTGCTCTGTGGTTAGTTCTCCTCAATCTCCTGAGGATTTTTGCCTTTAATTGTATTTTAATCACTTTTTTCCATCTACCGTCACCTCTCACTTCTGTTTAACAAGCCTCTTGCACCTGTGTGCGCACTCAGTGTCATCTAATCACCTTCTTTAGCCTTCTGTTCACCTTTCATTGGTGTTTTTGTAAGCTTCGGGTTAGCCACTAGCTATGGCTACTAGCTCTCCTTCCCCTTCTCCTCTGGTGTGCTCTCTCTGTCAGATGTTTAGCTACACCTCTGTCTCTTTTAGTGATAACGGTAAATGTAATAAATGTTGTCTTTTTGAGGTGCTCGAGGCGAGGTTGTCTGATTTGGAATCCCGGCTCCGCTGCATTGAAACACCATCTGTGCCAGTTAATAATGACGGACGCCCCTTAGCTGCAGCGGAGCTCCCTAGCATAGGGCGGCCTGCTAGCAGTCCTCCGGTCCTCCTTAGCAGCGAGGAGAATGGGTGGGTGATGGTGAGAAGGAAGCCTAGCCACAAGGCCCCAGTTCACCACCAACTTGTTCATGTTTCTCATCGCTTTTCCCCACTCGATGTCACACCCGCTGAGGAAAAAACTCTGATCATTGGCGACTCTGTAGTCAGAAACATGAACCTAGAGACTCCAGCGGCCATAGTCAAATGCATTCCTGGAGCCAGAGCAGGCGACATCGAGTCAAATTTGAAAATGCTGGCTAAAAGTAACTGTAAATACTCCACAATTGTTATCCACGCTGGCATTAACGACATCCAACTCCGGCAGTCGGAAGTCACAAAACTTCGTGTGGAATCAGTGTGTAACTTTGCCAAAATGATGTCTGCCTCTGTAGGATTCTATGGGCCCCTCCCCAATGTGACCAGGGATTACATGTTCAGCCGCTTGTCATCCTTCAACCGCTGGCTGTCTGTGTGGTGTCCTGCAAACAATGTGGGCTACATAGACAACTGGAACTCATTTTGGGGAAAACCTGGTCTTATTAGACGAGACGGCATCCATCCCACTTTGGATGGTACGTCTCGTTTATCTAACAATCTGGCCTCATTTTTATCCAAATTTCCAAAACCATGACAACTTCAGAGTTGGGACCAGGAAGCAGAGTCGCAGTCTTACACGCCTCTCTGCAGCTCCTCTTCATGCGCCACCCCTCAACTTAGCCCCCGTCTTCCCCATCAGAGAATCATTGTCTGCTCCCTCCAAAGCAAATAAAAATATTATGTATAAGCATCCCCAAGTGATTAAACAAAAAGTTGGTAAAACTCAAATTAAACACAAAGCCTCTAAATTTAATGACTTGGCCTCTGTTTCCCCCTCATAATTTAAAAATTAAATGTGGTTTGTTAAATATTAGGTCTTTAACTCCCAAGTCTCTGCTAGTCCATGATCTGTTAATTGATCATCAGATTGATTTAATATCCCTTACAGAGACTTGATTAGGGCAAGAGGATTATGTTGGTTTAAATGAATCAACTCTCTCTGGTTATTTAAACTGTCAAAATCCCAGAAGTTCTGGTCGTGGAGGAGGAGTAGCAACAATTTACCATTCCAAATTACTAGCTAATGTAAAGCAAAAAAAACATGTTTTAATCCCTTTGAGGACCTGGTCCTCAGTATTGGACATGTTAGCAATTTGAGGTTAAACCCAATTTTATTTGCCATAGTTTATCGTCCTCCCTCAGCCTACTCAAGAGTTTTGATCGGAATTTGCCGAATTCTAAGTGGATTTAGTGCTGAAATCAGAATAATTATCGTAGGGGACTTTAATATACATGTAGATGTAGATAGTGATTGTCTTAATATGGCATTTAATTCAATATTAGACTCGATGGGGCTTTCTCATAAAGGAGGAAATTCTACCCATTATCTCCACCACACATTGGACCTTGTTCTAACATATGGCAAAGAAACAGAAAATCTGGTAGTGTCTCCTCATAACCCTGTACTGTCAGACCATTGTCTGTTAACCTTTGATTTTACTATTTCTGACTATTTGGCTTCTCAAGAAAAATATTACTACAGTAGATGCCTCTCAGATGATGTTACCAAATTTATGCAGATTGTTTCTTCTATACCATGTGTCAACACAACGGAAATAAGCTATAGACAGCTTGCTCCTTCTGTAATTGATAGCACGGTTGATAGTGTTACAGCTTCTCTGCATCAGACTCTAGACATGGTGGCCCCTTTAAAAAAGAAAAAGTCTAATCAGAGATTTCTAACTCCTTGGTTCAACACAGAAACTCGTAGCTTAAAACAGAAGACTCATCAATTAGAAACAAAACGGCGCTCCACTAATTTAGATGAAATCTATTTAGCTTGGAGAAATCATCTTTTAATTTATAAAAAATCTCTTAGAAAAGCTAGAACAAGTTATTATTCTGCATTAACAGAAGAGAACAAGAATAATCCCAGGTTTATTTTCAGCACTGTAGCCAGACTGACAAAGAGTCAGGACTCTTGTCAATCCTAGCATTCTCTTAGAGCTTACTAGTCAGGACTTTATGAACTTTTTCAATAACAAAATTTCATCCATCAGAGATAAAATCAGTCAGATTCTTCCCACCGTTAACTTAAATACAGTAACTACTACAACTTCTTCAAATGATATCTGTTTGGATGAGTTTACTCCAATTGACCTTTTAGAGTTAGATAAAATAATCTCCTCATCCAAGCCTTCAACTTGTCTTTTAGACCCTATTCCTACCAGGTTATTTCAAGAAGTCTTCCCATTTATTGGTAGCTCTATTCTTCAAATCAATTCATCTTTAACATTAGGCCATGTACCGCAGGCTTTTAAAACTGCTGTAATTAAACCCTTACACAAAGCCAACGCTGGATCCAGGAGTTTTAGTAACTATAGACCAATCTCTAATCTGCCTTTCATTTCAAAAATCTTAGCAAGAGTTGTTGCTACGCAATTATTTGACCACTTGCTGGGAAATGGTTTATTTGAAGAGTTTCAATCTGGGTTTAGAATCCATCATAGTACTGAAACAGCCTTAGTGAAGGTCACTAATGACCTCTTTATCGCATCTGATAATGGCCTTGTTTCTGTACTTGTCCTTTTAGACCTTAGTGCAGCTTTGGATACTATCGATCATAATATTCTACTTGATAGAGTAGAACACTATGTTGGACTTAATGGAACTTGGTTGCAGTGGTTTAGATCTTATTTATATAAGGGATAAGGACCTGTACTTATATAGCGCTTTTCTAGTCTCAAAGACCACTCAAAGCGCTTCACTAGTACTAACCCTCTATTCTAAGGACCTATAGGAGACAGATATCTAGGGACAATCTAGAACAACCAATTAACCTAACATGCATGTCTTTGAATTGTGGGAGGAAACCAGAGCCTCCGGAGTAAACCCATGCAGCACAGGAATCTGATAGGTTCCAGTTTGTTCATGTCAATAATGAGTTTTCTTTGAACTCAAAGCTCACTCATGGAGTTCCACAGGGATCTGTGCTAGGCCCTACTCTTTTTAGTTTATATATGTTCCGTTAGGCAACATTATTAGAAAGCGCTGTATACATTTTCATTGTTATGAAGATGACACACAATTATACCTGTCAATGAAGCCAGATGATAGTAATCAATTAGCCAAGTTAGAAGCCTGTCTTAAGGAAATCAAAGCTTGGATAACTTGTAATTTCCTGCTATTAAATTCTGATAAGTCTGAATTCATTGTTGTTGGTCCAAAAAAACCTTAGAAATACCTTTCCAAATCAAACTCTTAGTTTGGATGTGGTTACTCTTTCTCTTAATAGTTCTGTGAGGAACCATCCATCCATCTTCTACTGCTTTTCCGGAGGTCCAGGTCGCGGAGGCAGCAGTTCAAGCAGAGAAGCCCAGACTTCCCTCTCCCCAGCCACCTGCTCCAGCTCTTCAGAGAGGATACCAAGGCGTTCCCAGACCAGCTGGGAGACATAGTCTCTCCACCGAGTCCTGGGTCTGCCCCGGGGTCTCCTCCCAGTGGGACGTGCCCGAAACACCTCAAGTGGGAGGTGTCCAGGAGGCATCCTAATCAGATGCCCATACCACCTCAACTGACTCCTTTCAATGTGGAAGAGCAGCGGTTCTACTCTGAGCCTCTCCCGAATGACTGAGCTCCTCACCCTATCTCTGCGGGTGAGTCCAGCAATCCTATGGAGAAAGCTCATTTCAGCCGCTTGTATCCGCGTTCTCGTTCTTTCGGTTATTACCCAAAGCTCGTGACCATAGGTGAGAGTAGGAACGTAGATTGACTGGTAGAACCTTGGAGTTATTTTTGATCGAGATCTGTTTTTCAATTCACATATTAAATTTGTTTCCAAGACTGCCTTCTATCATTTGCGTAATAATGCCAAGATTAGGAGCATCTTGTCTCAGAGTGATGCTGAGAAACTGATCCACGCTTTTGTTAGCTCTAGATTAGATTATTGTAACTCTTTATTATCGTCGTCAGCCTCCGTCGGTCTATGATGACCATGGAAGAGAATCCTAAACGTCTACTCTGCTGGAACAGCACCGCCTGTGGCTGAGCAGGCCGATGCGCACCGGTGTTCTGCCTTCCAGCGTTGGCCGTTGGTAGGATTCAAGCCTGAGCAGGAAGATATGGAGGACAAGATATTACCCATGCAGCATGTCCCCCCTCTCCACGTCACTGATGAATCCAAAGGAGCAGCAGGGCTGCTATAGTTTGGCACCAGCGCCGTCGCAGGAGCTGCCAGAACGATGTTGAGAACAACAGAGACCTGCCTTAGGGGCTCCGACTCCGGATTTTTCCTCAGGGTTGACTCCCGAAGCCTTTCCTGTGACCGGGTGTGCCGCAAGGCAGCGGAGGTTTGAAATCAGGGTTTACCTTCCCCTAGATGGGCTACCTTCCCAGGTTGACGAGCCACCATCTACCCGAAGCATCTTTATTATCAGGTTGTCCTAAAACATCTTGAAAAAGTCTCCAGTTGATCCAAAATGCTGCCACAAGCGTTTTAACAGGTACTAGAAAGAAAGATCATATCTCTCCGGTTCTGGCCTCCCTTCATTGGCTTCCCATAGAGTTTAGAATTAAGTTTGAAATCCTTCTTCTCACTTACAAAGCTCTAAACAATCAGGCCCCTTTTTATTTAAAAGATCTGATACTACCCTATTATCCTAACAGAGCACTACGCTCCCAAATTGCAGGATTACTTGTAATACCTAGAAATCCAAAAGTACAATGGGAGGCAGAGCCTTCAGTTATCAAGCTCCTCTCCTGTGACACCAGCTGCCAATCTGGATTCGGGAGTCAGACTCGATCTCTGTTTTTAAGAATAGGGTTAAAACCTTCCCATTTGATATAGCCTACAATTACGGAGGGATCATGTGTCGCTGAACCCTCCCTTAGTTATGCTGCTAATAGGTTTAGACAGCCGGGGGACCTCCAATAATGCACTGGGCTTCACTCCTTTCTTCACTGTCAATGAAATATTTCTTTTTTTTTTTGCTGGCATTTAACATCTGTTTGTTCTCTACCATAGAGACTACGTGCTGTTTGCTCTCTACATGTCTGTTCTTTTCATCTTCTCTATCCCCTCACCCCCCAGCCAGTCGCAGCAGAGGACTGCCCCTCCCTGAGCCTGGTTCTGCTGGAGGTTTCTTCCTGTTTAAAGGGAGCTTTTCCTCTCCACCGTCAACAAGCACTTGCTCACAGGGGATTGCCTGATTGCTGGGGTCTTTCTGCAATTGTGGGGGTTTCCCCTACAGTTGAAAGTGCTATGAGATGACTGTTGCTGTGAAATGGTGCTATATAAATAAAGGTGAATTCAATTGAATTGAATCCAATGATCACAAGCTGAAATGGTTGCAGTGGGCCCAGAAATACACGAAGACTAATTTTCAAACAGTCTTGTTTACTGATGAGTGCCGTGCAACCCTGGATGGTCCAGATGGATGGAGTAGTGGATGGTTGGTAGATGGCCACCATGTCCCAACAAAGCTGCAACGTCAGCAAGGAGGTGGCAGAGTCATATTTTGGGCCGGGATCATGGGGAGAGAGCTGGTAGACCCCTTTAGGGTACCTGAAGGTGTGAATATTAGCTCAGCAAAGTGTTTAGAGTTTCTGACTGACCACTTTCTTTCATGGTACAAAAAGAAGAACCATTCCTTCTGTTGCAAAATTATCTTCATGCATGACAACGTACCATCTCATGCTGCAAAGAATACCTCTGTCTCATTGGCTGCTCTGGGCATAAAAGGAGAGAAACTCGTGGTGTGGCACCCATCCTCCCCTGACCTCAATCCTATTGAGAACCTCTGAAGCATCCTCAAGCAAAAGATCTATGAGGGTGTGAGGCAGTTCACATCAAAACAGCAGCTGCGGGAGGCTATTCTTTTGAAAACTTTATTGATCCCCAGAGGGGAAATTGAGGGCATCCACCTGGATGGATGAAGCAGCCACAGTACAGCACTATCCCTTTACCATTCACACACACATTCACACCTAGGGCCACTTTAGAGTCTCCAGTTAACCTAACCTGCATGTTTTTGGCCTGTGGGAGGAAACCGGAGAACTCCCGGAGTAAACCCACGCAGACACGGGGAGAACATGCAAACTCCACACAGATCACTGTTGGTCAGGGGCTGGGATCGAATCAGGGATCCCATGGCCAAGGGTAAGTTGCTGTGCTGCCGCAGTGCTAACCACTGCGCCACCGCACCGCCTTCTGACATCTTGCACAGAAATTTAATCAGAAACTCTCCAAAAACTCACAAGTTCAATGGATGCAAGAATTGTGAAGGTTCTATCAAAGAAGGGGTCCTATGTTAACATGTAACTTGGCCTGCAGGAGAGGGCAATGTTGCCTAAAAATGATATCACGATATTTCTGTGAATTTTTAAGATAACAATATTTTCCACGATGTTGCAGAACACAGGGAATTTTTCTTTTTAATTCATGCCAAAAGGACAGTTTCACAGGCCAGCATTATTTACCTTCAACATATTCAGAAAAAACAAAACAAAAACTCTTATTTCTCCCGTTTATAAACAACAGCTCAGATTTAGTTTAAATTTATTTTTGTTCTGCATCAAATATTACAAGAAAATAATATAAACCGTTACAGTTTAAATGCACACAGATGTTGGGTTTTATGCTGAGTCACTTTACCTGCAATGTAACTCTCGTTGCACGAACCTCTGTTGGGGCTTTTTGGCTCTCATCGCACTGAACAAATGTTTTTTTTTTTTTTTCCTCTCTTCAGGTAGTTGAATAAAATAAAGATGAAGCTGCCAAAAGGGCATGAAAAATACAGACTTTGAACGGAACATTGTCCGATGTTAACACCATTCCAGCGGTGTTGTTGACGTATGGAAAAAAATGCAGGCATATTATTCACATTGCTGAACCGTTTTTTTAACATGGCAGCAGTCTAAAAGAGAAAGTGAAACTTAAATATTTCCACTCAACTGGATGCAAATGGAGAAGCACCTTCCTGTGCCATGTTTGTTTTGCCGTCACGTCTAACTTCCGTTGGCAAATATCGCGATATTTGTTTTTACACCGATATCAAAATTTATACCGGTATTATTGTGGACGATACGATATGGCACACCCCGACTGGCCTGTTAAGATGTTTTTGATTGAAATAGCTTTTGAGTTCAGTAACTATGATCTCCTAATGCTGCAAATTCAACAAATGACCATATTCAGTTTTTTACAACCAATAAATTGTTTTGAAACTCTGTTGTGCATAATTTGGAACAATGTATTTTCAGTTTTTCATTTTTGCAAAAAAATAGTTATCATTGGGAGATTTCCATCCATCCATTCCTCCATCTTCTACTGCTTAATCCTTTTCGGGTTGCAGGGGGCTGGAGCCTATCCCAGCATCTTTGGGCGAGAGGCAGGGTACACCCTGGACAGATCGCCAATCCACTGCAGGGCCAACACACAGAGATAGACAATCATTCACTCTCACAGTCATACCTAAGGACAAGTTAGAATCCTCAGCTGATGCCAATTAAACTAACTTGCATGTCTTTGGCCTGTGGGAGGAAACCGGAGTACCCGGAGTAAACCCAAGCAGATACGAGGAGAACATGCAAACTCCACACAGGAGGGTCACCGATGGTCTGAGGGTGGGATCGAGCCCACGATGGTAAGGGGTGGAATCGATCCCGTGACCTTCTTGCTGTGATAACACAGTGCTAACCACTGCGCCACCGTGCTGCCATTGAGAGATTGAGAGATTTGTTCAATAAAATTTGAATTATGCTCGAATGGTTGATGACTTGAAAATGATACTGTCATTTGCATCGACTATTGAAGAAAATCAGACACAAATATCATTTGCATAATAATTTGGAATGCGGTGAATATCTGTCAAAGTCTAACGTGTGATTGCCTACATATAGGCTACACCTCTTTGTATTCCACTTTCAAACACAGCCTACATTTGGACATGTAAAGCCTAATTGGCCTTCCTGTTTTCAGACAAGCATACTTGCTTTGTACGGGCATGCACTACTCTATCTATAAATGCAAAGAATCTGTGTGTGTGTGTGCCTGTTCCAGCCTTATCTCTCAAACCGTTCGTCAGCCTGACCTCAGATTTTATACATGTTTTGCTGAGGTTACAAGGGTGTGCATCCCTGAGTACGGAGTTGTCCAGTCAAAATATGTAATTTTTATCAATAAAAGTTTAGCCATTGCTCTCCCCTCATGCTCTGGCTTCTAGAAGTGTGGGCAGGGTTTCGGATAGACTCGGTAGTGAATGGATAATACACGGCATCATGGCAACAGTAACCACAGTGCTCCGTGAGCAAAACAAGGAAGCCAAAAGAAACAAATTTGATGAGAAAAAGATAACACTGAAGATATAATGCTTAAAAAAATTACACCATAAAGTTGCTGTGATTGTGTAGGTCTAAAGGATAATTCGGCATATGTGGAGAACATGAGGTGCGTGAGCAGACTGGGCGGAGCGTCAGCAGGGATTCGGGTCTGACAAAGAACACTAGTGTATCCAACAGAGGACACGCCGGGAGAAGCAGCAGCCCAACCACATGGAGCACGGTCCTTCGCGAGGAGGCACGCCCAGCCTGCCCAGTCAGTGGTAGATGGGAGTCCCTGCTGCTGCTTCACCCGTGTGGTACCATTGCCCTTTGCAGGACCGTGAGTCCCCTCTCCCACGCGAGTATTTAAAAATTAAAAACTTGATAATAATATCACTATGATTGTGAAGCGGAATGGCCAGAATGACTTATCGACCAAACAGGACACAAAAATGCCCAAATAACTAAATAAATCATTTTTAGTTAAACATTTACTGACAAATGGTTGCAGTCAAACGGGTCCTTCTGCTGTGTATAATAATGTTGGGTGTTTTGTAGTTAATTTGATTGACTACAGTTTTAAAAAAAAAACCTTTCAATAACAAAATATTGCTACAATATAAAATGATGCACTATGATGGATCTCAAACATTCGTAAACATGTCCTGTTATAGTACTGCATGAGCTTACTTACGACAAACTATAAACTCCACATATACACTACCGTTCAAAAGTTTGGGGTCACCCAGACAATTATTTTGTGTTTTCCATGAAAAGTCACACTTATTTACCACCATGAGTTGTAAAATGAATAGAAAATATAGTCAAGACATTGACAAGGTTAGAAATAATGATTTGTATTTGAAAGAATAATTTTTTCCTTCAAACTTTGCTTTCGTCAAAGAATCCTCCATTTGCAGCAATTACAGCATTGCAGACCTAACATGATTGCACAAGGGGTTTCTAATCATCCATTAGCCTTCTGAATGAGCAAACACATTGTACCATTAGAACACTGGAGTGATAGTTGCTGGAAATGGGCCTCTATACACCTATGTAGATATTGCACCAAAAACCAGACATTTGCAGCTAGAATAGTCATTTACCACATTAGCAATGTATAGAGTGTATTTCTGATTAGTTTAAAGTTATCTTCATTGAAAAAAAGTGCTTTTCTTTCAAAAATAAGGAAATTTCTAAGTGACCCCAAACTTTTGAACGGTAGTGTATACTAGAACAATTACAATGATGACTGAACAACTCCCATTCCCCAAACTACAAGATATGAATCTACATCATAAAAGATCACACAAATAAGTCTAACAAACAAGGGTTCTTAAACAGTCACTAATATTGGATGTCCCACATTGTCAATAACTCTGTAAATACATTTCAGTCGTCAGTCTTTTTCATATTTGTCAAAGTCTAACATGTGGGATTGCCTACATATAGGGTCCACCTCTTTGTATTCCACTTTCAAACACAGCCTACATTTGGTCCTGTAAAGCCTAATTGGCCTACCTGTTTTCAGACAAGAATACTTGCTTTCTATGGGCATGCACTAGTATTTCTGATGGAGCCACTGACCTGAGATTTTCACCAGATATCAGTAACAACCCAAGTAATCCTTACATACAAAGAAATCAAGGCACCTGTGTTCACAAATCAAGTTATATTTAATAAAGTGGAATAATGCAGTGAATAAGTATTGAACAAGCTTGGTGAAATTCATCTAATATTTACTAGTAGAAATGCCTTTGTTGGTAGTAACAGCATCCAGACACCTCCTGTACGGAGAAACTAGGTGCAGGCATTGCTCAGGAGTGATTTTAGCCCATTCTTCCACACAAACTGTCTTCAAATCTTGAAGGTTCCGTGGGTGTCTTCTATGAACTCTGATCTTCAGGTTGTTCCATAGATTTTCAATTGGATTCAGGTCAGGTGACTGACTGGGGGATTCCAGCAGCTTTATTTTCCTTCTCTGGAGCCAGTTGAGAGTTTCCTTGGCTGTGTGTTTGGGATCATTGTCTTGCTGAAATGTCCACCCTCGTTTCATCTTCAGCATCTTGGCAGATGGCAACAGGTTCTTCTCAAGGATGTCTCTGTACATTTGTCCATTCATTTTTCCTTCAATTATGTGAAGTCTGCCTGTACCATGTGCTGAAAAACACCCCCACACCATGATAGGATGTGCAGTGCCATTTCTCCTCCAAACATTAGGGATGTAATTTGGGGTTGGGGAAATTATCTGAAAATTTAGCAGGGGGTCTGGGGGACACAGTCCCCCAGCGGGGTCCGTGGCAGACCCCTGGTGGGGGGGCAAGGGGAGCGAAGCCCCCCAAAGCTCCTGGGTTTTTATGATTTTTAAGTACCAGAACTGTGCTTAAATGACATAAAACAAACAGCTGAATGTCACTTATTACTGTATAATATTGACTTATGTTCCAAGAAGATAGCATTCCTAAAATACTCCAACAAGCATTATCCATCACATGTGTGGCGTTAAAAATATTTTTTAAATAAAGTCCAAAACATCTTCAGCAGGCAAGATGAAGAAAAGTGAAAAGTGAACTCCTGTGGCAGATAGAAAGGTCTACATTTAACCATGAGAAATTCCAGGTTAGCTGAGCAGTGTCTCCCAACAGTGACAGAGTTTGTGCACCAAGCCTTGTTAATATAAATGCATACTCCCCCACCTCAGGTCTTACCGGAGTCATCGGCTGCTCTGTCTGCCCGGAGAGTGACCGTCCGGCCAGCTCGACAGCACCGTCAAGTACTCCACTATGTAGCCATGTTTCCGTGAAAATCATGATATTGCAGTTCATAAGTTTCTTATTTTTGGTGATCGGAAGCCGTAGCTCATCCATTCTGTTCGCCACTGACCGTACATTAGCGAGGAAAATGCTGGGTAGAGAAAGCCGGTGCAGTGTTAGCTTTAGCTTAGCTCTTAGCCCTCCGTGCTTCCCCCGCCTTTGTTTACGGTCTGTACGCCGCCTGCGAGCACTTCCGGTCGGCCGAGTAGCTTACCTAGCGTCGGGTGTTCTCCAGAGCTCAGGGATGAAACGTAGGTTGCTGATAAAAAGGTCGTTATTTTGTAATCCAATGTCCAAAAGTTCATTTCGGGTGTAGGATGTAAAAGCGAAGCTGTTCTGAACGAAGAGACCCAAAATGAGCAGAAATATCGCTGCTAATCCACAAAATCTGAAGAGACGCTGAGCCTTGCGTTGTGCACGCGCTGCCATCTGGTCTGAAAATTTTTGGAAGATAAAAAAAGCGGAATTCCGCGAATTAGCGGAAAAATCACATCCCTAAAACATGCTGTGTGTTGTGGCATCCAAAAAGTTCAATTTTGGTCTCATTTGACCAGACAATATTCTCCCAGTACTTCACTGGCTTGCCCAAATGTTGTGCTGCAAACTTTAAACAAGCTTCAACGTGCTTTTTCTTCAGCAATGGAGTCTTGGGAGGTGAGTGGGCATAGAGCCCATGACGGTTGAATATATTTACCTCCGCCAGGCCGCAGGAGGTAATGTTTTTGCCAGCGTTTGTTTGTCTGTCTGTCTGTCTGTTGGTTAGCAAGATAACTCAAAAAGTTTTGCACGGATTTCGATGAAACTTTCAGGTGTTGTTGGAAATGGTTCAAGGAAGAACTGATTAAATTTTGGGGATGATCCGGATCACCGTCTGGATCCAGGAATTTTTTAAAGGATTCTTTAACATTGTGAGATAGGGCCATTTTCAACATGTCTGCAGGCGCAATGGAGGGCGCTGGTCGTCGTGTCTGATGAACACGAACTCCGTGTTCTTCAAAGTTTTAGGCACAAAAGCACGCGGAAAACAGTGGTGGGCTGGGCCCGGCAGCGTGCCTGTGTTTCCGCTACGCTGCAAAAGCTGAGACGGGCAGCTGACCCGCGCGGGATTATTTGGCAGAAATTCCCCGGGCAGCCATAGGGGCTGCGCAAAAACGAGCTCTCTGCCGGGGAAGCTTACAAATCCTCTTTTGGCGTGGAGTGCAACCCCAATAAAACCCACGCCAACCTGTCTACCCAATTTGCATCCGTCAGTGAACCCCTGAGTGCTACTTTCAGTGTTCTATGAAAACGCTCGCATAACCCATTGGCCTGTGGGTTGTACGCGGTTGTGCGATGAATTGCAACGCCCGTAGCCTGGGAGTTTGGAGATGGAGTAGATGGACACAACAGCAACACTTGAGTTTATTACCTCCGCCAAGGAGGTAATGCTTTTACAGCCATTTGTCTGTTTGTCTGTCTGTTTCACTAGAGGTGGTTCTTGGCCTAGAGAGGAACCCATTATATTCTGGGGATGATCTGGGAATGCATACCTCAGCCAAGGCTCTTCTCACAGTGTGTCAGCCACAAAACTCCAAAACTAATGGACAGACTTGGATGCAATTTTCACCACAAGAGGCGATAGGCCTACACACAAGCCCATTACATTTCGGAGGTGATCCATGAGAAATGGAAGGAGCCTTGGTGGAGGTATGCGCTCCATGAGTGCTTTTCTAGTACTTATTGCTTTTTTTGAAACAGCAGTGCCTGCTAACTCCAGGTCTTTCTAGAGCTCTCCATAGCCTGTTTTCCACTAGCCCAGCACACCTCGGTACGGCTCGATTCACTTCAGTACGGCTTGGAATGCTTCTGTCTCCATTAGCACGGTGTTGTGCTTGTGCTGTGATGGTTTGTGTTAGGAGGTTTTAGAAGCGGGGCAGCAGCAGATTCTCAGCGAGGCGGGGCCACACTCCCGTGACGTTACGCACCCGACTGAATCCTTATTTACGCGAGACAAAAAAGGATCCAAGGATTATTGCCTTGCTCGCTCTGTGGTTTTATCTCACAATTAATTTTATCTCATAATTAAGCTGCAACAACACAAGTCACTTTTGTTTTGAATTAACTGCCAAATGACCTAGAAATAATGAGCTGAAACTTGTTTTTATTCGTATTAAATAATGAGACATGGCACACTGCCCTACACCAAATTATTATTTTTTACATCCTAGGGCATTTTGGATGTACTGAATTTAAAAAAATCATGTTTTTCACCTTCAGGTCAACGTTTGGAACAACAGTATTATTATTTTCCGTTTAGATGATGCTACACTCCTTCTAAAGTATTGTAATTCTCTGAATTTGGAATGCCGATAGAACATTCAATTTACATATACTTACTTGTTTTACCTACTTTGACTTGTAAGCTTGATCAGTCTCTCCTGCTGCATTTTAAAGTCCAACTGTGCAACTTCTTATAAGTTTTTTTTTTTTCCACAATATCTTTATTGAACCTTTTTTTTTTTTTAAACAAACATGATACAAACAATCAAACACTAACACTAAAGTACTACAAAAAAAAAAAAAATGCACTAAAAAACACCAACAACCACCAACAAAATCAAATCTTCAACAATGCTCCTCTGTTTAGTCTAGACAATCCAACACATAAGTATACATATTATATTCACCAGTTTGGAATTTACAAGGTCCGCACATATCATTCACCTTCTTCTTCAAGAGTTATGTTTAAATTTTTTACATAATCAATAAAGGGTCTCCATATATTCTCAAACACAATTTCCTTTGATTTCAGTATATATGTTATTCTTTCTAATGGAAGGTTTGTTAACATCTGTCTTAACCACTGAGTCACATCTGGTCTATAAGTCTTTTTCCATAATAGTGCAATACATTTTTTGGCATTAAGCAAACTGAGGTCTATGAATGTTCTTTCACTTTTATTAAAATTATGCTTTTCTGGGTACAGACCCAACAAAAACAGTTTAGGATTCAATATGATTTGTTTTGAGATTATTTTTTCAATTGTTACCCTCACCTCTTCCCAAAACATTCTTATTAATCTACATTCCCATACACAATGAAATAGAGTTCCTTTACTTTCCATACATTTTGTGCACGTATCTGGTATATTTTTTTTCCCACAATATCTTTATTGAACCTTTTTTTTTTTTTTAACAAACATGATACAAACAATCAAACACTAACACTAAAGTACTACAAAAAAAAAAAATGCACTAAAAACACCAACAACCACCAACAAAATCAAGTCTAATCAAGTCTTCAACAATGCTCCTCTGTTTAGTCTAGACAATCCAATACATAAGTATACATATTATGTTCACCAGTTTGGAATTTACAAGGTCCACACACATCATTCACCTTCTTCTTCAAGAGTTATGTTTAAATTTTTTACATAATCAATAAAAGGTCTCCATATATTCTCAAACACAATTTCCTTTGATTTTAGTATATATGTTATTCTTTCTAATGGAAGGTTTGTTAACATCTGTCTTAACCACTGAGTCACATCTGGTCTATGAGTCTTTTTCCATAATAGTGCAATACATTTTTTGGCATTAAGCAAACTGAGGTCTATGAATGTTCTTTCACTTTTATTAAAATTATGCTTTTCTGGGTACAGACCCAACAAAAACAGTTTAGGATTCAATATGATTTGTTTTGAGATTATTTTTTCAATTGTTACCCTCACCTCTTCCCAAAACATTCTTATTAATCTACATTCCCATAAACAATGAAATAGGGTTCCTTTACTTTCCATGCATTTTGTGCATGTATCTGGTATATTTTTGTTATATCTATTTAACTCCTCCGGTGTAACATACATCCGCATTAACCATTTGAAATGTATCAATTTAAGGCGTGCATTTATTGATTTGGTTTGAGCTTCTGTACAAGCCAATTCCCATTGTTCCTCTGAAATTTCAATTTGCAGATCTTCTTTCCAGTAGTTTAATCTTTTCAGTGAATTTTCACTTGAAGATAGTGTCAATGAGTTATAAAACTCTGAAATAATACCCTTTCTTTTACTATCTTTCATCATCATTTTTTCCAAGGATGAATAAATAGGTCGAGTGAGAGCTTTATTTTGATTTGATCGAATAAAGTTTCTAAGTTGAAGATATTTAAAAAAATGTGTTCTATTGAGATTAAATTTGATCCTCAGCTCTTCAAAAGACATTATGTTGTCTGCACATGGCAAATATAAATCCTGAATCTTTTGTATCCCTTTTAAATTCCATACTTTAAATACAGCGTCCGCTCTCCCTGGTTTAAAATATTGATTACCCCATATTGGACTAAATTGTGACAATAACTGTGGTTCTTTTAAATAGTTTTTAGCTTCACACCATATTTTGATCATATGCTTTACAAATGGATTTTTAACTTGTTTTTGTAATTTTTTTGCCGAATCTGAGTATATGAATATGGGAAGAGGTAAAGGTAAATTGTATGATTCCATTTCAGTCCAGTGAGGGAGATCATTTGATGAAAAATAATATGTCATAGACCTCAGTTGTGCCGACCAATAATACAACATAAAATTTGGACATTTCAGACCTCCACGATCAAATGGTAAATATAATAAAGACAAACGTAATCTAGCCCTCCTGTTGTTCCATATAAATTCCACTAACTTTTTTTTTATTCTTGAGAATAGATCTAAAGGTGGTGATAAGGGAATGTATTGAAATAAATAAAGTATTTTAGGTAAAATATTACTTTTAAGTATATTGATTCTCCCGATCATCGACATTGGTAGTGACATCCATCTCTGAGTTAACTCATTGATATCTGACATTAAGGCTTCATAGTTGACACTGGCGACTGATTCTAGCTTAGGCATAATTTGGATTCCTAAATATTTAAACTGATTTACAACATTGAATTGATTTACCTCAGGGGCTGGGTAATTTCTCTGGGTCTCATTTAGCATTAATATTGAAGATTTAGTTTTATTTATTTTATATCCTGATATTTCCCCAAAATTCTTTATTAAATTCAACAAGGTTGGAATTGATTTTTTTAGATTCGACATAAACAAAATTATGTCATCGGCGTACAGGGAGATTTTATGTTCTGTTGGTCCAACTTTAATTCCATATATTTGTGAATGTAAACGTATCGCTATCGCTAAAGGTTCAATTGCCATAGTAAACAGTAAAGGTGAAAGTGGACAGCCTTGTCGACATCCTCTATTGATTTTTATTGGTTTTGAAATATTGTTATTTGTTAGGATTTCTGCTGTAGCATTATTGTATATTATTTGAACCCATTTTATGAAATTATTTCCAAGTCCAAACCTTTGTAGGACTTCAAAAAGAAAGGGCCATTCAACTCTATCAAAGGCCTTTTCGGCGTCCAATGATAGGAGAGCTGTATCCGGTGCTTCTTTATTAAAATAAATAATATTAAATAGTCTTCTTACATTATGGAAGCCTTGTCTACCCTTTATAAAGCCATTCTGATCTCGATTAATAATATTTGGTAAAATTTCTTGTATTCGTCTTGCTAAAATTTTACAGATTATCTTAAGGTCGGCGTTTAATAGGCTTATTGGTCTCATATTTTCACATTTATTAGAGGGCTTACCTGGTTTTGGCAGCAGTATAATTAAGGCATTATTTATGTATGATGGTAAATTATTATTTTGAAATGCTTCTAAAACCATTTCCAAAAAAGGTTTTATTAATTTATTCTTAAATTTTTTATAAAGGTCAACTGGAAGACCATCTGGTCCTGCACTTTTTCCTGATTTCATATTATCAATGGCTAGCCCAACTTCTTCTTGACTAATTTTAGACTCCAATATCTCCCTGTTTTCATTTGGAATACACGGTATAGATAGTTCGTTCAAAAACCCATTTAGTTTTGTTAAATCAGGTTCATTTTTGGTATCATATAATTTTTCATAGTAATCTCTAAAGGCTCTATTAATTTCTAAAGGATCTATAACTACCTGTCCGTTACTTATAATACTGGTAATTGGTGTTTTAATTTCCAATTGTTTAATCTGCCATGCTAATAATTTTCCTGATTTTTCACCTTGTTCATAAAAAGATTGTTTCAATCTTAGAAGACTCGAGGCAGCTCTATTCGCTGATTTTTTGTCGTATTCAGCTCTCAAAATCAGTAATTCATTCTCCAACCTTGGGTCACTTCCTGCATACACTTTTTCCTGAAGATTTTTTATTTTATGTTCCAATTTAGCTCTCTCCTCTCGAGTCTTCTTAGATTTTGATCCTGTATAACTAATAATATGTCCCCTAATAAAAGCTTTGAAAGCCTCCCACTTTACACATGCTGATGTTTGTGTAGTATTGATGTCAAAGAACTCGTCTATCTGTTTTTCTATATACTTGACAAATTCCTCATCCTGAAGCCATTTATGCTGAAATTGCCATCTACCTGATTCCTTTGTCAATTTTTTATCTACATATATTAGACAACAGGGTGCATGATCAGAGATCACGATGTTATCATAAAAGCAGTTTTGAATCTTGGACCTTAATTCTGTGGAAATCAAAAAATAATCAATACGTGAGAATGTCTTGTAGGTACTGGAATAACAAGAATAGGCTTTAACTTGTGGTTTCATTTCTCTCCATATATCTAACAATCTCAATTCTTTCATAAAATGATTAATAGTCATCCTACATCCAATGTGCGTACAATCCAGTCCTGTTGATCTATCCACACCTGGATTCAATGTACAATTAAAATCCCCTGCTATTATATGTTGCCCTGTAAGTGATGATAAGATGAGAAATAAATTAGCAAAGAACTTCTGATCATCTATATTGGGACCATATAAGTTCACAAGATTTATATTTTCTAATAGCAAAGAACCTTGAATGATTACATATCTTCCAAATTTGTCTCCAATTACATTTTTCACTTGAAAAGGAACTGATTTATGTATGAGAGTCATAACTCCCCTGGCTCGGGATGAAAATGAAGAGGTGAATACACTTCCCTGCCATCTACTCCTAATTCTTTTAACATCCTCCTCTATCAGATGAGTTTCTTGTAAAAACACAATTCTTGAACCCATGTCCTTTATTTTATTCATAACTTGTTTAAGTTTTTTTAAATTTTGTAGACCTCTGCAATTCCATGAAGTTAAATTAAGATTAACACTTTGGTCCATGATCAATAGAGAGTTTGGGATTACCTTGCAGTGTAAACATGCTCATACAGAGAAGCAAAAACATGAGTGGTTGAACATTCATCCTACAAACTACACACAAACAAATTTCCCCTTCCCACACTTGTGGCAAACCCCCCAAAATCAAAAGAAAAATTCTGTCTCCCGATATAGCCATCGACCGTTCCACACCCACGGGGAACAGCCTAAGCCACTCCTTCTTCATCCTCCCAATCACCCTAACTCTACTGCTTTTAATGACGTAACATTAACTCTCTTCTGTAGTTTTCCAACTTAACTCCAAAATTTTTAACAACTTTGTACATCATAGTTTTTTTTTTGTTTGTTTGTTTTGTTTTTGTTTTGTTTTTTAATATATAATACAATCTATATTTTGTAAACTTACTATTTACTTCAAGTCAGTCAGATGCCTGTGCAAATGCTTAATTATTCTACCTTATATTTTGTTCATGCTTAGCTCCCACCAGTCTCTTCTTCTTCTTTGATCTTCTTGATGAACTCCTGCGCCTCCTCTGGGGTCTTGAAGATGTGGGTTCTGCCCTCATACGTGGTCAGCAGTCTCGCAGGATAGATTACACCATGACGAATCCCAAGGTTGCGCAGCTCCTTACGTACGGGATCAAACTGCTTCCTCAATTGCTGGATTCCTGTGGCCAAATCTGGGTAGAACCGCACCTGCTGGTCCTGGTGTTTAATCTCTCCTTTAGCACGTGCAGCGTTGAAGATCTTCATCCTGTCTCTGTTGCTAAGAAACTTCATAATTAAGGTCCTCGGCGGTCCCTTATCTCTCCGTGGGCCAATACGATGTGCTTTTTCCAGAACCACTGCTGATTGCAACTCCTCGCTGCCCAGCACCTCCGGAATCCACTTTTCCAGAAAGGAACATACGTCCCGACCTTCTGATTCCTCTGGAAGACCCACCAGCCTCAAATTATTCTGTCTCGACCGAGATTCCAAATCCAAAATATTATCTTCCAGAGATTTATTTTTTTTTTCCAAAGTGCGCACCTTTAATGGAAGACGGGTGACGTCATCTTCAGCACTAGCGAGACGGAGCTCCATCTGCGCCGTTCGTTCTACACAGTCACCCAATTCCTTTCTTATTCCTACCAGCGCTGTCATAATCCCATCAAATCTAGAGGAAAAGTCCGCTCTCATTGAACTCATGGCAGCCATCAGCGCATCTGCGCCATTCCCCACAGAAATCGCACCGTTGCCAGCCTCCTCCGCCATATATGGAGTTTTGTTTGCTGCGTCACAGACCTGAAAGTCCGTTAATTTGGACTGTTTCGGCGGCTCGCTTTTTCCTTTTCCTGGTTTTCCAGCCTTAGGCTTCGCCGACATATCCTCGCCCAAATGCTGGGATACGTTCTGTCCCAAATGAGAGAGTTATTTGCCGATTTTTTTCTCCAGGAGCAGAGCAGAGCGAGACACGTCCGTCCTACGTGGCAGCCATAACCGGAAGTGATCTGGTATATTTTTGTTATATCTATTTAACTCCTCCGGTGTAACATACATCCGCATTAACCATTTGAAGTGTATCAATTTAAGGCGTACACTTATTGATTTGGTTTGAGCTTCTGTACAAGCCAATTCCCATTGTTCCTCTGGAATTTCAGTTTGCAGATCTTCTTTCCAGTAGTTTAATCTTTTCAGTGAGTTTTCACTTGAAAATAGTGTCAATGAGTTATAAAACTCTGAAATAATACCCTTTCTTTTACTATCTTTCATCAACATTTTTTCCAAGGATGAATAGATAGGTCGAGTGAGAGCTTTATTTTGATTTGATCGAATAAAGTTTCTAAGTTGAAGATATTTAAAAAAATGTGTTCTATTGAGATTAAATTTGATCCTCAACTCTTCAAAAGACATTATGTTTTCTGCACATGGCAAATATAAATCCTGAATCTTTTGTATCCCTTTTAAATTCCATACTTTAAATACAGCGTCCGCTCTCCCTGGTTTAAAATATTGATTACCCCATATTGGACTAAATTGTGACAATAACTGTGGTTCTTTTAAATAGTTTTTAGCTTCACACCATATTTTGATCATATGCTTTACAAATGGATTTTTAACTTGTTTTTGTAATTTTTTTGCCGAATCTGAGTATATGAATATGGGAAGAGGTAAAGGTAAATTGTATGATTCCATTTCAGTCCAGTGAGGGAGATCATTTGATGAAAAATAATATGTCATAGACCTCAGTTGTGCCGACCAATAATACAACATAAAATTTGGACATTTCAGACCTCCACGATCAAATGGTAAATATAATAAAGACAGACGTAATCTAGCCCTCCTGTTGTTCCATATAAATTCCACTAACTTTTTTTTTATTCTTGAGAATAAATCTAAAGGTGGTGGTAAGGGAATGTATTGAAATAAATAAAGTATTTTAGGTAAAATATTACTTTTAAGTATATTAATTCTCCCGATCATCGACATTGGTAGTGACATCCATCTCTGAAGTAACTCATCAATATCTGTCATTAAGGCTTCATAGTTGACACTGGCGACTGATTCTAGCTTAGGCACAATTTGGATTCCTAAATATTTGAACTGATTTACAACATTGAATTGATTTACCTCAGGGGCTGGGTAATTTCTCTGGGTCTCATTTAGCATTAATATTGAAGATTTAGTTTTATTTATTTTATATCCTGATATTTCCCCAAAATTCTTTATTAAATTCAACAAGGTCGGAATTGATTTTTTAAGATTCGACATAAACAAAATTACGTCATCGGCATACAGGGAGATTTTATGTTCTGTTGGTCCAACTTTAATTCCATATATTTGTGACTGTAGACGTATCGCCATCGCTAAAGGTTCAATTGCCATAGTAAACAGTAAAGGTGAAAGTGGACAGCCTTGTCGACATCCTCTATTGATTTTTATTGATTTTGAAATATTGTTATTTGTTAGAATTTCTGCAGTAGCATTATTATATATTATCTGAACCCATTTTATAAAATTATTTCCAAGTCCAAACCTTTGTAAGACTTCAAAAAGAAAGGGCCATTCAACTCTATCAAAGGCTTTTTCGGCATCCAGTGATAAGAGAGCTGTATCCGGTGCTTCTTTATTAGAATAAATAATATTAAATAGTCTTCTTACATTATGGAAGCCTTGTCTTCCCTTTATAAAGCCATTCTGATCTCGATTAATAATATTTGGTAAAATTTCTTGTATTCGTCTTGCTAAAATTTTACAAATTATCTTAAGGTCGGCATTTAATAGGCTTATTGGTCTCATATTTTCACATTTATTAGAGGGCTTACCTGGTTTTGGCAATAGTATAATTAAGGCATTATTCATATATGATGGTAAATTACTATTTTGAAATGCTTCTAAAACCATTTCCAAAAAAGGTTTTGTTAATTTAAACTTCTTATAAGTTAACATAAAAAATGTACCCAAAGTTTAGAACTGGATCATGTGGGGCTAATTTTTTATGATATTTCAATAAAAAGAACAGAAAGCTTACAAAAACATTTGTTTTTTGGTCTAGTTAAAAATTACATTACCTTTACAATGGTTGACCCCTGACAGGAAGATCAGATCAGACTAGGCAATGGAATTTCTATGTAATTATACTGTTTTATAATTCAGTGTTATAACAGACAAACCACACTTTCCAAAACAATTCCATTTTATTATATACAAAATATTAAAAGAAAAAAAAAACTTTGCAACACAACATGAAGGTTAATCGACATTTTATACACGCCGACCACTGAGTGTCTACACCAGCTTCCCAAACTGGGTCACGACTCGGATGAATGAAGCGTCTCTGCCAGCTGTGGGTCAGCAAGGCTCGGTTGAATAATCCGGACGGACTGTCGTGGCGGACGCGTGGGATGATTCTACAAGGAAAATGCACACAATAAAATACAGCACGAAAGTGCAATGTATACAGAAAAGACAATAGTTTTTAACAAGAATACATAAGCTTATTTCAGCGTATTGTTCACATGAATAATTAAAATAAAAGCTTTAGCCCGCAGTGTGCTGCAATAAAGCAGCGATCCATCCACAAATGAACAGCTTTTTTATTGCATAAATAAACTGAGCGTCTTACCGAATATATTTGCGAAAAAACGCACAATAAAAAAAAATTAAAACTCACCGTTAAAGGACTCCGATGTCGAGACCTCCCGGTATATTTTTTCATTCCGGGCGGCTCCGTCTAACTCGCGCTGCATACGTTCGTCTGACAATGCAGTGAGCAGACACTGCAGCTCCTTATTGGTCCATGGAACACCCTTATTACGCAAAGCCATTTTTGATAGAGAATAAATGAAAATAGCACAGCAATACACTGAAAAGGAACTGCCAACAGTGGTTGCGTGCTGAGTAAAGGCGGTCGTGAAGATTCTTTTTTTTTTTTTTTTTTTCAAAAACTTTATTGAGAAGGTCGTGAAGATTTGGTAGATGAGGAGGAGGAGAGGGGCGGTTACAACCTGACCAATCAGCGCCGGTTACGACCTGACCAATCAGCGGCGACCAGTCTGTTAACGTCACAACACGGCACAGCTCAGCACTGCTGTACCCTGCCCTGGAGCGGGGCTGAGAATCGCAGCTGTTAAACCGTGTTGGGGCTTGTGGAAAAGCGTACAAAGCGTGCTGAGCCGTCCCGTGTCGCGCTAAAGCGTGCTAGTGGAAAAGGCCCTCATGAGTGGTCTTTGGCTCTTAGATAACTATTCTGATAATTCTTTTGATTCCTCTGTCAGAAATCTTGTGGGGAGCTCCTGGTCATGACCGGTTTATGGTAAAATGATGTTCTTTCCACTTCCAAATGATGGCTCCAACAGTGCTCACTGGAACATTCAGCAGTTTAGAAATGCACCTGTAACCAATACCATCATTATGTTTTGTAACAATAAGATTGAGAAGGTCTAGAGCGAGCTCTTTGATTCTACCCATCATGAGTTCTTTGTGGTGTGACAATATGATATTCAGACCTTCCTAGGATAGCTTCCTAAATTCTGATGGATTTCAGCTGGTTTCTTGGCTTTCTATGCCTTTTTGCACCTCTTTTTCTTCATGTCTTCAATACTTATTACTTGTGTCATTCGACTTTTTTAAATACAACTTGATTTGTGAACACAGTTGCCTTGATTTCTTTTTATGTGTGGACTACCTGGGTTGTTACTGATACCTGGTGAAAACCTCAGGTCAATGACTCCATCAGAAATATCAGAAATATGTTTAAAGGTGCATTCCAGCAGCACATGTGTATTGCCCAAAATAGTATATTGTGGCTCTTTACCCACAATTGGGCTGCTAGTCTGCTCAAGACGCTTCAGGGCATTAAAATTTCTCCTACATCCTCAAAAGTAAAAAGCGAAACATTTTTCTGAAAACGGCTGAGGTGAGAGATAAATGTGTAGTTGCCAAATATGAGTTTACGTTTTACCAACAACCAGTCCCCTGTCCGCCTGCAACTGAGTGTGTGTGTGTGTGTGTGTGGGGGGGGGGGGGGGCATTTGAATGTGGCTGCTCTCAGCTCACAGTGTAGTGCCCGTCTGCTGAGACTGTAGTCTAGCACAGCCACATTCCAATTTTCATTGCCTTAGAATTGCTTAGAAAGAGCTATTTACACCTCCCACCTACTTAAGTATGCGCAGAGCTATGAATATTCTAATTAGCTCCACCCACACATACCCATTCCACCAATAGCTGGAAGAAGAGGACTTTGAGCCAGGGTTCCGAGAAGGCGTTCCAACTTGACGAAGGATCATTCTCAGTGTAGCTGAAAGTCGCTGCCCATCCCCGCTTGGAGGCTGGAATGTGAACCATCCAGTGGGCCACTTTTGGCAAGCAGAACTGGTGCCGGCTCGCCGCAGTTGCCAGTGGATGGGGTACGGCGAGACAGCACAGTTACAGACGTGGACAAAATTGTTGGTACCCCTCTGTTAATGAAAGAAAAACCCACAATGGTCACAGAAATAACTTGAATCTGTTAAAAGTGGTAATAAATAAAAATTCTATGAAAATTAACCATTGAAAATCAGACAATGCTTTTGAATTGTGGTTCAACAGAATTATTTTAAAAAACAAACTCATGAAACAGGCCTGGACAAAAATGATGGTACCCTTAACTTACTATTTTGTTGCACAACCTTTTGAGGCAATCACTGCAATCAAACGATTTCTGTAACTGTCAATGAGACTTCTGCACCTCTCAGCAGGTATTTTGGCCCACTCCTCATGAGCAAACTGCTCCAGTTGTCTCAGGTTTGAAGGGTGCCTTTTCCAGACGTCATGTTTCAGCTCCTTCCACAGATGTTCAATAGGATTTAGATCAGGGCTCATAGAAGGCCACTTTAGCATAGTCCAATGTTTGGCTCTTAGCCATTCTTGGGTGTTTTTAGCTGTGTGTTTTGGGTCATTATCCTGTTGCAAGACCCATGACCTGTGACTGAGACCAAGCTGTCTGACACTGGGCAGCACATTTCTCTCTAGAATACCTTGATAGTCTTGAGATTTCATTGTACCCTGCACAGATTCAAGACACCCTGTGTCAGATGCAGCAAAGCAGCCCCAGAACATAACAGAACCTCTTCCATGTTTCACAGTAGGGACAGTGTTCTTTTCTTGGTATGCTTCATTTTTGCATCTGTGAACACAGAGCTGATGTCCTTCCAGTTTTGTCTTGTCTGTCCATAGGACATTCTCCCGGAAGCTTTGTGGCTTGTCAACATGCAGTTTGGCAAATTCCAGTCTGGCTTTTTTATGATTTATTTTCAACAGTGGTGTCCTCCTTGGTCGTCTGCCATGAAGTCGATAAACCATGGTTAACCAAAGGATTACAAAAGGCGTGTAAAAAGAAAAATTTATTATATAAAGCTTTTCTAAAGAAAAGGACAAAAGAAGCAGAGCAGCGGTATAAAACATACAAAAATAAGTTAACATATATAATGAGATGTAGTAAAAGAGACTATTACAGTAAAGAACTGGAGAAAAAAAGAGACAATATTAAAAATACATGGACAATACTTAACAATATTCTTGGAAATAAAAACAGAAATACAAGCTACCCAACCAATACTTCAAAAAATAATACAGCGACTCAGAGTGTGAATGCAGTTTCACCTGCAGATGAATTTAATAACTTTTTGGTTAACATTGGTCCTAATTTGGATAGAGAAATACCCATTACGGCACCTATGGGTGATACAATAAGCAAAAACACTGTTATAAAAGACTCCATTTTCATAAAGAACACAGACGAGAAAGAGGTCATTAAAATTGTTAAGTCGTTTGAAAGTAAAACATCTACGGACTGTGATGGTATTGACATGCTCTTAGTCAAAACTATTATTGAATGCTTAGTGAAACCACTGACGTATATTTGTAACCTCTCTCTCCAAACAGGTATATTTCCCAATGCAATGAAAATAGCTAAAGTAATTTCGATATACAAGACGGGTGACAGAGGGGAACTTTCAAACTATAGACCAATTTCACTATTGCTGCAATTTTCCAAGATACTTGAAAAAATATTCTGTGAGAGAATTGACAACTTCATAATGAAGAATAATTTATTGTGTGAGCAGCAATATGGGTTCAGACACAAGAGGACAACTGCATTTGCTCTAATGGAATTTATAGAAAAAATATCAACTGCCATTGAAAATAAAGAGTATTCAGTTGGGGTATTCCTGGATCTTAAAAAAGCATTTGATACAGTGGATCATAATTTATTATTAAAGAAACTACAAAATTGTGGTATTGGGGGGGGGTAGCACTGTCCTGGTTAAGTAGTTACTTAAAGAATAGGTATCAGTATGTATAAGTTGGTAACAAAAACTCACAGTTACTGAAGGTTACTTGTGGAGTCCCACAGGGTTCAGTTTTGGGGCCATTGTTATTCATCCATCCATCTTCTTCCGCTTAATCCTTTTCAGGTTGCAGGGGGGGCTGGAGCCTATCCCAGCATCTTTGGGCGAGAGGCAGGGTACACCCTGGACAGATCGCCAGTCCATCACAGGGCCAACACAGAGAGACAGACAACCATTCACTCTCACAGTCATACCTAAGGACAATTTAGAATCCCCAGTTTGATGCCAATTAACCTAACTTGCACGTTTTTGGCATGTGGGAGGAAACCGGAGAAATCCCGGAGTAAACCCACGCAGACACAGGCAGAACATGCAAACTCCACACAGATCACTGTTGGTCGGGGGCTGGGATCGAACCCAGGATCCCCCAGCCAAGGGTGAGTTGCTGCGCTGCCGCAGTGCTAACCACTCTGCCACCGCGCTGCCCCCATTGTTATTCAATATGTATATAAATGATATATGTAAAGTCTCGGAAAAAATAGATTTAATATTGTTTGCCAATGACACTAATCTATTATGCAGTGGAAGCAATTTGGAACAACTTTTGGATACACTCAGAAAGGAATTAGGAAAGCTTAAACTGTGGTTTGATTCAAACAAATTAACGCTCAATTTAAGTAAGACAAAATTTATAGTTTTTAACAACTATCACAACAACTTAGTATCTAAACTCAGTGTAAATGGTGTAGAGATTGAAAGGGTATCTGAAACTAAATTTCTTGGAGTAATAATTGATAACTAGAAAAGCACTCATAGAGCACATACCTCCGCCAAGGCTCCTTCCGCTTCTCATGGATCACCTCCAAAATGTAATGGGCTTGTGTGTAGGCCTATCGCCACTTGTGGTGAAAATTGCATCCAAGTCTGTCCATTAGTTTTGGAGTTTTGTGGCTGACACACTGTGAGAAGAGCCTTGGCTGAGGTATGCATTCCCAGATCATCCCCAAAATGTAATGGGTTCCTCTCTAGGCCAAGAACCACCTCTAGTGAAACAGACAGACAAACAGACAAATGGCAGTAAAAGCATTACCTCCTTGGCGGAGGTAATAAACTCAAGTGTTGCTGTTGTGTCCATCTACTCCATCTCCAAACTCCCAGGCTGCGGGCGTTGCAATTCATCGCACAACCGTGTACAACCCACAGGCCAATGGGTTATGCGAGCGCTTTCATAGATCACTGAAAGCAGCACTCAGGGGTTCACTGACGGATGCAAATTGGGTAGACAGGTTGGCGTGGGTTTTATTGGGGTTGTGCTCCACGCCAAAAGAGGATTTGGAAGCTTTCCCTGCGGAGAGCTCGTTTTTGCGCAGCCCCTATGGCTGCCCGGGGAATTTCTGCCAAATAATCCCGCGCAGGTCAGCTGCCCGTCTCAGCTTTTGCAGCGTAGCGGAAACACAGGCACGCTGCCGGGCCCAGCCCACCACTGTTTTCCGTGTGCTTTTGTGCCTAAAACTTTGAAGAACGCGGAGTTCGTGTTCGTCAGACACGACGACCAGCGCCCTCCATTGCGCCTGCAGACATGTTGAAAATGGCCCTATCTCACAATATTAAAGAATCCTTTTAAAAAATTCCTGGATCCAGACGGTGATCCGGATCATCACCAAAATTTAATCAGTTCTTCCTTGTACCATTTCCAACAACGCCTGAAAGTTTCATCGAAATCCGTCCAAAACTTTTTGAGTTATCTTGCTAACCAACAGACAGACAGACAGACAGATAAACAAACGCCGGCAAAAACATTACCTCCTGCGGCCTGCGGCCTGGCGGAGGTAATAAACTGTGTTGGAAGTCACATATTAATTATATTAAAGGTAAAATATCTACCTCCTCATGGATCGTCACCTTATCGTGGTGGGGGGGTTTGCGTGCCCCAGTGATCCCAGGAGGTATGTTGTCCGGGGGGAATTTGCCTCTGATAGGGTCTCCCAAGACAAACTGGTCCTGGGTGAAGGGCCAGACTAAGAACGATCCAACAGACTCTCATGATAAATTGTATATCAAGGATTCAGTGTACCCCGCCCGGTATGGGGTTACCGGGGCCCCACCCTGGAGCCAGGCCTGGGGGAGGGGCTCGAAGGCTAGCGTCTGGTGGCCGGGTTTCCACCCATGGGACCCGGCCGCGCTCAGCCCGAAGGAGTTACATGGGTCCGCCCTCCAGTGGGTTCACCACCTGCAGGAGGGATCATGGGGGTCCGGTGCTATGTGGATTAGGTGGCGGTCAAAGGCGGAGACCTTGGCGGACTGATCCCAAGCTTTCTAAACTGGCTTTTGGTACGTGGAATGTCACCTCTCTGGTGGGGAAGGAGCCTGAGCTGGTGTACGAGGTTGAGCGATACTGGCTAGATATAGTTGGCCTCACCTCAACACACAGCTCCGGTTCCGGAACCAGTCTCCTGGAGAGATGCTGGAGCTTGGCCTTTTCTGGAGTTGCCCCGGGCGAGAGGCGACGAGCAGGGGTGGGTATTCTTGTATCGCCCCACCTTGCTGCCTCTATATTGGAGTTTTCCCCGGTGGACGAAAGGGTTGCTTCCCTGTGCCTTCGGGTTGGGAAACGGGTCCTGACCATCATTTGTGCCTATGCACCAAATGATGTTTCAGAGTACCCACCCTTTTTGGAGTCTGTGACTGGGGTGCTGGAGGGTACTTCTCCTGGAGACTCCATTGTCCTACTGGGGGACTTCAATGCGCACGTGGGCAACGACAGTGAAACCTGGAGGGGGGTGATTGGGAGGAACGGCCTGCCCGATCTGAACCCGAGTGGTGTTCAGTTATTGGACTTCTGTGCTAACCACAGCCTGTCCATAACGAACACCATGTTCAAGCATAAGGGTGTCCATATGTGCACCTGGCTCCAGGACACCCTAGGTCGCAGGTCGATGATCGATTTTGTTATTGTATCATCAGACCTGTGACCGTATGTCTTGGACACCCGAGTAAAGAGAGGTGCAGAGCTGTCAATTGATCACCACCTGGTGGTGAGTTGGATCCGATGGCAGGGGAGGAAGCCATTCAGACCTGGTAGACCCAAACGTATAGTGAGGGTGTGCTGGGAGCATCTGGCTGAGGCCCCTGTCCGGGAGGTCTTCAACTCCCACCTCCGGAAGAACTTCAACCATATTCCGAGGGAGTCTGGAGACATGGAGTCTGAATGGGCCATGTTCTCCACCTCTGTTGTTGAAGCGGCGGCCCAGAGCTGCGGCCGCAAGGTGGTCGGTGCATCTCGTGGTGGCAACCCCCGAACCAAGTGGTGGACACCAGTGGTGAGGAGGGCCATTAAGCTTTAGAAGGAGTACTATCAAGCTTGGTTGGCTTGTGGGACTCCCGAAGCAGCTGAGGTGTACCGGCAGGCCAAGCGGAGTGCAGCTCGGGTGGTTGCTGAAGCAAAAACGCGGGTATGGGAGGAGTTCGGTGAGGCCATGGAACAAGACTTTCGGTTGGCTTCAAAGAGATTCTGGCAAACTGTTCGGCGGCTCAGGAGGGGAAAGCAGCTCCCCATCCACACTGTGTATGGTGCGGATGGGACACTGTTGACTTCAACTGGGGATATCGTCGGGCAGTGGAAGGAATACTTCGAGGATCTCCTCAATCCCACTGATAAGCCTTCCACAGAGGAAGCAGGGTTTGGGGACGAGGGGGATGACTCGCCTATCACAGGGGCCGAGGTCGCCAAGGTGGTTAAAAATCTCCTTGGTGGCCGGGCCCCAGGGATGGACGAGATTCGCCCTGAGTACCTCAAGGCCCTGGATGTTGTTGGGTTGTCATGGTTGACACGCCTCTGCAACATTACGTGGAGGTCGGGGGCAGTGCCTTTGGCATGGCAAACCGGGGTGGTGGTTCCTCTCTTCAAAAAAGGGGACCGGAGGGTGTGCTCCAACTTTAGAGGGATCACACTCCTCAGCCTCCCTGGGAAAGTCTACGCCAAGGTACTGGAGAGGAGAGTCCGGCCGTTGGTCGAACCTCGGATTCAGGAGGAGAATGTGGTTTTCGTCCTGGCCGTGGCACATCGGACCAGCTCTTTACCCTCTCGAGAATTCTTGAGGGTTCGTGGGAGTTTGCCCAACCAGTTTACATGTGTTTTGTGGACTTGGAGAAGGCATTTGACCGCGTCCCTCGTGGATTTTTGTGGGGGGTGCTTCGGGAGTATGGGGTATTGGGCTTGTTGTTACGAGCTATTCGGTCTCTGTACGACCACTGTGAGAGTTTGGTTCGTATTGCCAACACTCGGTCGGAGTCATTCCCAGTGAGAGTTGGACTCCGCCAGGGCTGCCCTTTGTCACCGATCCTGTTCATAATTTTTATGGACAGGATTTCTAGGCGCAGCCAGGGAATGGAGGGTGTCATGCTTGGTGACCACAGGATCTCATCTCTGTTGTTTGCAGATGATGTTGTCCTGCTGGCTTCATCCAGCAATGACCTACAGCTCTTGCTGGGACGGTTTGCCGCTGAGTGTGAAGCGGCTGGGATGAGAATCAGCACCTCCAAGTCCGAGTCCATGGTCCTCAGCCGGAAAAAGGTGGATTGTCCTCTCCGGGTTGGGGACAGGCTCCTGCCCCAAGTGGAGGAGTTTAAGTATCTTGGGGTCTTGTTCACGAGTGAGGGGAAAATGGAGCGAGAGATCGACAGACGGATTGGAGCAGCATCTGCAGTGATGCGGACGTTGTACCGGTCTGTTGTGGTGAAGAGGGAGCTTAGTTCTAAGGCAAAGCTGTCGATTTACCAGTCAATCTACGTTCCTACTCTCACCTATGGTCACGAGCTTTGGGTAATGACCGAAAGAACGAGATCGCGGATACAAGCGGCTGAAATGAGCTTTCTCCGTAGGATTGCTGGACTCACCCTCAGAGATAGGGTGAGGAGCTCAGTCATCCGGGAGAGGCTCAGAGTAGAACCGCTGCTCCTCCACATTGAAAGGAGTCAGTTGAGGTGGTATGGGCATCTGATTAGGATGCCTCCTGGACGCCTCCCACTTGAGGTGTTTCAGGTACGTCCCACTGGGAGGAGACCCCGGGGCAGACCCAGGACTCGGTGGAGAGACTATGTCTCCCAGCTGGTCTGGGAACGCCTTGGTATCCCCTCTGAAGAGCTGGAGCAGGTGGCTGGGGAGAGGGAAGTCTGGGCTTCTCTGCTTGAACTGCTGCCTCCGTGACCTGGACCTCCGGAAAAGCGGTAGAAGATGGATGGATGGATGGTAAAATATCTAAATCAATCGCAATACTACACAGAGCGAAATATTTGCTGAATCAACCCACATTATATACTTTGTATCATTCATTAATACTCCCATACATGACATATTGTACTGAAGTATGGGGAAATACATATAAAACTAGAAAAGCACTCGGAGAGCGCAGACCTCCGCCAAGCGGCACAGTTCCCCCCATACAGTGTTTGTGTGTACGTTTTCAGATTCCCTGAGCATGAAAAGATATGACTAGCAATTGGATTCACAATGATTATTTGTTTATTTGACATGGACAGTGCAATAAACAGACAATTAATGAATGACAATCAATGTGATAGTGATAGGATTAGTGGTTCAGTAGTGTAAAACGGGGCTATAAGGGACGGCGGGTTGATAAGGGACACTTTTGTGGGAAATGTTTTAAATGTAATTCTGCTTTTTTTATTTTGAGCAGGACGCTGAGTTGTGTTGTTATTGTCAAATATCCATGAATCCTTCATCAAATGTAGGCGGAAGCAAAATTAAAACAGCAGAATTACATTTAGAAAAGTGTCCCATATTACCCCGCCGTCCCTTATAGCCCCGTTTTACGGTTGTAAAAGCATTGCCTCCTTGGCGGAGGTACTAAACTGAAGTGTTGGTGTGTCCATCTCCTCCACTGACGGATGCAGATTGGTTAGACAGGTTGCCGTGGGTTTTATATTATATTGGGGTTGCGCTCGGCGGCAAAACAGAATGTAGAATTTTCCCCGGCAGAGAGGTCGTTTTTACGCAGCGCCTATAGCTGGGCGGGGAATTTGTGGCAAATAATCGGGCGGCGGACAGGTGGCCGTGTCAGGTTTTGCAGCGTGGCGCAAAAACACGCACACTGGCGGGCCCAGGCCAGCAGTGTTTTCCGCGTGCTTTTGTGCCTAAGACGTTGAAGAACGCGGAGTTTGTGTTGGTCAGACACGATGACCAGCGCAATGTGCGCAGCGCCTATGGCTGGCGGGCCCAGGCCAGCAGTGTTTTCCGCATGTTTTTGTGGCTAAAACGTTGAAGGCGGCGGAGTTTGTGTTGGTCAGACACGACGCCCAGCGCCGTCCATTGCGCCTGCGCACATGTTGAAAATGGCCATATGTCACAGTGTGGAAAAATGCTTTAAAAAATTCCTGTATGCAGACGGTGATGCGGATCATCCCCAGAATTTAATCAGTTCTTCCTTGTACCATTTCCAACAACGCCTGAAAGTTTCATGGAAATCCGTCCAAGACTTTTTGAGTTATCTTGCTAACCAACAGACAGACAGACAGACAAACAGACAGACAAACAGACAAACACGCAAACCCTGGCAAAAACATAACCTCCTCCAGGCCTTTTCGGCCTGGCGGAGGTAACAAACATATATCCACTCTTTATGCTTCAGAAGAGAGCTATTAGAATAATAAACAAAGCTGCTTACAGGGAACCAGCAAACCCACTTTTTCTTAAATTAAAAGCTCTCAAGTTGAAAGATCTGGTTGACTTTAAAACTGCAGTAATAATGTTTAAAGTGAAGAATCTATCACTGCCTGCAAACATCCAAAAGTTGTTCCAAATAAGGGAGAAACAATATCATTTCAGAGGAACATGTATATTTCAAAAACCTTCAGTGAGAACAACCACCAAGCAACACTGTGTTTCAGTGCAAGGAGTCAGATTATGGAACGAATTTGGACCTGAATTAAAATCATGTACAACGCTTGGACAATTTAAACAAAAACTAAAGGAAGAAATACTCCAAACATATATACAAGATGACATGTAAAATCCCATAAGGATTGTCATATCCAGTCTGTATTGTGTTGTTGCTTAGTTTTTTTTTGTCACATTTTGTCTTAGCTTTGTTCTGAATTGTAATCACTCTTGTTTTGTTTTTCTTTTGAATTCTTGGATGGAATATGGGTGGGCAATATAAGCTGCGGCTTCAGCCATCACCCATTTCGGATAACTTAATTTGAACTGTATAATCAGAGGAGTTATTGCTTAATTTGACCTTGTTGGATTTTTTCCCCCTTTGTTATATTATTCTGTTTCTTTTTAATCTTTACTTTTAATCTATCCGAAATAAAGATTCACTCATTCATTCAAAAAAAAAAAAAGTCCACTTTGGCTCAAACAACGACGGATGGTGCGATCTGACACTGATGTACTTTGACCTTGGAGTTCACCATGAATGTGTTTAGAGGTTGTTCTGGGCTCTTTTGTTACCATTCGTATTATCCATCTCCTCCTGTGGCCACGTCCAGGGAGGTTGGCTACAGTCCCGTGGATCTTAAATTTGTGAATAATATGTGCAACTGTAGTCCCAGGAACATCAAGCTGCTTGGAGATGGTCTTATAGCCTTTACCTTTAACATGCTTGTCTATAATTTTCTTTCTAATTTCCTGAGACAACTCTCTCCTTTGCTTCCTCTGGTCCATGTTTAGTGTGGTACACACCATGTCACCAAACAGCACAGTAACTACTTGTCACCCTTTAAATAGGCCGACTGACTGATTACAAGTTTGTAGACACCTGTGATGTTAATTAGAGGACACATCTTGGTTGAACATGTCCCTATGGTCACATTATTTTCAATCTTTTCTAGGGGTACCATCATTTTTGTCCAGGCCTGTTTCATGAGTTTGTTTTTTAAAGTAATTCTGTTGAACCACAATTCAAAAGCACTGTCTGATTTTCATTGGTTAATTTTCATAGAATTTTTATTTATTACCACTTTTGTCAGATTCAAGTTATTTCTGTGACCAATGTGGGTTTTTCTTTCATTAACAGAGGGGTACCAACAATTTTGTCCACGTCTGTATAACCAATCAGGCTAAGCAGGATTGCTGATGTAGCTAGAAACACTCTGTCCAAATCTGCCTTTTATTTTGTTTTTTTTTGGGGGGGGTGGCTTAAGCAGACATTAACAGCAGAAAAACACATACTTGGGAGTTTGGAATGATTTTGCTCTTGATATGTCTTGTAAATCACAAGAAACACGTTAGACATTTTAACAACAAAAAAAAATTGATTTTTGCCGGAGTGTCACTTTAATGAGAAAAAGGTTGATGTGTTCAATACTTTCTCCGTTGTATGACGCTGCTGTCTTAAAAATCAGCTTTTACTCATAAATCTGCAACTTTTTTCCTTCCAAACTTGCAATATTTTTCTGAAAAAAATGTTATCTGAAAATTTTTCTTATAAGGGACAACAGATGGAAATGAGTGAGAACGCTATAATCTGGTACAGAGCATCTTTCCCCTGTGTTTAATGTTTTTCTGTACATGGTCCCTGACAAATAAACCAATAAACTAAACTAATAAATGTATTACTTTTGTCCTCAGATTTTATTGCATTTTTTTGTAAGACTTTTCCCAAATTACATTTTTTCTTCTAAATAAAATATTTGTCTTTTGTTCCTTGTGAGGTCTTTCTCTCAAATTTGCAGAATTTGCAATTTTTTTCTGTTGTACATTTTCACTTTTCTCTGCAAATTGGTTTCTATTGCAAGTATTTTTTTTACTTTTTCATTCACTCAGTTTTTTTTTTTACTGAAAATTTGCAGCTTTCCCCCTAAATTCTTGATTTTTTTGCTATGTCTTGCCAACATATTTGTAATCTTTTCTGATGTTTTTGTTTTTTGTTTTTGTTTGAAACTTTTTTCCTGAAAATTTGTGACTTTTTTCACATAAATTTGAAGCTTTTATAGTAATTTTTATCACGAGTTTAAGACTTTTCTCCATATAAATTTCAAATTTTCCTTCTAAATTGTAACATTTTACTTCCAACTTTGCAATGTTTCTCTTGAAAGATTGCTATTTTTTATCATAAATTTGCTACGTTTTATGGTAAATCTGCAGCTTTTTCCCCCATAAATTTGTTAGATTTTTATGACATTTTTTTTTTTTTTTTAACATATAAATTTTTTAGAGTGTGGAACCCACAGGGTGCCAATTATTCTTGGCAAAGGAGACACATGTGGCCCTGGAGCCACAGGCTGCAGACCCCTGGTCTCGATCAAAAGAAAAAAATTAAACTTTACATAGAAAAAAAGAACAAACCTAGGATCAAACCGCAGGATCATGACCAATTTAAAAGAAAAAAGTGGCAAACATGAGAAAAAAATTGCAAGTTTATGAGAAAAACAGGCTGAAAGGAATTTTAATTCTCCCCATAAAAATTATTGAGGGTGAACATTCAGCTTTGAGGGCCCCGTTGCATTTTTGTACTCTGCTTTATGGAAAGAGAACTCACCCGACGGCTGCCAGACTCCTGACGGGGAGGTTCCTGGGAGCAGGCAGGGATACAGATGTGCAAACCACACCGCCAGCACTGAGCAGCTGCCTCTGACATCTGGCTAAGGCTGTTAAAGAAGGAAATAACTGCATTACAGAGGATATAGCATTTTTTCCCCTTAATAAATGAAATCATTATTTAAAAACTGCATTTTATATTTAGCCCAGCGATAGACTGGCGATCTGTAAAGGGTGTACCCAGCCACTCTCGCCCAAAGATGTTGAGATGGGCTCCAGACCCCCATGACCCGAAATGATTAAGTGGTAGAAGATGGATGGATGGATTTACTTATGCTATGTATTTACTCAGGTTATCTTTGTCTAACATTAAAATTTGTTTGATGATCTGAAACATTTAAGTGTGACAAATATGCAAAAATATAAGAAATCAGGAAGGGGGCAAACAGTTTTTCACAGCACTGTCGGCCCTGCATCGTCATGATGCTCTTTATCGAGTCATATTTGGCGCTTCTCATTTCCATGTTTTGAGTACTTTGCACTCCGTGAACAGTCAAACTTCTGGCCCTGCTGTAGGTCACGCCTTGGGGACGGCAGTGGCTCAGGAGGTAGAGCAGGTCGTCCAATAACCGCATGGTTGGCGGTTCGAATCCCGCTCTCCCCAGATATACTGCTGTTGTGTCCCTGGGCAAGACACTTCACCCTCAATTGCTCCTGGTGGGTCTGGAAGCGCCATGTTAGGCAGCATGCCGCCATCAGTGTGTGAATGTGTGTGTGAATGGGTGGATAGCAGGATCTGTAAAGCGCTTTGGTCATCAAGAGATGAGAATAAAAGCGCTATATAAATGAATGCCATTTACCTCCTCACTTAAGATTGGCTTTGCCACATGCGTCAATTGCAAAGCTCTCACCCAGTCAAATTAGGGGCTTATGAATAACTGAGGAGGATGTATAATAATCCACATCTCTATAGGTTGCATGATAATTTGCAGCTCTGAACTCCTAAAGCCTTATTCATGCTGCATTTCCCCTCTAGGCCGCTTTGGTCTGCGTGCGCTTTGGATGAGCCCGGCGTGCATACGGCGCTGTACATGCTCACTTTTTTCATCTACCCAGGCCAAGCGGTTGACGCATACGCACAACCATCATTTGTAGTTTCACTCCAACCCTATAGGTAGCGCCAATGCGCTGACGTGCCAGGATTTTCACCAACAAAGAAATGCAAGAGCAAACCACATCAACAACAATGGCATCGTTTAACCGTCACCGAGAGGAAGAGGAGCTGCTGTTACTATATTCTGTGGCAGAATTACAAAAAGTATGTTTACTCTCGTCTTCCGCCTCCTCGTTGTCTTCTTCATCTACTTTGTCTTTGTATGCTGTGTCGATATCGCCACCTCATGAATGAGACATTGAGTCTTGCGCATGTGCTGTCAACGCGTTCAGGTCGTGGGCAGGTGGCACAGTCACAAAAGTCGGACTGCACGCAATCATGCACGGTCGAACACTCCAGACACTAGCGGACTGGAGACAATGACGTAAATTTTGTCACAAGAGGTGTCCGGCTGCACGTACGTGGACAGCAGAGGTGCAGCATGAATCCAGCTTCAGAGTATCTCTTCTGCAGGTGCTAAGGTGAAGTAAGGTGTGATAATGGAGCCAGTTGAATACAGAGCGGTCATCAGGTTCCTGTACTTGAGAGGTTGCACACCACGGGAGACATTTGATGAGATTAAAGAGACTTGTGGGAAGCATGCCCCATCATATGACGTAGTCAAGAACTGGCATCCACAGTTCAAGTGTGGTCAGCCATCAGTGGAAATGACAAGCATTCCCGGGCGACCACAGTGCACCACTGATGAAGACACCACCTGGGAAGTGGAGGCCACCATTCTGGAGGATCGCCACATAACCGTTCACAAACTAGCCCAAGATGTCAAGATCAGTGTAGGGGTCAATGGAAACGGTCATCCATGACCATTTGCACATGTGGAAGTTGTCTGCATGATGGATCCCCTGGTTGCTCACACCTTTCCAGATGCAGGAACAAGATACGTGCTCCCAGGCTGTTTTGGCCATGTGCCAAGAAAACCAGGAGGACTTCTTCGACAGACTAATCACACAGGACAAAACATGGGTCCATCACTATGATCCAGAGAGTAAAGGCCAGTTGAAGCAATGGAAGCATTATGACTCACCACCTCCCAAGAAGGCACATGTTCAATCCTTGACAGGCAAGCTCATGCTCACTGTCTTTTGGGACCAGCATGGAGTATTGATGATGGATTTCCTGGCAAAGGGTACCACAATTACCATGACTTACTATGCTTCACTACTGCAGAAACTGCTGAAGGCCATCAAAACATAAAGGCTTGGCATGCTGACCCCAATTCATAACTTGCATGTTGCCCAAACAGAAGCACGGTCCTGCAGCTATGAAATCCTCCTTCACCCTCCTTACTTTCCCAGCATCACACCATCTGACTTCCACCTCTTCCCAACCATGAAGTCATCTTAGAAGGGCAAGCACTTCCAAGATGATGAAACACTGATTTCTGAGGTCAAGTCGTGGCTTCTGAAGCAACCTGCAGACTTCTACAGGTGAGGTCTCCACAGCTGGATAAAGCAATGGGAGAAGTATGTGACCCTTGGTGGTACCTACAGTTGAAATCAGATGTTTACATAAACCATACTACAAAAAGACACATAACCTTTTTTATTACTTTTTTATAACATTAAATCAGACTAAACTTTTCCTGTTTTAGGTGAGATAGGATTACCAAAGTTATTTCTATTTTTACCTCTGCCAAGGAGGTGATGTAATAGGGGTGGTTTGTCCGTTTGTCCGTCCGTTAGCAGGATTATGCAAAAACTTCTGAATGGATTTTGATGAAAATTTCACCAAAGGTAGCCCTTTGGCCAAGGATGAACCCATTAAATTTTGGTGATGATCTGAGAGTGCATACCTCCACCAAGGACCTTGTTTGAATTTGTGCAGCAGCATTACACAAAAACTACTGGATGGATTTGGATGAAGTTTTCACCAGAAGTGGTTCTTGCCCTAGAAAAGAACCCATAACATTTTGGTGATCATCTGAGAATGCATACCTCCACCAAGGCTCTTACAGTATCTCACAAAAGTGAGTACACCCTTCACATTTTTGTAAATATTTTATTATATCTTCTCATGGGACAACATTGAAGATATGACACTTTGATTCATTGTAAAGTAGTCAGTGTACAGCTTGTATAACAGCGTAAATTTGCTGTCCCCTCAAAATAAGTCAACACACAGCCATTAATGTCTAAACCGCTGGCAACAAAAGTGAGCACACCCCGAAGTGAAAATGTCCAAATTGTGGCCAAAGTATAAATATTTTGTGTGGCCACCATTATTTTCCAGCACTGCCTTAACTCTCTTGGGCATGGAGTTCACTAGAGCTTCACAGGTTGCCACTGGAATCCTCTTCCACTCCTCCATGACGACATCATGGAGCTGGTGGATGTTAGAGACCTTGTGCACCTTCACCTTCTGTTTGAGGATGCCCCACAGATGCTCAATAGGGTTTAGGTCTGGAGACATGCTTGGCCAGTCCATCACCTTTACCCTCAGTTTCTTTAGCAAGGCAGTGGTCATCTTAGAGGTGTGTTTGGGGTTGTTATCATGTTGAAATACTGCCCTGCGGCCCAGTTTCCAAAGGGAGGGGATCATGCTATGCTTCAGTATGTCACGGTACATGTTGGCATTCTTGTTTCCCTCAATGAACTGTAGCTCCCCAGTGCCGGCAGCACTCATGCAGCCCCAAACCATGACACTCCCACCACCATGCTTGACTGTAGGCAAGACACACTTGTCTTTGTACTCCTCACCTGGTTGCCGCCACACACGCTTGACACCATCTGAACCAAATATGTTTGTCTTGGTCCCATCAGACCACAGGACATGGTTCCAGTAATCCATGTCCTTAGTCTGCTTGTCTTCAGCAAACTGTTTGCAGGCTTTCTTGAGCATCATTTTTAAAAGGGGCTTCCTTCTGGGATGACAGCCATGCAGACCAATTTGATGCAGTGTGTGGTGTATGGTCTGAGCACTGACAGGCTGACCCTCCACCCCTTCAACCTCTGCAGCAATGGTGGCAGCACTCATACGTCTATTTTCAAAAGACAACCTCTGGATATGACGCTGAGCACGTGCACTCAGCTTCTTTGATCGACCATGGCGAGGCCTGTTCTGAGGGGAACCTGTCCTGGTTAACTGCTGTATGGTCTTGGCCACCGTGCTGCAGCTCAGTTTCAGGGTGTTGGCAACCTTCTTATAGCCTAGGCCATCTTTATGTAGAGCAACAATTCTTTTTTCAGATCCTCAAAGAGTTCTTTGCCATGAGGTGCCAGGTTGAACTTCCAGTGACCAGTATGAGAGACTGTGAGAGCGATAACACCAAATTTAACACACCTGCTCCCCATTCACACCTGAGACCTTGTAACACTAACGAGTCACATGACACCGGGGAGGGAAAATGGCTAATTGGGCACAATTTGGACATTTTCACTTAGGGGTGTGCTCACTTTGTTGCCAGCGGTTTAGACATTAACGGCTGTGTGTCGAGTTATTTTGAGGGGACAGCAAATTTACACTGTTATACAAGCTGTACACTGACCACTTTACATTGTATCAAAGTGTCATATCTTCAGTGTTGTCCCATGAAAAGATATAATAAAATATTTACAAAAATGTGAGGGGTGTACTCACTTTTGTAAGATACTGTATATTCTCACAGTGTGTGAGCAAGAATCCTCTAAAACTACTGTACAGACTTTGATGCAGTTTTCACCAGAACTGGCTCGTGGCCTACACATGAACCATTAAATTTTGGAGGTGATCCATGAGGGATGGAAGGAGCCTTGGTGGAGGTATGCACTTTCTGAGTGCTTTTCTAGTTTCTAATTTTTTTCAAATTATTTTAGAAAATATTTAGAGATTTTTTAAATTATTTTCTGCAAAGTCAGAAGTTTACATGACACTAGAATTACTATGACTTTAAACAATTTCAGAAATCCCAGATGATGATGTCATGGCTTTTGAAGTTTCTGACAGGTTAACTGACATCATCATCATCATAGCAGTCTGTCGGGGGTGACAATGACTGTTTCATTTAGGTCTGATCAGATTCCTCCACGCAGCTCTGTCCTTCACCCGCCGCTGCCAGGAAGTCCTGACCTTGTTAACCCGGGCGACGTCCGAGCCGGTATGAGTTGCTTTCTGACTGACCATTTCATGAAACTGCTTGCAAAGTATTTGAGTACTGCTAGCTTTTGCTGGACTAGTGGCACATTCTTGGCAGATAGCGGTATTATCAGCGGCAAAGAGAGGCCAAGACAAACTGACTCCAGTATCTGTTGCAGTGACTGACCAGATGATAGGTTTGTTTATCTCTGCTCTTTGTGTAGTGCATGTCACAATGCACCGACTGGCAAAAGTCCACCACAGACCTTGCGACAGATATGCTTATCTGCCAGGATGTCCAGTCTCACCCCGTGTAACTGGGAGTGGTCCACCACAGACCTGCGACAGATATATATAAACTAAAAAGAGTAGGGCCTAGCACAGATCCCTGTGGAACTCCATGACTGAGCTTTGAGTTGAAAGAAAACTCATTATTGACACGAACAAACTGGAACCTATCAGATAAATAAGATTTAAACCACTGCAACAAAGTTCCATTAAGTCCAACATAGTGTTCTAATCTATCAAGTAGAATATGATGATCAATAGTATCAAAAGCGGCACTAAGGTCTAAAAGGACAAGTACAGAAACAAGTCCATTATCAGATGCGATAAGGAGGTCATTAGTGACATTCACTAAGGCTGTTTCAGTACTTTGATGGATTCTAAACCCAAATTGAAACTCTTCAAATAAACCATTTCCCTGCAAGTGGTCAAATAATTGCGTAGCAACAACTCTTTCTAAGATTTTTGAAATGAAAGGGAGATTAGAGATTGGTCTATAGTTAGCTAAAACTCCTGGATCGAGTGTTGGCTTTTTGAGTAAAGGTTTAATTACAGCAGTTTTTTTTTTTTTTGGTTACTTATTTGTACCCGTAGGTAGATTCGGTTTGCAGTCTGGTGACAAGCCACCGGCTGCCGGTCGCTGCGTGCGCAAGCGCCCTAAACCTACATGTTTTTGGTATGCGGGAGGAAACTGGAGAAATCCCGGAGTAAACCCACGCAACACGGGGAGAACATGCAAACTCCACACAGCTCACTGTTGGTCGGGGGCTGGGATCGAACCCACGATCTCATGATCCCCGCGATCCCCCGGCCGAGGGTAAAACTATGCTGCCACAGTGCTAAACCACTGCGCCACCGTGCAGTTTTAAAAGCCTGCGGTACATGGCCTAAAGTTAATAAAGAATTGATTATTTGAAGAATAAAGCTACAAATAAATGGGAAGATTTCTTTAAATAACCTGGTAGGAATAGGGTCTAAAAGAGAAGTTGAAGGCTTGGATGAGGAAATTATTTTATCTAACTCTAAAAGGTCAATTGGAGTAAACTCATCCAAACAGATACTAGTTAAAGGAGTTGTAGTAGTTGCTGTATTTAAGTTAACGGTGGGAAGAATCTGACTGATTTTATCTCTGATGGATGAAATTTTATTAATGAAAAAGTTCATAAAGTCCTGACTAGTAAGTTCTAACGGAATGCTAGGATTGACAGAGTCCTGACTCTTTGTCAGCCTGGCTACAGTGCTGAAAAGAAACCAGGGATTATTCTTGCTCTCTTCTATTAATGCAGAATAATAACTCATTCTAGCTTTTCTAAGAGATTTTTTATAAATTAAAAGATGATTTCTCCAAGCTAAATAGATTTCATCTAATTTAGTGGAGCGCCATTTTCTTTCTAAATGACAAGTCTTCTGTTTTAAGCTATGAGTTTCTGTGTTGAACCAAGGAGTTAGAAATCTCTGAATAGACTTTTTCTTTTTTAAAGGGGCCACCATGTCTAGAGTCTGATGCAGAGAAGCTGTAACACTATCTGTCATGCTATCAATTACAGAAGGAGCAAGCTGTCTATAGCTTATTTCTGTTGTGTTGACACATGGCATAGAGGAAACAATCTGCAAAAATTTGGTTACAACATTATCTGAGAGGTATCTACTGTCGTAATATTTTTCTTTAGGAGCCAAATAGTCAGAAATAGCAAAATCAAAGGCTAACAGACAATGGTCTGACAGTACAGGGTTATGAGGAGACACTACAAGATTTTCTATTTCTATGCCATATGTCAGAACAAGGTCCAGCGTATGGTGGAGATAATGGGTAGAATTTCCTACTTTCTGAGAAAACCCCATCGAGTCTAATACTGAATTAAATGCCATATTAAGGCAATCACTATCTACGTCTACATGAATATTAAAGTCCCCTACTATAATTATTCTATCTGATTTCAGCACTAAATCAGCTAAGAATTCGGCAAATTCGGATAAAAACTCTGAGTAGGTTGATGGAGGATGACAAAACTATGGCAAATAAAGTTGGGTTTAGCCTAAAATTGCTAAAATGCCCAATACTGAGGACCATTCCCTCAAAGGAATTATAACGTGTTTTTTGCTTTACATTAACTAGTAATTTGGAATGGTAATATAACGTAACCCCCAGTTAATTCGGTATTATTCGTCTGGCTCATGTGTTTTTCTATAACCTCATGAAAATAGTCCTTGACAGTACAGCTTCGTTGACTGTCCCAGTAAACTGAACCATGACGGTATGGTACACCTTTACTGTGCACTAAAGTGAAGAAACGTTTCACACATTAGGTCTAACATGGAAAAAAGACATATACATTAAACTTGTGTGTTTCTCTTGTGCACCAGTACTGGAACATCGGCGGAAACAGGATTTTATGTGTGGAGTTTTAGCGCGTCTGATTAAAGGTTTTAAGGCAGCACATTAGAATCAGACCAGGTTTACATTAGAATTGGATCACGGAGGGACGCCCCGGATCCTAACATAGAACACATAACCCGTTCTGTGACAGAACACAGATATCTGTGAAGCTACCCGGCAGTAGAGCAGATCCTGATGGACCTCACAGACGGACTTTATGATCCCCTCCATCAGGTATTTCCCTACAATACTGGGCCCAGAGGGAAGCCCGACTCTATGTGTCACACCAGTTTTCATAAACCGTGCACAAGTCTGCGGATGGCCAAGATTAAAAGTAGCTTACAGTGGAAACTCGATCAAAATCAAACCCTTACTTAATTAACCCCTTGCACTTCGGGCAATTTTCCTAAAAATGCCAAAAAATAACGTGCCCAAAGTAAATCGAAAGCTGTTATTCAACCCTTTGCAGCATCTTCATGGGGTTGGTCTCATTTAAAAGAAAACACTTTGAATTTTTTGGCAAAAAAAACATAATCTCTCTACGTGCTCCGGCCACTGAGTTACAGTCATCTAAACATACTGAACTTGAAGAAAATAAATTTGGCCTGGGTGTTTTTTTGGATACAAAGGCTTGCAAATAACACACAGCTGTCTGATCCGGCTGGAAAATGCAACAGAAATGTAGAACCAAGTGTTATCAAGCTGAGATCCAAATTTTGTAACAATACCACAAAAAATGAATATTTTACACAGCTTTGTTCTCAAGTAGTTCCCAGGCGTTTTGGAACTAACATCTGTAACTTTTGAATAATTCAATGTAGAATCTTCATTTTGGGCTCTAATGAAAGGTCACACTCAGGGCTGTGTCTGTGTGTGTGTGTGTGGGGGGGGAGTTGTCCCCCCCCCGCTAAAAAAGACGGAGTTCGGCCCTCGCTACATGATGGATTACACTCCTTGCATGTTTTCACAGCGCCCCCCCCCCCTCGCTACTGTGTGTGGGGGGGGGGGGGTTGTCCCCCCCCCCCCTCGCTGCAGAAGACGGCCATCGCTACATGAAGGAATAGACTCATATGCTTCCCCCCGCGGACCGGGGGGCGTTCGGACCGTGAACGCCCCCCCCCCACCGCTCCTCTTCTGCAGCGGGGGGGGGGGGGGGGGGGCGTTCAAGGTCCGAACACGGCAAATGAACCATTTATCGCGGCGCACGCACTTCGTACTTCGTGCGCAGTACAGTTGTAATTTACCGATCGGTCAAAAGTCATTTTTGGATTACAGTTTTCAGGGATAAATAATAATTTAGCTTATAACACCTCACCTCTTCACAGCAGCAGAGTCGTGGCAAACTTCTCTTCCCCATTGTCAGACGAACGCGACGCTGCTCGGCTCGTGGATCCCGATCAAAACATAATTCCAATATCGCGGTTTTGGTGAATGATTTACGACCTTTGTCGTCGGCCTCCGTCGGTCTATGATGACGGAAGAGAATCCTAAACGTCTATTCTGCTGGAATGAGTGCAGGTCCCACTTGTGGGTGTTCTCCATGCTGCGGGGTCTGTAGCAGATTCGTCCAGCGTCCTTTGTTTTCATCTGCTGCAGCAGTAAATCTCTCTTCACCCAGCCTGAATTTCTGTGCTTCAATTGGCTCCTGCATTCACAGTAGGCGGGTCCTCCTTCCTAGGTTTTCATTCATTGGCTCTTCAAGGTTTCAAGAAACCCAATTCAAGGCTCTTATTAGTCGAATGAGAGGTCAATCAGATGAACTAATCTGTTCGCGGCTGTCTCTGCAGTTTTTTTTTTAGTGGCGCTTGGACGCCACTACATCACCATCACCACCTACATCACCACAATCTGGTCTATGCGTCCGAGTGCACACGAGGGCGCAGGAGTGCGCCCTCGTGCATCCTAGGACGCAGAGACTTGCCCGCCCGCGGAACAACGGAGCGCAAGTGGTTAATTAAGTTGTCAATTAATTGACAACATCTGAGTTAATTGGAGGAACACCTGTGGATGTATTTTAAGGCACACCTCAAACACACTGTTTCCTTGTGTGACATCATGGGACAATCAAAAGAAATCAGCAAAGATATCAGGAGGAGAACTATGGACCTCCACAAGTCTGGTTCATCCTTGGGTACAATTTCCAGATGCCTGAAGGTGCCATGTTCATCTGTTCAAAAAATTATACACAAGTATAAACACCATGGACATGTCCAGCCATCATTCCACTCAAGAAGGAGACGGGTTCTGTGTCCCAGAGATGAACGTGTTTTGGTGCAAAATGTGCATATGAACCCCATGAACCCCAGAACAAAAGCAAAAGACCTTGTAAAGATGCTGGCTGAAGCTGGTAAAACAGTGTCATTATTTACAGTGAAACGAGTCCTGTACCGACACGGGCTGAAAGGCCACTCAGCAAGGAAGAAGTCATTACTGTAAAAGCAATATTAAAAAACCAGATTACAGTTTGCAAATACATACATGAACAAAGACCTTAATTTTTGGAGACATGTCATGTGGTCTGACGAAACTAAAATTGAACTGTTCTGCCATAATAACCATTGCTACATTTGGAGGAAAAAGGGGTAAGCTTGCAAATCTGAGAACACCATCCCAAATGTGAAGTACGGGGGTGGCAGCATCATGTTGTGGGGGTGTTTTGCTGCAGGAGGGACTGGTGCACTTCACAAAATAGATGGCATCATGAGGAAAGAACATTATGTGGAAATATTGAAGGAACATCTCAAGACATTGGCCAGGAAGTTAAAACTTAGGCACAAAATGGGTCTTCCAAATGGACAATGACCCTAAGCATACCACCAAATTAGTTACAAAGTGGCTTAAGGACAACAAAGTCAATGTTTTGGAGTGGCCATTACAAAGCCCTGATCTCAATCTCATAGAAAATTTGTGGGCAGAGCTGAAAAGACGTGTAAGAGCAAGACGGCCTACAAACCTGACTCAGTTCCACCAGTTCTGTCAGGAGAAATGGACCAAAATTCCAGCAAACTACTGTGAGAAGCTTGTGGAAGGACACCAAAAACGTCTGAGCCAAGTCATACAGTTTAACCCCTTGCACTCCGGTCAATTTCCCTAAAAACGCCAAAAAATAACGTGCCCAAAGTAAACTAGAAAAGCACTTGGAGAGCGCAGACCTCCGCCAAGCGCCACAATTCCCCCCATACAGTGTTTGTGTGTACGTTGTCAGATTCCTTGAGCATGTAAACATATGACTAGCAATTGGATTCACAATGATTATTACCTCCGCCAGGAGGTTATGTTTTTGCCGGGGTTTGTCTGTTTGTCTGTTGGTTAGCAAGATAACTCAAAAAGTTTTGGACAGATTTCGATGAAACTTTCAGGCGTTGTTGGAAATGGTACAAGGAAGAACTGATTAAATTTTGGGGATGATCCGGATCACCGTCCAGAAGAAAACCGCCATTACGGAAAATGCCATTTTCGTGAATAACTACTGAACCACTAATCCTATCATTGTCAATCCAATTCCTAGTCATATGTTTCCGTGGTCAAGGAACCTGAAAACGTACACACAAACACTGTATGGGCGGAACTGTGGCCGCCATTACGGAAAATGTCATTTTCGTGAATAACTACTGAACCACTAATCCTATCATTGTCAATCCAATTGCTAGTCATATGTTTTCATGGTCAAGGAATCTGAAAATGTACACACAAACACTGTATGGGGGGAACTGTGGCGCTTGGCGGAGGTCTGCGCTCTCTGAGTGCTTTTCTAGTTTGTTTATTTGACAGGGACAGTGCAATAAACACACAATTAATCAATGACAATCAATCTGATAGTGATAGGATTAGTGGTTCAGTAGTAAAAGCATTGCCTCCTTGGCGGAGGTAATAAACTGAAGTGTTGCTGTTGTGTCCATCTCCTCCACTGACGGATGCAAATTGGGTAGACAGGTTGCTGTGGGTTTTATATTATATTATTTTGGGGTTGCGCTCCGCGGCAAACGAGAATTTAGAAGCTTCGCCGGCAGAGAGCTCGTTTTTGCGCAGCGCCTATGGCTGGCCGGTGAATTTCTGCCAAATGCGCAGCTCCTATGGCTGGCCGGGGAATTTCTGCCAAAGAATCCGTCGGCGGACAGCTGCCCGTGTGAGGTTTTGCAGTTGCGCGCAAACACAGGCACGCTGGCGGGCCCAGGCCAGCAGTGTTTTCCGCGTGCTTTTGTGCCTAAAACGTTGAAGAACGCGGAGTTTGTGTTGCAGACACGACGACCAGCGCCCTCCATTGCGCCTGCGCACATGTTGAAAATGGCTGTATGTCACAGTGTTGAAAAATGCTTTAAAAAATTCCTGTATCCAGACGGTGAACCGGATCACCCCCAAAATTTAATCAGTTCTTCCTTGTACCATTTCCAACAACGCCTGAAAGTTTCATGAAAATCCGTCCAAGACTTTTTGAGTTATCTTGCTAACCAACAGACAAACAGACAGACAGACAGACAGACAAACAAACACACAGACAAACCCCGGCAAAAACATAACCTCCTCCTGGCCTTTTCGGCCTGGCGGAGGTAATTAAAAGCTGTTCTTCAACCCTTTGCAGCATCTTCATGGGGTTGGTCTCATTTAAAAGAAAACACTTTGAATTTTTTGGCAAAACAGTCATAATCTCTCTAAGTGCTCCGGCCACTGAGTTACAGTCATCTAAACATAGTGAACTTGAAGAAAATAAATTTGGCCTGGGTGTTTTTTTGGATATAAATGCTTGCAAATAACACACAGCTTCAGATTCGGGCTGGAAAATGCAACAGAAATGTAGAACCAAGTGTTATCCAGCTGAGGTCAAAATTTTGTAACAATACCACAAAAAATGAATATATTACACAGCTTTTTCCTCAGGTAGTTCCCAGGCGTTTTTGAACTGTGCCAAATTGTGCCAAATGGCACAGTTTGGAAAAACGTCTGTAACTTTTGAATGATTCAATATAGAAGCTTCATCTTGGGCTCTAATGAAAGGTGACACTCAGGGCTGTGTGTGTGTGCGTGTGGGGGGGTTGCCCCCCCCCTCGCTACAGAGAACGGACATCGGCCATCGCTACATGACGGAATAGTCATGTGGCGACCGCGGCGCAGTCACCGCGGCTCCCCCCCCCCTCGCTACAGAAGAGTAGCGGTGGGGGGGCGTTCAGGGTCCGGACGCGGCGCATGAACCATGTACCGCGCCGCACAGTTGTAATTTACCGATCGGTCAAAAGTAATTTTTGATTACAATTTTCAGGGATAAAGAATAATTTAGCTTATAACACTTACCTCTTCACAGCAGCAGTGTCCTGGCGAACTTCTCTTCCTCATTGTCAGACGAACACAACACTGGTCCCTTGTTACGGACTCGTGGTTCTGGTCTCGGCGACCCGGTCAAAACATAATTCCATTATTGCGGTTTTGCGCTTCCATGATTGCGGTTTTGGCAAATGATTTACGATCTTTGTCGTCGGCCTCCGTCGGTCTATGATGACCATGGAAGAGAATCCTAAATGTCTATTCTGCTGGAATAAAAAAAAAAGCACCGCCTGTGACTGAACAGGCCGATGCGCCAATGGCAGTCCCTGTCACACAGGTCGCACTTGTGGGCGGTCTCCGTGCTGCTGGGTCTGTGACGGTTCTTCCTGCGGGTCCTTTTTTCATCTGCTGCAGCAGTCAGTCTCTCCACCCAGCCTTACACAAAACAGCTTGCGAACTTCTGTGCTTCAATTGGCTCGCTGCATTCACAGCGTTGGTAGGTGGGTCCTTCTTGCTCGGTTTTCAGTCATTGGTTCTTCAAGGTTTCAGAAACCCAATTCAAGGCTCTTATTAGTCGAATGAGAGGTCAATCAGATGATCTAATCTGTTCGCGGCTGTGTCTGTAGTGGAAGAACGGAAATGCAGCTTTTTTTTTTAAGTGCGCGCTTGGACGCAGCGCCCTCGTGCGTCCTAGAGCGCACGAGGGTGCTCTCGTGCGCCCTCGTGCGCTCTGGGACGCAGAGACGTGCCTGTCCGCGGTACACCGGAGTGCAAGAGGTTAAAGGCAACTCTACCAAATGCTAAGGAAATGGATGGAAACTTCTGACTTTGAAGAAAGCAATAAATTCTCTAAAAATACTTAGCAAATATAAAAATAATTCAGCAAATAGAAATAATTTCGGTAATCCTGTGACCTAAAACAGGAAAGTTTAGTCTCACTTGACAGTGAGGAAAAAAGGTTATGCGTATGTAAACTTCTGGTTTCAACTGCATGTACAGAAGATTAATAACTCTGCCAAGTTTGGTTCCTTTCAGTCATGAGAAATGAACCTTTTCACAAATGCATGATGGCGGCTGCTTGTGACTGCTTGTGACTGTTTGGGGGCAAGGCTGGGCCACATCAATATACAGTATTTCTATAATTTTTTAATTTTAATATGTAAATTCTGATGGCAGGGTAAAGATTATTGTTTTGTACAGTATACTAGTATCCATCAGCACTTAGCCTGAATGGACAATTAACCCAGCTATGTGTTACTATGAATACAGATTTAACCTAAGATTAAGAGATAAGATAAGATAAGATAAGCCTTTATTAGTCCCACAACGGGGAAATTCCAGGATTGCAACAGCACAGGGATAGCAACACTCAGAGCAACAATCAGAAGGCAAGAAAAAAAACAAGCAAGCAAGAGCAGCTAATAAACATATGTACGTATTACTATAAAAATATATATATATACACACACACACAGACACACAGTGCAGAACATTGTAGCTGGATGGAATAAATATATGAATATATGAACACACAGTGCAGAGCATTGTAGCTAGATGGAATAAATATGTAAATATATAAACACCCACAGTACGGAGCATTGCAGCTAGGTGGAATAAATATGCAAGTATATAAACACACACAGTGCGGAGCAATGTAGCTAGATGGAATAATATGTAGATATATAAATATATAAACACCCACAGTACGGAGCATTGTAGCTAGATGGAATAAATATGCAAATATATAAACACACACAGTGCAGAGCATTGTTGCTAGATGGAATGAAACAGCATAACCGTCTACTTAGTTATCCTACATGGTATGATTATGTGCCCATACATATTCTCACCCTCCATAGCGACCGGTATGTTCCTAGTTGTATGCCGGAGAGGACCATTGTGTAAGTCTATTGCATCTTTTGCATTCAAACAACTATTAGTTTGTTACGTCTTTTTGCTATCTCTGCGAGCAGCCCTGCTTAGGTTGTACAGTCTGACAGCCGTTGGTAGGAAGGACCTACGAAACCTCTCGGTTGTGCACCTGGGATGATGTAGTCTGCTGCTAAATGAGCTCCTCAGTGCATTCAGTATGTCCTGCATAGGGTGGAACTCGGACTCCAGCAGAGATGACAGTTTAGCCACCGTCCTTCTCTCTCCTATCTCCTCCATCGGATCAAGGCGCTGCCCCAGGACAGAGCTAGCTTTCTTAATCAGTTTGTTCAGTCTCTTCCTATCGGCTGCAGTAATGCCACTGCCCCAGCAGACCACTCCAAAAGTGATGGCTGATGCCACCACCGTGTCATAGAATGACTTCAGCAGCGCCCCTTGTACACCAAAAGACCTGAGTCTCCTCAGCAGGAACAGCCTGCGCTGTCCCTTCTTGTAGAGTGCATCAGTATTGTGTGACCAGTCTAGTTTATTGTTCAGATGAATACCCAGGTACTTATAGGATGTCACCATCTCGATGTCTGTTCCCTGTATATTTACTGGTACTGTGAGGGGCTGCCCATGCCTGCGGCAGTCCACCACCAGCTCCTTAGTTTTCCTCGCGTTGATCTGGAGGCAGTTCCGATGGCACCAGTCCACGAAGTCCTGGATAAGCCCTCTGTACTCAGCTTCATCTCCATTGGAGATGAGGCCAACGATCGCAGAGTCATCAGAGAACTTCTGTAGATGGCAGTGTGTTGTGTTGTGTGAGAAGTCCGCAGTATAAAGAGTGAACAGGAAGGGAGCCAGCACCGTTCCCTGGGGGGCCCCCGTGCTACTGATGATCGTGTCGGACACACAGTCCCGGGTTCTCACAAACTGAGGCCGGTTCGTGAGGTAGTCCAGGATCCATGATGACAGGTGCTGGTCCACCCCTGCGCGCAGCAGCTTGTCCTTCAGGATCATCGGTTGGATGGTGTTGAAAGCACTGGAGAAGTCAAAGAACATGATCCTCACCATATTCCCGGGCTTCTCCAGGTGGGACAGAGAACGGTGAAGGAGGAAGATCACCGCATCCTCCACCCCAATGCCATGCTGGTAGGCGAACTGGAGTGGATCCATCGCTGGTTCCACCAGGGGGCGGAGGTGAGCAAGGAGCAGTCTCTCCAGGGTCTTCATCAAGTGGGACGTCAAGGCCACCGGTCTGTAGCTGTTCAGGTCTTTGGGGTGGGAAGTTTTTGGTACAGGTACCACACAAGATGTTTTCCACAGCTGTGGTACCCACCCCAGTTTCAGGCTCATGTTGAAGATATACGTCACAATCCCACACAGCTGGTCTGCACAGGACTTGAGGAGCTTTGCGCTGATGCCGTCCGGTCCCGGCGCCTTCCTCGCCTTGATCTTCCTCAGCTCCGTCCTCACCTGGGTCCTGGTCAGGGTCAGGATGGGGGGCTGTGTGTTGGGAGTGGGGGGGTGTTGGTAGAGTGGGGAGTGGGCAGCAGGACTTGATTTCTTTAGAGGCAGCAGTGGTTGTTGTGCAGTCAGGGGGGAGGGCGGTTGGTCAAATCTATTGAAAAACAGATTCAGGTTGTTCGCCCACTCCCTGCCCCCTGTGGCCTGGGGGGAGGTATTCTGGAGCCCCGAGATGGTTTTGAGGTTTCTCCAGACCCCACTGATGTCGCTCTGTTGCAGCTTGTCCTCCATCTTCTTCCTGAAGCTGTCCTTGCCTTCTCTGATCTTTCTCCTCAGCTCCCTCTGTACGGACTTCAGCATCTCCCTGTTCCCCGACCTGAAGATCCTCTTCTTCTCTCTCAGAAGTGTTTTTATCTCAGGGTTGATCCAGGGTTTGTTGTTTGAGTGACGCCGTATGGTCTTGGTGGGAACGGATTTGTCCACACAGAAGCTGAGGTAGCCCGTGAAGGTGTGAATGAGGCCATCGATGTCCTCACCATGTGGATCGCAGAGCTGCTTCCAGGCGGTGGCTTCAAAACAGCCCTTTAGGGTGTCCATTGTCTCCTCAGACCATAACTCCACAGTGTGCATGGCCGGAGGTTGTCTGTGCACTAGGGGTTTGTACACCGGCCGGAGATGAACCAAGTTGTGATCCGATCTCCCGAGTGGGGGTAGTTGTGATGAGGTGTACGCCTCCTTAGTGTTTGCGTAGAATAAATCCAGTGTTTTATTGTCTCTAGTGTGGCATGTGACATACTGGGTGAACGTGGGTAGAATGGGAGACAGTGAAACATGGTTGAAATCGCCTGAGATGAGGAGAAGAGCATCTGGGTGTTCTGTCTGCAGCCTGCTGGTTACTGAATGGATGACGTCACGTGCTGTCCCAGCGTTCGCCGTCGGATTTGCATAAACAACAATGCAGATCACGTGTGAGTGTTCTCTCGGGAGATATGTAGGCCTCATGCTAACAGCTAGCAACTCAATGTCTTTGCTGCAGTGTCGTTGTTTAACAGTGATATGTCCCGGTCTGCACCAGTTGTTGTTAACATACATGATCACTCCACCGCCCCTAGCCTTGCCACTGTCTGGTGTTCGGTCAGCTCGTATCATGTGAAAACCCTCCAGCTCAATGTTAGCATCTGCTGCTAGTTCAGTTAGCCACGTCTCAGTAAACAAAAGGAGAGAGCACTCCCGGTATGTGCTATCATAACGGGAGATAGCCGCTAGCTCATCTAACTTTCCCAGTATCGACCGTACATTTCCCATGACAACAGATGGAAGGGAGGGTCTGTACCTTATATTTTTTGTCCTCCGCCTTACTCCAGCCCGGCAGCCGCGGCGTTTTCGCCTCAGTTCACTCGGTATGTCGAGTTTTTCCAATGGGACCGGGTGGCGGTTGAATGCTAGCAGCTGTTCTCTGCTGTATCGTATCCTGCTATAGACAGTGGCTCCGTCCACCGGCTCAGGAGACATTTAGGACGATCTGTGTGTCCGTGATATAAGTGGGGTGAAAAAAAAAGACGGATCAAAAGAGAGAGGAAGGGAAAAAGACTCGGAATCGAGCCGCTGTTGCAAAAGGCAGCCGACTCGTGTGGCGCCGAGAGAAAAAAAAAAAAAAAAAAAAAAAAAAAAAAAAAATTATATTATTATAACTTATATTATTAGATTATAACTTGGTCCTGAGTTATTGTGGTGTCCCACTTTCACCAATAGATAGCACTGTATGCCTAGAGTATGTGCATGATAGAAGGATGTGATGTAGAGTGAAAAAGAAGAAGGATATATGAGATTATGCTGTTACCTACTAGCTGTATGACTGCTGCCTCTGTTTCATTACCGTAAGTAAAGTGAACTTCATATAGTTTCTTTATTCAGCGACACAACATACTGACGATGAGGATGTTGATGCTGAACCTCACTCAGCCTGCACCTTTCCTACAGAACATCAGGGATTCGCCGGTGCCGTTCAAAGCATGGATCCGGACTTTTGATAATTATCTTCTGGCTACGGCGGACAAGGAGCTACCAGAGGAAAGAAAGCACGCCCTGCTTATCCACTGTTTAGGCGCAGAAGGTTAGAGACTTTTCTACACACTTACAGTTGCTGATGATAAGTATGCAACAGCTTTGAGAGGCTATGGAGACTTTTTTCACCCTGAAAGTGAATGTTGTGGTGGAACACTACTGCTTTAGACACCGCAGGCGGTGGGCAGGCGAGATGTCACTTTGGGACTATGGAAGAGGAAATGATTTCAGATCAACTTGTGGAAAAGACAAACTCTACACGCATCAGAGAACGCGTGCAGCTGGAGGTACCACTTATTTTGCCCAAAGCTATGACGATAGCAAGACAGACTGAAACAGCAGTGATGGAGGCTAAACCTATGTGGGCAAGAACGGCAGACAGTGCTGTCCATGCAGTTCATGCTCAAGATAAGCAGCAGCATGGCAAGTTTAATAAACGGAAACATAAGATACATCCACCTGCACAGCCGATTCAAGGGAAAACATGTTACAGATGTGGCTCTACTCAGCATACTGCTAACTTCAAAGGATGCCCTGCAAAGGATGCTCTCTGTAACTCTTGTAAAAATAAAGGACATTTTGCAAAGGTCTGCAGTGGTAGCAAACGTGCACGAGACTGCTGTCCCAGAAGTGACTATTTTGAATGTCAGTGCAATTAATACAAGTGGCATGTTGTGTACAGTTCAAATTAATGCACTGGGACCAGACAACAAGAAAACTGAACTGATGCTAGACACAGGCTTAGCAGTGCCTATTCTGCCACAATCTGTCTATGAACAGTTTTTTCCTCATGCTTCCCTCACCAGCCCAAAATGTAAGTTTTCTTTTTTTAAATTTAACCTTTATTTATACAGGGTAGTTTCATTGAGAGGCAACCTCTCTTTTTAAAGGACTTCTTGTTCACAGTCACACATTCACACTGTCACAAATTGGTTTGGATTAAACAAGTCGATACCGACATCCATAATCCAAAATACGATCGTCAATGAACCACACTGAGCATCTCTCAGTCTTTACATCCAACATCTCAACTCTTCTACAATCAACATCACCTGTTTATATATTCTCAGAGATAATTAAAGCTAATTACGACCATACCAAATCCCAGGTAAAACAATAACATTTTCTTTTACCTTACACATACCCATTAATATCTAAAAGTCCATCATATTTTCCCCAGCTAATAAATAGAATAAATATACATAACACAATGTTTTGGGAAGAGGTGAGGGTAACAATTGAAAAAATAATCTCAAAACAAATCATATTGAATCCTAAACTGTTTTTGTTGGGTCTGTACCCAGAAAAGCATAATTTTAATAAAAGTGAAAGAACATTCATAGACCTCAGTTTGCTTAATGCCAAAAAATGTATTGCACTATTATGGAAAAAGACTCATAGACCAGATGTGACTCAGTGGTTAAGACAGATGTTAACAAACCTTCCATTAGAAAGAATAACATATATACTAAAATCAAAGGAAATTGTGTTTGAGAATATATGGAGACCTTTTATTGATTATGTAAAAAATTTAAACATAACTCTTGAAGAAGAAGGTGAATGATGTGTGTGGACCTTGTAAATTCCAAACTGGTGAACATAATATGTATACTTATGTATTGGATTGTCTAGACTAAACAGAGGAGCATTGTTGAAGACTTGATTTTGTTGGTGGTTGTTGGTGTTTTTAGTGCATTTTTTTTTTTTGTAGTACTTTAGTGTTAGTGTTTGATTGTTTGTATCATGTTTGTTAAAAAAAAAAAAAAAGGTTCAATAAAGATATTGTGGAAAAAAAAAATATACATAACACACCATAAATAACATCAATAAATAATTCAATAAATAATTTAACCCCTATTTACAAATCTAAATCTCCCCTATAACTCACCATAGCATGTATCCTTCCTGCAGGTGTCCTTTAAAAGACATTCACCCTCTGATAGAGTCTTTTGCCTGGACACCCACAGGAACATGTTGGCCAAGGTATGTGAATAATTAATTATCAATTGTTTTTACCCAAATAATTAGTGGTACAATATCTCATAAGGCAATCAATTAATCACAGACAGATACAATAATGTGTACTAGAAAAACAATCAAATAACATTTACAATATTACCAAAAATAATACAGTTACACATACAAGAATCATAACAATGGCGACACCTAGTCGTCACACACACCAGGAAGCTGCCCAGTACAACCACAGACTGACCTATGGCCACTGAGCAGCTCCACTGGAACAGTTGGGGTTAAGAGCCTTGCTCAAGGGCACCACAGTGGGGTTAAGGAGGGTGGCGCAAACCCTGCTATGTTGTCTTTCCCACCCAGATCTAATCCTGCCAGTCCAGGGATTGAACCTGGGACCCTCCGCTGACCAGCCCACATCTTTAACCATTAGGCCACCACTGCCCACCCAAGCTGAAAGACAATGGTGGGAATACTATTCAAGTGCGAGGGTGCTTGAATGCTACTGCTATATTTGGAAACCAAAATGCAGAGGCTGATTTATACATTGTCAAACATGGGTCTGCAGTGGTTGGAAAGGACCTCTTCTCTGCATTAAATCTACAAGTGGTAAATGGTCAGATTTACCACAGATTTACCACCAGTGGTCATTTACCACAGACAACTTGTGGATTCATCAGAATCGGTTTCACCTATCGTTGTCACCACAAAAAAACAAGGACAGGGTTTGAGGCTCTGTGTGGATCTCAGAGGGCCTAACAAGGCAATAGTAGTTGATGGATTTCCCCTGCCACACATGAAGGAAATGTTTACAGGACTGAAGGGTGCTACGCTGTTTTCTACACTGGACCTGCAGAGCGCTTATCACCAGGTACTGCTTCATGAGGACAGCCGCAGCCTGACTACATTCATTACCCATGATGTTCTGTTCCATTCTAAAAGGGTGCCATATGGACTGGCATCTGGACCCAGCTGCGTCCAACGAATGATGGCAGCTATCCTCAAAGACATGCAAGGGGTCCAGTATTACCTCGATGATATCATTGTCTCAGGTGTGACAACTGAGGAACATGACCAAAGACTTGCAGCTGTGCTTCATCACATGAACAGTACTGGACTCAAGCTTAACCTCTCTAAGTGCAACATCAGGCAGAAAGAACTGTCTTTCTTGGGCCACATAGTGTCAGAAAAGGGACTACGACCTGATGCTCCACAGGTGACAGCTGTTGCTCAAGCACCTCCGCCAATGGACCTCCCCAAGCTGAGGCATTCTTGGGACTTACGTATGTTGTGGTATTCCAAGTTCATACCAGACTATGCTGCTGTTGTTGAGACCCTGCGAGCTCTCCTCCGTGGAACTAACACATTTACTTGGACATCAGATGTTCAGAAAAGCTTCAACACTGTTAAAGAACTCATAGTGAACAGCCCTGTCGTCTCACTGTTCAACCAAGAATTGCCTACTGTTGTGACTACTGACGCATCTGATTATGGGCTAGGTGCAGTCCTCACCCAGATACATCCAGACAGCTCAGAGAGAACTGTTGCTTTTGTATCATGCACACACCCAGGCTGAAAGAAACTACTCAACTGTGGAAAGAGGCCTTGGCATGCATGTGGGCAAGTGAGAAGTGGCGTATTTACCTTTGGGGAAGACATTTCTCATGATGCACAGACCACAGCCCCTTAACCACACTGCTACAGTAATCTCCAAAGGTCAAGGTACAGTGGGCATGAGAATTGCCAGGTGGTCATCGAGGCTTCTCTCATTCAACTATGAATCACATACAAGCTGGGTCGACAAAATGTGACTGCTGACTGCTTATCTAGATTGCCACTGCCAAGTTCAGAGCCAAGCCTGGATGTGGAGGTAGCACTGACTTCTGCACTTTCAACTATCACAGAAGCAGAGTTTAAAGCTGCATGCATTTCCTGTCCAGTTCAAACAAATCTACGTGAGTTGCTTACCTGAAAATGGTCCAAGTCAGCAAAACATTTGACGTCAGCTTTACAGCCATTCTTCAAACTTCAACATTAACTCTCTTTGCTAACTGTGTGATTTGCGGCACCCACAGACTCATGGTGCCTGACAGTTTGCAGCCAAAGTTGATTTCCCTGCCTCACGAAACTCATCCAGGCATTGTGAGGACAAAGCAGAGACTGAAAGAGGCATACTGGTGGCCTAGCATGGATGCTCAAATCGAGGCAGCCATCAAAGCTTGTATCACATGCCAGTCACATGACAAGTCTGCAGTTACTCATAATTCTCCACTTCAGCCAGTACCATACCCTAACGGTGCCTGGGAGAAGTTGGCAATTGACGTGGTAGGGCCCTTTGACAAGGCGCCCATAGACTGCCACTTTGCAATCACACTCATTGATTATTACAGCAAATGACCTGAAATAGCCTTTGTTCCACATGTCACCTCACCAGCTGTGATTCAGTTCTTGTCATCAGTGTTCAGCACAGAAGGTGACCCTCAGGAGCTGGTTTCAGACAATGGCTCACAGTTTGTGTCACAGGACTTTGAGACATTTCAACAGGACCGAGGAATTGTGCACAGGAAGTCATCTGTCAATTATCCAAGAGCAAATGGTGAGATTGAATGTTTTAATTAGAGCCTGAAGGACACCTTACAGACTGTGTTGTTGGAAGGGAAACCGTGGAAGTAGTTCATGAGGGATTTTCTTCACATCTATCGTGCCACACCCCACTCCACAACTCAACAGTCACCAGCAGAACTGTTGCATGGTCATCTCATGCGCACTAAACTTCATGTGGCTGGATGCTCACTCCCACAACTGCGTCCAATGTCATTAAGAAAAATTCGCTTGAGAGTTGAGGAGCAAAAGAAAAAGAGCAAGACCTGCACAGATAAGAAGCAAAGAGCAAAAAGTGTTTCTTTCAAGTGTGGACCATATGTCCGGGACAGGAAACCTGGAATTCTCCCTAAAACTCACAGCAAGTTCTCCAGACAACTCAGAATGAAGGAAAAGAGAGGACAGTACACCGACCTGCTGTCGGATAGACACTGTTGGAATGCTTCACACCTTGCATCAGTTCCTCTTCCAGGGGAGGGAAATGACAGTGAGCTGCTGCCTATGGACTTTGAAACTGCACTTACTACTCCACAAATGGTTGAACTCACACCACTTGCCAGACCAGTAAGGCTCAAAAGAGCACCTGATTGGACTAGAGACTTTGTGTTTTAAACAACTCCCAGAAAATAAACAGTGGGTACTGTAATTGTTCTGGGTAAGTTAATCCAGTATTTAAGTTGTTCATTGTTTACACTAGTATGAGAAACACATGTAAAGTTTATAAAAATGCATCATAAATTACAGTTAAAAAAATTTTGAGTAACAGTTTTCTTGAATTCTTGTCAGGTTAGTTAATTTTCTTTATAACTTGAAACATACAGTCATGGACAAAATTGTTGGTACCCCTCTGTTAATGAAAGAAAAACCCACAATGGTCACAGAAATAACTTGAATCTGACAAAAGTGGTAATAAATAAAAATTCTATGAAAATTAACCAATGAAAATCAGACAATGCTTTTGAATTGTGGTTCAACAGAATTATTTTAAAAAACAAACTCATGAAACAGGCTAGGGCAGCGCGGTGGCGGAGTGGTTAGCACTGCGGCAGCACAGCAACTCACCCTTGGCCGGGGGATCCTGGGTTCGATCCCAGCCCCCGACCAACAGTGATCTGTGTGGAGTTTGCATGTTCTCCCTGTGTCTGCGTGGGTTTACTCCGGGATTTCTCCAGTTTCCTCCCACATGCCAAAAACATGCAAGTTAGGTTAACTGGCATCAAAAACTGGGGATTCTAAATTGTCCTTAGGTATGAATGTGAGAGTGAATGGTTGTCTCTCTCTGTGTTGGCCCTGTGATGGACTGGCGATCTGTCGAGGGTGTACCTTGCCTCCCGCCCAAAGATGCTGGGATAGGCTCCAGCCCCCCCGCGACCCGAAAAGGATTAAGCGGAAGAAGATGAATGAATGAATGAATGAATGAATGAAACAGGCCTGGACAAAAATGATGGTACCCCTAGAAAAGATTGAAAATAATGTGACCATAGGGACATGTTCAACCAAGATGTGTCCTCTAATTAACATCACAGGTGTCTACAAACTTGTAATCAGTCAGTCGGCCTATTTAAAGGGTGACGAGTGGTCACTGTGCTGTTTGGTGACATGGTGTGTACCACACCAAACATGGACCAGAGGAAGCAAAGGAGAGAGTTGTCTCAGGAGATTACAAAGAAAATTATAGACAAGCATGTTAAAGGTAAAGGTTATAAGACCATCTCCAAGCAGCTTGATGTTCCTGTGACTACAGTTGCACATATTATTCAGAAATTTAAGATCCACGGGACTGTAGCCAACTTCCCTGGATGTGGCCGCAGGAGAAGACGGATAATACGAATGGTAACAAAAGAGCCCAGAACAACCTCTAAACACATTCATGGTGAACTCCAAGGTCAAGGTACATCCACCATCGGTCGTTGTTTGAGCCAAAGGGGACTTCATGGGAGACGACCAAGGAGGACACCACTGTTGAAAACAAATCATAAAAAAGCCAGACTGGAATTTGCCAAACTGCATGTTGACAAGCCCCAAAGCTTCTAGGAGAATGTCCTATGGACAGACGAGACAAAACTGGAACTTTTTGGCAAGGGGCATCAGCTCTATGTTCACAGATGCAAAAATGAAGCATACCAAGAAAAGAACACTGTCCCTACTGTGAAACATGGAGGAGGTTCTGTTATGTTCTGGAGCTGCTTGCTGCATCTGGCACAGGGTGTCTTGAATCTGTGCAGGGTACAATGAAATCTCAAGACTATCAAGGTATTCTAGAGAGAAACATGCTGCCCAGTGTCAGACAGCTTGGTCTCAGTCGCAGGTCATGGGTCTTGCAACAGGATAATGACCCAAAACACACAGCTAAAAACACCCAAGAACGACTAAGAGTGAAACACTGGACTATTCTAAAGTGGCCTTCTATGAGCCCTGATCTAAATCCTATTGAACATCTGAGGAAGGAGCTGAAACATGCCGTCTGGAGAAGGCACCCTTCAAACCTCAGACAACTGGGGCAGTTTGCTCACGAGGAGTGGGCCAAAATACCTGCTGAGAGGTGCAGAAGTCTCATTGACAGTTACAGAAATCGTTTGATTGCAGTGATTGCCTCAAAAGGTTGTGCAACAAAATATTAAGTTAAGGGTACCATCATTTTTGTCCAGGCCTGTTTCATGAGTTTGTTTTTTAAAATAATTCTGTTGAACCACAATTCAAAAGCGTTGTCTGATTTTCATTGGTAAATTTTCATAGAATTTTTATTTATTACCACTTTTGTCGGATTCAAGTTATTTCTGTGACCATTGTGGGTTTTTCTTTCTTTAACAGAGGGGTACCAACAATTTTGTCCACGGCTGTAGTCTGTTTAAGAGAATACTGAAGGAGAAGTAAGTCAAATGTATTTACTGAATGTGGTTAAAATACTAATTAACTAACTACTAACTAACCTGCACTTATATAGCGCTTTTCTAGTCACAAAGACCACTCAAAGCGCTTTCACTAGTACTAACTCTCTATTCTAAGGGCCTATAGGAAACAGATATCTAGGGACAATTTAGAACAGCCAATTAACCTAACATGCATGTCTTTGGATTGTGGGAGGAAACCGGAGCCCCTGAAGTAAACCCATGCAGCACAGGGAGAACATGCAAACTCCACACAGACAGGTTCCAACCCCTGCCAGCCTGGGGATTCGAACCAGGAACCTTCTAGCTGTAAGGTAACAGTGCTAACCACTGTACCACCGTGCTGCCCACCACATAGTTCATGTGTTTTCTTATTATGGGGGATATGTGGTGTTCCACTTTCACCAATAGATAGCACTGCATGCCTAGAGTATGTGCATGATAGGACGATGGGATGTAGAGCGAAGAAGAAGGCTACATGAGAGTATGCTGTTTCCTGCTAGCTGTATGACTGCTGCCGCTGTTTCATTACCCTGAATAAAGTGAAGAGAACTTCATATAGTTTCTTCATTCAGCAACACAACCGTTATCTAACAGAAATGTGGTCTTAGACCAGTTCAATGCAAAGTTTGTTATTTATCAATCTGAATGTGATCATACGGAGTGCTCAAACCTCATGGCATGTCCATGCAGCACAGAATTATTGGATTATATCAGGTTATACTGAGCAGTGCATCCTTTCAGGTTATCAGTTTGCCTTGTGTTAGATTTAGATGAGTGTTTTAGTGATTTAATCTAAAGATTAAAGAGACAGCTTTTAGTAGTTAAAAACGTTCCATACATATTTATATCACCACAGCCAAAATAGCACATTTAAGAAGAAAATGTAAAATGTAATTGATCGGATGCAGAAACTTGAATTACACTTTTAGCTTCTGATATTTTAAATATTTTTCATACAGGTGTAATTGGGCTCAGAGCTTTTAAGAAAAGCAGTTTTCATCTTTTTCTTTTTTGCACACCAGAGTGAGAGTCACCAGATCCAGTGTCAGTACTGTGGTAAATTATTTCTACAAAGATAAATTGTGGTGAATTAGCTTACTCTAAGAAACCATTTCTTTGACCATGTCTGGTATTACTAATTAATAACTGGTATCCTTCATGGATTGTCTGGTCAACTTCACGGATAAATTAAGGCATCAGGCTCAGTGGCACAGCACTCACCGCACAGCTGCAGTCACTGTAGTAGTCACCATATCTGGTTAAATAAATAGACTAGAGATATGGAGAGAAGTGCTTCCTGGACTCAAGAACAAACTTTAGGTTCTCTGAGGTGCTCTTTGGGTAGGAAACTTCAAGAAAACAACCAAAAAGAGACTCCAAGGCACTCTCAATTCAAAAGTATAAAAGCCTTTATTGAAATGGCTTTGGTCATATAAACCTATGAAAATCAAATAAAAGTTCCAACGTGTTTGACTCCCTGATGAAGGCATATGGCTGAAACACGTTGAAGCTTTTAATAAGCTGATATGACCAAAGCCATTTTAATAAAGGCTTTTTTACTTTTGAAATGAGAGTGCCTTGGAGTCTCTTTTTGGCTGTTTTAATAGGATAGGTTCACCTGTATGAATGCTGGACCACAGAGCAAGTCTATGAAATTATTTCCACTCCTGCTCTGAATAATGTCACATGGGAGAACTGTGCAGAACAGCTGTGGGCACAGCTGAGGGCATCGCTTCTAAAATCAAAGTATAAATTCTTATGTTTGGCATGTACTGTATGCTTTTAAAATGACCAGGCAACTAACACTGAAACACTTTATTCACTTGTCTTATCAATACCAATAATAAGAGCTCATTTACATCATGGCTGTATAAATTTAAATAATTTCGTCAATCCGATTTCACCCCAGTGTTGGGCATCATGGATTTTGTTCTTGCCGTCTGTCTCCTAATCCTTCTTAATGACACTTTTAAAGCGGCACATACTACTTTATTATCTTTAATAATCTTCAGATGGCGATTCCAGGAGTTACTAAAATCCATGATAATTGCACTCCAGTTTCACTGGATATGTATCACTCCACTTCAAAGGTGTTCTAGTAACCATTAATTACTGTTATTTACTGTTGGCTCCTGGTCAGCACTTTAAGGCAACATTAATGGAATACAGCAAAACAATGGACAATTTTCCGACTGTAACGTTTGAGTTAAATTATGAATGGTCAGAGGAGGAGGAGGAGAAGGGAAGAAGCCAGGCTACTTCCATGGAAACCTCCCAGTGTGCAAAAATTTCATCAGCTGACCTGGACAATCTGGAGAAAAGCTAAAACGAGGATGACACAGTAAAACCACAATACTTTTGTGGTGATGCACTCTTTGTTTCATCTGAAAATGCCAAGAAAAGCGAGCGAAGTGTGTCAAAGAGAGCACTAGCATGCTAACTACGAGCCATCGGCTAGCTACTGGTGTTGTGCCCCACAGTTTGGATCTGGGGTCTTGTGCAGTACCGACTCAACAGGTATACGTTTTATAAACAATGACTTTTGTACTTGACAACATTTAATCTGTTTACATGTGTGAAATGAGAGTCAACATCTTCATGCTAACTGAGATGTTTAGCAGCAGTTACTGGACATTTAGAAGGGACTGTTTTTACTCAGCTGCACAAAATAACTGGTTAACCAAACAAATCATAATATTTTGTCTGGTATTGCTGTCATTTAATAAACTGTGCTTGCAGAACTGTTGTATAAAAGCAATATTACACTTGAGGTTGTTACACATTTCACATTTATTAGTAGTCTGTGATTTTAACTTTTCAGAAATTAAATGGGCAAATGGAGGTGGTATCACAAGATTTATTAACTGTGATGCTAATCGATTTTTAGAGGCAACTAGAGATGCCTTCCTTTACCAACATGTGGATTTTTGTACCAGGTATCAGATAAATCAGGAGCCAAATGTGCTTGATCTCATTTTTACTAATGAGGAACACATGATCAGCGGTATCAAAACCAAATCACCAGTAGGGAAGAGTGATCCTATTGCTATCTGCTTCACATTCAACTGTTATATCCAGGAAATGGTTACAAGTAGGAAAATTTTTCAGTATCATAAGGCTAATTATGCGCAAATGAAAAATGGCCTTACATTAGACTGGGAAAGACTTCCTGAGAAGACTAATGTTGATAATAGTTGGGAACTGTTCACTGATAAATTACATCTATCTATGGACAAAAATATTCCAGTAAAAGTAGTCTTGGGTCAAGTAGATAGGTTAAGATGGAAAGATGAAACAATTTACAAATTAAGGAAGAAGCAAAAGTTATGGAAGAAATATACAATATCGACAAGTCAAGAAGATCACATGAAGTACAATCAGATACGTAATCAGGCACGATGGGCCGTACGAAAAGCCCAGAAGAAATTTGAGAAGCATTTAGCTAAGAAAATAAAGTCCAATCCTAAATTGTTTTGGAAGCATGTTAAATCAAAATCAAAAACAAGAGAGTGCATTCACGATTTATTTACAAGTGAGTCTAAGATGGCTACATCAGACTTGGAGAAGGCAGAAACCCTGAATGATTTTGTCGTTAGTACCTTTACCAATGAGGACATTTATAACATCCCTGATGTAAGAAGACAACAATTCACCCAAGAGCTCAATGATTTAAAAATTAGTGAGGAGGATGTACATAACAGATTGAAGCATTTGAATCCTAATAAATCAATGGGACCTGACAGTATTCACCTGAGAATCATTAAAGAATTGGCAGATGTCATTAGATCGCCGCTGTATATAATATTTGAAAAATCTGAGTGAAGGGAAAATCCCAGAAATTTGGAAAAACTGATATATTACACCAGTATTTAAGAAAGGGGCTAAAAATCGCCCTAGTAATTATAGACCAATTTGCCTTACATCAGTAGTCTGTAAAATATTGGAGGGTATTATTCGTGATGAAATGGTCAAACATATGAAGATAAATAATCTGTTTTCTAAGCATCAGCATGGTTTCCTGCCAGGGTGCTCCACAGTTACACAGATGCTAGAATGCGTTGAACAATGGACAGAATGGTTAGATCTTGGCATGCCAGTGGTTGCTATTTATCTTGATTTTAAGAAGGCCTTTGATTCAGTACCCATCAGACGTCTTTTACAAAAAGTAGAGAGCTATGGTACCTCTGGCAAGCTATTAAAATGGATTAATTCCTTCCTCACAGGACGACAGCAGAGGGTTTGTGTGAATGGATCCCTGTCACAGTGGACTGACGTCACAAGTGGTGTTCCACAGGGCAGTGTCCTTGGGCCGGTGTTGTTCCCGTTATTTGTTAACAATTTGCCTGAAGTTGTTGGGGCTAACCTGAAGCTTTTTGCTGATGATACAAAAATCTACATGCCCATAAGATCACCAACAGAATGTAAGAGGCTACAGCAGGATTTACTGAGTCTCCAGGAATGGGCTGTGAAGTGGCAATTATGCTTTCGTCCTGACAAATGCATAGTGATACGAATAGGGGCAGGTCATCCAGAATTTATATATGAAATGACTGATCGGGAAAAAGCATTCCCCTCCAATTCACAGACCATGAATGGGACCTTGGAGTGATTGTAGATAAAGAGCTGTCCTTTGAAAAACACATACAATGGTAAAGAAAGCCACCCAGAAGACAGGTGTGGTGGAGAAGCTTTGAATGCATAGATAATGAAGTATTCAGGCTCCTGTATAAGCCAATGATATGGCCTCATGTTGAATACGCGGCCCCTGTGTGGTCACCCCACTTGTGGAAGCTTGCAGACGCGATTGAAGGAGTGCAGAGGAGAGCCACCAAACGAGTGCCTGGGCTCAGCAGCCTGTCGTATGAAGAGTGCCTTAATGCACATCAGTATTCCCACGCAAGTGTTTGCGAGGAGACCTAATCAATACCTTTAAGTACATCCATAAGAAATATGATGTAGATCCGTGTCTACCAGACCTACTGGTAGATACAAGGACCCGAGGTCATGTTAGGTTGAACCTTAGGTTGTTTTCTTTAGCAATAGAGTGGTTTCATAGTGGAATAATCTACCAGAAGACGTGGTGAATGCCCTCGTGTGTGGATGTTTTTAAGGCCAGATATGATAAGCACTTTGAGGATCATCCAGTCCTTTATACTGTAGAGCACTGGACAACCCATTGTTGCCTGTGATGACTGTGAAATAGTTACACTAAGGTAGCGGCTCAAATTGAAATGAATATTCCTACCGAGCCCATATTTTTCTATTGTTCTATTCTATAAGATGAATTTGTACATTATGATAAGTAGCGAAAAAATATAACATTTTCTTTAGGGGTTTGCGGACAGAGGAGCACTCAGGCTGAAAAAGCTACAGTTATAAACTTCCGCTTTAAACAGACACCGGAACTGGACTCCGCGGCACGGACACCGATCTAAAGGTGCGTTCAGACCAAACGCGACTAAATTTACTCGTCATCTTTTAAAACAGAATTTACACCAAAACGACTGACCTTTCCACGCAGCAAGTGTGCAGGTTGCCATGTTTGGAAATGACAAATGTTTCCGTGAGGAAACAGTTGCACGCACCAAATGGTTCCCCCCGGCCAAGCGCGCCCCAAACTGGGAGAAAAAAAATCGCAAGTTTTTTTTTAATGTCTATTCCACAAAAACACGCAATATTCAAACGCATATTTGCTACTCTATTAAAACTGACCAATTATGATGAAAGAAACGACTCGAAAGTGCTTCAATTCAATTAAAAAAGTGGAAAATCTATTTTCTGGTAGCCTATGGGATAACAAATTTATGCCAAATTTTTCGATGGGTTCTAAACATGTTTAAAAAGGTACGTCTAATCTATAAACTGTATGTAAGATTATCTTATTCCGGCCTTTTGAAACATCAAGTGCATTTGTGATTGCATGGGAGCAGTGTTTAGACTGTGGAGCGTGTAAATAATGAGGCGGATTTGGTTCAGGCGGTTTATTACAAGACTCACACAAGGAGCATAGACAGAATGGCATACAAGTAGGAACTCTTCCTTTAAATAACATGACATCCTTCTAGACTCTTCTCACACACAAAAGATAATCTCCTTCTAGACTCTTCTCACACACAAAAGATAATCTCCCCGTCCGACTGCAGTCAGTCTATTCATCCTTGACACCTCCCTGTTATCTTACTAGGGCATCTAGAAACTTCTCACACACAAAAGGTTAACTTCGCGTCCTTTGTTCCTGTCTAAGGTGGTAAACTATTATGCACTCCCCAGGTTGCCACCCCCCCCCCCCAGTAACTTAGATAGGACAAAAGGGTAACAGTCCACATGCTGTGATAGAACCATTAACATCAGTCCACATGCTGTAGAACCATCAACATCAGTCCGCATGCTGCTTGGGCTTCAGTCTTCTGCCGTATCTGCTGTAGCCAGGATTCGCTGCCTCCGTGGCGCTGCCATGCTGGGGGGCTGATGTCTGGGGGTGAAAACTTTTTGACTGTCCGTGTGGGTGCTCTGGAGAATTTTTTCTCTGGGAAGCGCCCCGTGGGGGTCTTCCACGCCGAGGGGCCCTCGCCAACAGCACTTGCTCGTCAGCCACAACGAAAGCAGGTTTGAGTCTGTCTATGCCAATTTTTTCCCTCCTACCCCCCAAGTCTAGCAAAAATGCTTATCCCCTGTTTCCAGCACTCTAAACGGTCCATCATAAGGTGGGCGCAGTGGGGGACGGTGGGCGTTGTGTCTGACAAACACGAACTCTGCGTTTTTCAAAGCTTTAGGCACAAAAACATGCGGAAAACTGTGGTGGGCAGGGCCCAGCAGCGTGCTTGAGTCTATGCAACGCTGCAGCAGCTGAGACGGGGAGCTGCCCGGCGCAGGATTATCTGGCAGAAACTCCCCAGGCAGCCGGAGTGGTTGTGCAAAAACGAGTTCTGCTGGGGAAGCTTCCAGATCCTCTTTAGGCGCAGAACGTAACCCCAATAAAACCCATGGTAGCCTGTCTACCCAATTTGCATCCGTCAGTGAAGCCCTCAGAGCCGCTTTTAACGACCTATGAAAATGTTTGCATAACCCATTAGCCTGCGGGTTGTACGCAGTTGTGCGGTGAATTGAGACACCTAGGCTGCGGACTGTGGTTGACTAGAGTTCAGAAACAAATTGAGAGCCTCTGTCGGACGTAACGTCCGACGGAACTCCAAAATGCGCCACCCATGCTGTTAAAAACGCGCGCGCCACCTCCTCGGCCGTGGTTGCTGCCAGCGGAACCGCTTCTGGCCAGCGCGTGGTGCGGTCCACCATTGTCAGGAGATGCGTGTACCCCTGTGATGGTGGAAGGGGGCCTACGAGGTCCACGTGGACATGGTTGAACCTCTTAGCCGGGATGCGAAACGGCTCCAAAGGAGCCTTCGTGTGTCTGTGAACTTTGGCTCGTTGGCACGCCACGCAGGCTGCCGCCCAGTCTTTCACTTGTTTGCGAAGGCCCGGCCACACATATTTCTCTCCTACCATTTTGACGGACGCGCGCACCCCTGGGTGTGCCAAAGAGTGAACCGACTCAAACACGCGGCAGCGCCACGCGGCCGGAACCACAGGCCGTGGGCGACCCGTGGAGACGTCGCAGATTAAGGGGGGAATGCCGTTAAGCAGCGTCCTACTCTCCAGCCTTAACCCTGTTGGTCCAGACTGGAGCGCGCGCACGTCTGCGTCACTAGCCCGCTCTGCGGCCATGGCTGTATAATCCATCCCTACACAGACCGGGGCCACAGCGGCGCGCGAGAGGCAGTCTGCCACTACATTCAGTTTGCCCGACACATGCTGAATATCGGTTGTAAACTCCGAGATCGCGGCCAGCTGTTTCTGCTGCCGGCCCGACCATGGTTCTGAAACCCTGGCCATCGCGAACGGCAGCGGCTTGTGGTCCACAAATGCACACAAATTGCACACAAATTGCGCCCTTCCAGCCAGAACTGGAAATGGCGAATGGCCAGGTGGAGAGCCAGCAACTCTCTGTCGAATGCGCTGTATTTACACTCACTGTCGCGCAAAACCCTGCTGAAAAAAGCGAGCGGCTGCCAAGAACCAGCGACACGTTGCTCCACGAAGGCCCCTATGGCCACGTCCGAGGCGTCGGTAGTGAGCGCTATCCGGGCCGCCGGGTCTGGGTGCGCCAACAGTGCGGCGTTTGCCAGAGCTGTTTTAACCTCAGAGAACGCCTGCTCTCGCTCCAGAGTCCATTTGACTCTATCCGCAGGTTTCCGTCTCTTGAGTGCAGCGTACAATGGCTGCATGAATTGAGCTGCACGGGGGAGGAACCGGTTATAAAAGTTAACCATCCCCCAAAATTCTTGCAGCGCCCTGACCGTCTAAGGCCAGGGAAAATTCGCCACAGCGCGCACTTTGTCGGGCAAGGGTATCGCTCCCTCCGGTGAGACGCGGTGCCCCCAAAAAATCAATCCCCGTCACGCCAAACTGGCATTTCACCGGGTTGATTATTAACCCGTGCTCCTCCAACCTCCGGAAAACCGTCGTGAGGTGGGCTACGTGTTCGTCCTCGGATGCACTGGCCACCAGGATATCATCCAGGTAGATGAACACAAACGCGAGATCGCGCAACACCGCATCCATCATGCGTTGGAATGTCTGTGCTGCTCCTTTTAATCCGAAGGGCATGCGTAAAAACTCACACAAGGCAAATGGAGTTATTACCGCTGTTTTGGGTATGTCCTCCGCACGCACTGGGATCTGGTGGTAACCGCAGACCAGGTCTATTTTAGAAAAAATGCGTGCTCCGGCGAGGTGAATGGAAAAATCCTGAATATGGGGAATCGGGTAGGGGTCGTGCGCTGTGGCTTTATTTAATCTGCGGAAATCACCGCACGGTTGCCACGATCCCTCGGCCTTAGAGACCATGTGTAGCGGGGATGCCCATTGGCTGTTCGATCGCCTGATGATGCCCAGCCTTTCCAGGTTGGCAAACTCCTCGCGCGCTATGGCCAGTTTAGCTGCGTCCAAGCGCCGAGGCCGTGCCGTGCGAAAATGGGCGGTTCGGTGGTGGTGATAAAGTGTTCCACCCAGTGTTTAGCGATGGCCGCCGAAAACGTCGGGACCGTGAGTGCTGGGAACTGAGTGAGCAGTGTGTGGAACTTACCGCCTGGAGCTGTGACGCTGGCTTGTGTTATTGGCCCGGCCCCTCGAGCTGTACAGGGGAGAGAATCAAAAGACATTGCATTAACCAGGCGTCTTGTTAGCCACATCAACTAGTAACCCATGTGCACACAGAAAATCAGCTCCCAGGACTGGGATACTCAGTGCTGCTATGACAAAAGTCCACGCGTACATACGGCCGTGTAGGGATAAAGTCAGTGTTCTCTCACCAAAAGTCTTAATGCCTGAGCCGTTTACTGCTACCAGCCCGGGGCCGCTAGGTCCTGCCAGCCGGTTGGTGTAGGATGGCAGGATGATGCTCTTCTGGGCTCCGGTGTCAACGAGGAAGCGCCTCCCCGAGCGCGAGTCTGTCACGTAGAGCAGCTTGTTCTCTTCACCGGCGGTTGCAGCTGCTACCAACTGCCGGCCTTGGCGTTTCCCGAGCGCCTGAATTGGCACGGTGGCGCACATCTGCATTCGTTCTCTCCAAAGCGGCGGTGGTAGAAGCTGAGCGTGTCTCTCTGGCGCTCCCTGGCCCACGCTGCTGCTACCGTCGGTGGCTCCTCGCCTCCACAGGTTGTCTCGCTGGGTTCCGATGCCGCCGCGTTCACTTTGAGTGCTCTGGTGGTGAGGATGATCCGATCTGCCTCCTGGGCTAGTGCACGGTAGTCACGTGCGGCCAGCAACAGCGAATTGGCAAGAACCGCTCTGGCCACTGTTGGGAGGTTCCAGAGGAAAAGCTGGGCAAACAGAAAATTCCCGTCATCCGTGCCCATTAACGCCAACATCTTCTCCATCAGTTCGACTGCCGAACCCTCTCCTAACTCGGAGTGCCTCAGGAGCCTCTCTGCTCTCTCACAGTCCGAGAGCGTGTAGCGTTGGGTCAGCGCAGCCTTGAGAGCCTTGTATTTGTCGTGGGCTGGAGGCTGTTGGAGCAGGCTCGCTACTTGCTGAGACGTGTGAGCGTCCAGCGCTGCGATCACATAGTAATACTTGGTGTTGTCTGCTGTTATTCCCCGGAGGGCGAACTGAGCCTCGGTGTGGTGGAACCAAGACCGCGGGTTGTGCAGCCAAAAGTCCGGTAGTTTGACCGAAACAGCGCATGCGTTGCTGGCAGTTCCTGTCCGGGCCGTCTCTGGGATGCTTGCCGCATCGCTGGGGATTCCCGTCTGGGCTGACTCCGGGGTTCTTGCCTCGTGTTCCATAATTTGTCAACAGGTCACCAGTGTGGAGAGTGTAAATAACGAGACTGATTCATGTAGCAGACGACTTTATTCACTCTCTCATCAGTCATACACAGGAAAAGCGTGTCTCAATACACCATGGGTTCTCCTTTTATACCAACCGCTCATCTCACATCTGCATGACATTTAACATCACAATACATTCATCCTTTCTCACCCCAACTCCTTCTTCCTGCTATCTCACCATGATCTCCCTAGCTATTGTCCTTCTCTGTTTACCCTCTGCACCCAGTCTGAGATGATTAACCCAGTCTCTACAACACTCTCATTGTGTTGTTTTTTTTTGTCACATTTTGTCTTAGCTTTGTTCTGAATTGTAATGGCTCTTGTTTTGTTTTTCTTTTGAATTCTTGGATGGAATATGGGTGGGCAATATAAGCTGCGGCTTCAGCCATCACCCATTTCAGATAACTTGTGTTGAACTGTATTATCAGAGGAGTTATTGTCTAATTTGACCTTGTTGGATTTTCTTTCCCCCTTTGTTATATTATTCTGTTTCTTTTTTTAATCTTTACTTTTAATCTATCCGAAAAATAAAGATTCATTCGTTCATGAAAGTATTCTGGGTGACTGGTCTTTCCTTTTACTCAAGTGATTAAAGTGTGAAGACGGCGTTTCAAAATGTCGTGGCAGTTTTGGTAAAGCCAAAGAGGTGATGAAATTACTTATTACTGCGCGTTATAACACTATTCATAACAAAGTGTGAAGGTCGTAAAATTGCGAAAGAAAGCGGGAAAAAATGTAAGTCCGCTAGAGTCTGGTATGCGCCGGTGTCTTTGACTACACCAACATGGCGACGATCGGAGGGCGGGCTTGTTGTCACCGGAAGCCTCGTTTGTTGTTCTTCCTCCTGCCTGTGAGACGTTCACGGTCTGAACGGGTTCACCAGCCGCGGTCTGCATGTCTCTGCCAATTCCCCTCAAAAATCGTCTTCTTCCGCCCCCCGAATGAAGGTAAGGTGGACTGTGACTTTGTTTTTCACGCCGTTATCGCCTCGCCTCCGTTGTCCGGGATCAAATGTAGCGGTTATTCGTGCCAACTGGCCTCCCTCTCCAGTCCGCCTCGGTGAGCCCGAGCCGCTGGCGCCCCGAGCCGCTAGCCAAACAAATCGAGCTCGGCGCTTTCACAGGTGGAGGGCTTGAGCTCTCGCGTGCTTCGTTTCGACTTTATTCCGGCATACGGACCATTTGGAACCGTTGCCGTGCCCGCCCCGTTGGGAGCGGGGTTACCTGGCCGTCAGGTGTGACAGCTGGTTCACGTCGGGCCGAACTTGTCCCCAGTGGGCCTGTCCGGGTCACCGTTGACTTGATGGCCATGTTTGGGCACTCTCCTCTCAGCTGTTGGTGCACTTACCCTCGCCGCTTTTTTCCCCCGATCTAAAAACAATCCTACCGAACAGAAAATAACGCCTCAGATTATACTGCAGCACGAGGCCGTTGACGATCACATTTGCAGTGGTGTGGCGGCTTAAACGTGTTGAGGTCGGGTCAGGCTGGTGGTAGAAGTCACAGAGTCTTGCCCTGTGTCCGTCCATGATGCCAGCAGGCCCGTCTGTCTGCCTGCTTGTGACCTCGCCGTGGCGTGTGAACAGGTTATGCAGGTTTTCCCAAACTTGCTCCCCTCAGCCAGCGCTCACGGTGCCTGGTACCAAACACATGGGCACGGAAGCTCAAAACTGTGACGCAAGTGCAACGGGCGTGACTTCATCATGAATGACGTCACATGAATGAAATTGCAACTACATAAGAAAGGTCAAAGTTGCATGACAGATTATGATGAAATAGTTCTATATTCAAAAGCTGTAACTGAAAAAATAAACTTGAAAGTTACAATGAAAGCAGTAATATTTATAGGAAATGTAATCTTGGAAGAAAAAAACAACAAAATTACAGAACAGCTGCAAATTTCATTTATCATGTACCGCTTATCTGAGGGTCTGGGTGGCGGTGGCAGCAGTGCGAGCAAAGAAGCCCAGACCGCTCTCTCCCCAGCCACCTCCTCCAGCTCTTCAGGGAGGTTAGCAAGGTGGTACCTGGCCAGCTGGGAGGGAGATGGTCTGTCCTGTTTCCTCAGTCTGCCCCGGGGTCTCCTCTCAGTGGGACGTGCCCAAGACACCACGTGGGAGGGGAACTGCAAATTTATTAGGGAAAATATGTATGGAAAAAGTTGCAAATTTATCCACCTTATTCTTAGGCCCCATGATGCCTTGCGTGAATTGTGGTAGCAACTTCTGGTACTAGTTTAGAACATATGGTTGTCACTGAAACGGGACACTCTTCCTTGTTAAAAAACAATGACTTCGGCATCAGAAATGCGGGAACACGGCCTCTTGCACCTCAAAACGGTAACATAATCATACCACTTCCCACGACTATCGAGGGATGGAAGGAGGATCTGAAAAAGTGGCCTCGTACACCAGAGCTCCGTTAGTTAGCGCCACTACTAAGATGCTAACGATGTAAACAATATTTTAGCTAGATTGAAAACTCGCGTTCGATTGGTTGGGAGTTATGTCTTCCGCAAAAACCTAGGTATTTTTAGAAAGTACAATTTCTAAGCTTTAAAATGATACCAGACACTCTGGGGTTTCCTGGGGCTTTGCCACTAGCAACCAAAGAAAGTGTCATGATTTATGACCGAGTCCTCGTTGCCTGCAGTTCATAATGGTACGGCGCACATTCAACACCGTGCTTGGGTGTTTTAAACTCGGAGTAAAACATCAGATCTGTGACATTCATGCAAGTGAAAACATACCTGGCTCTTGTCTTGGTGTCTGTCCTGTGTCTGTCCCACCGATCTCATGAACAATTCTTTAGTTTTCAGTGCATCTACTTATTGCTGTAGAAGGCACAGATTGAGCTGTGCTATCTCTGAGGAGCATCACACAACTAAACATTCAAAAATACAAAAACTACAAGTGCTGAAATTGGCTGCTTCTTGAGTGGAAAACACGTATGTGGACTATACATTAAAATGAATTTGAAAAACTTTTAAAAACGTTATTTTACATGCCCCCTCATGGATCGTCACCTTATCGTGGTGGGGGGGTTTGCGTGCCCCAGTGATCCCAGGAGCTATGTTGTCCGGGGCAATTTGCCTCTGATAGGGTCTCCCAAGACAAACTGGTCCTGGGTGAAGGGCCAGACTAAGAACGATCCAACAGACTCTCATGAATTGTATATCAAGGATTCAGTGTACCCCGCCCGGTATGGGGTTACCGGGGCCCCACCCTGGAGCCAGGCCTGGGGGAGGGGCTCGAAGGCTAGCGTCTGGTGGCCGGGTTTCCACCCATGGGACCCGGCCGGGCTCAGCCCGAAGGAGTTACATGGGTCCGCCCTCCAGTAGGTTCACCACCTGCAGGAGGGATCATGGAAGTCCGGTGCTATGTGGATTAGGTGGCAGTCAAAGGCGGAGACCTTGGCGGACTGATCCCAAGCTTTCTAAACTGGCTTTTGGTACGTGGAATGTCACCTCTCTGGTGGGGAAGGAGCCTGAGCTGGTGTACGAGATTGAGCGATACCGGCTAGATATAGTCGGCCTCACCTCAACACACAGCTCCGGTTCCGGAACCAGTCTCCTGGAGAGGGGCTGGAGCTTGGCCTTTTCTGGAGTTGCCCCGGGCGAGAGGCGACGAGCAGGGGTAGGTATTCTTGTATCGCCCCACCTTGCTGCCTCTATATTGGAGTTTTCCCCGGTGGACGAAAGGGTTGCTTCCCTGCGCCTTCGGGTTGGGAAACGGGTCCTGACCATCATTTGTGCCTATGCACCAAATGATGTTTCAGAGTACCCACCCTTTTTGGAGTCTGTGACTGGGGTGCTGGAGGGTGCTCCTCCTGGAGACTCCATTGTCCTACTGGGGGACTTCAATGCGCACGTGGGCAACGACAGTGAAACCTGGAGGGGGGTGATTGGGAGGAACGGCCTGCCCGATCTAAACCCGAGTGGTGTTCAGTTATTGGACTTCTGTGCTAACCACAGTCTGTCCATAATGAACACCATGTTCAAGCATAAGGGTGTCCATATGTGCACCTGGCACCAGGACACCCTAGGCCGCAGGTCGATGATCGATTTTGTTATCGTATCATCAGACCTGCGACCGTATGTCTTGGACACCCGAGTAAAGAGAGGTGCAGAGCTGTCAACTGATCACCACCTGGTGGTGAGTTGGATCCGATGGCAGGGGAGGAAGCCATTCAGACCTGGTAGACCCAAACGTATAGTGAGGGTGTGCTGGGAGCGTCTGGCTGAGGCCCCTGTCCGGGAGGTCTTCAACTCCCACCTCCGGAAGAACTTCAACCACATTCCGAGGGAGTCTGGAGACATGGAGTCTGAATGGGCCATGTTCTCCACCTCTGTTGTTGAAGCGGCGGCCCAGAGCTGCGGCCGCAAGGTGGTCGGTGCATCTCGTGGTGGCAACCCCCGAACCAAGTGGTGGACACCAGTGGTGAGGGGGGCCATTAAGCTGAAGAAGGAGTCCTATCAAGCTTGGTTGGCTTGTGGGACTCCCGAAGCAGCTGAGGTGTACCGGCAGGCCAAGCAGAGTGCAGCTCGGGTGGTTGCTGAAGCAAAAACCCGGGTATGGGAGGAGTTCGGTGAGGCCATGGAACAAGACTTTCGGTCGGCTTCAAAGAGATTCTGGCAAACTGTTCGGCGGCTCAGGAGGGGAAAGCAGCTCCCCGTCCACACTGTGTATGGTGCGGATGGGACACTGTTGACTTCAACTGGGGATATCGTCGGGCGGTGGAAGGAATACTTCGAGGATCTCCTCAATCCCACTGATACGCCTTCCACAGAGGAAGCAGGGTTTGGGGACAAGGGGGATGACTCGCCTATCACAGGGGCTGAGGTCGCCAAGGTGGTTAAAAATCTCCTTGGTGGCCGGGCCCCAGGGGTGGACGAGATTCGCCCCGAGTACCTCAAGGCCCTGGATGTTGTTGGGTTGTCATGGTTGACACGCCTCTGCAACATTGCGTGGAGGTCGGGGGCAGTGCCTTTGGCATGGCAAACCGGGGTGGTGGTTCCTCTCTTCAAAAAAGGGGACCGGAGGGTGTGCTCCAACTTTAGAGGGATCACACTCCTCAGCCTCCCTGGGAAGGTCTATGCCAAGGTACTGGAGAGGAGAGTCCGGCCGTTGGTCGAACCTCGGATTCAGGAGGAGCAATGTGGTTTTCGTCCTGGCCGTGGCACATCGGACCAGCTCTTTACCCTCTCGAGAATTCTTGAGGGTTCATGGGAGTTTGCCCAACCAGTTTACATGTGTTTTGTGGACTTGGAGAAGGCATTTGACCGCGTCCCTCGTGGATTTTTGTGGGGGGTGCTTCGGGAGTATGGGGTATCGGGCTTGTTGTTACGAGCTATTCGGTCTCTGTACGACCATTGTGAGAGTTTAGTTCGTATTGCCAACACTCGGTCGGAGTCATTCCCAGTGAGAGTTGGACTCCGCCAGGGCTGCCCTTTGTCACCGGTCCTGTTCATAATTTTTATGGACAGGATTTCTAGGCGCAGCCAGGGAATGGAGGGTGTCATGCTTGGTGACCACAGGATCTCATCTCTGTTGTTTGCAGATGATGTTGTCCTGTTGGCTTCATCCAGCAATGACCTACAGCTCTTGCTGGGACGGTTTGCCGCTGAGTGTGAAGCGGCTGGGATGAGAATCAGCACCTCCAAGTCCGAGTCCATGGTCCTCAGCCGGAAAAAGGTGGATTGTCCTCTCCGGGTTGGGGACAGGCTCCTGCCCCAAGTGGAGGAGTTTAAGTATCTTGGGGTCTTGTTCACGAGTGAGGGGAAAATGGAGCGAGAGATCGACAGACGGATTGGAGCAGCATCTGCAGTGATGCGGACGTTGTACCGGTCTGTTGTGGTGAAGAGGGAGCTTAGTTCTAAGGCAAAGCTGTCGATTTACCAGTCAATCTACGTTCCTACTCTCACCTATGGTCACGAGCTTTGGGTAATGACCGAAAGAACGAGATCGCGGATACAAGCGGCTGAAATGAGCTTTCTCCGTAGGATTGCTGGACTCACCCTCAGAGATAGGGTGAGGAGCTCAGTCATCCGGGAGAGGCTCAGAGTAGAACCGCTGCTCCTCCACATTGAAAGGAGTCAGTTGAGGTGGTATGGGCATCTGATTAGGATGCCTCCTGGACGCCTCCCACTTGAGGTGTTTCAGGCACGTCCCACTGGGAGGAGACCCCGGGGCAGACCCAGGACTCGGTGGAGAGACTATGTCTCCCAGCTAGTCTGGGAACGCCTTGGTATCCCCTCTGAAGAGCTGGAGCAGGTGGCTGGGGAGAGGGAAGTCTGGGCTTCTCTGCTTGAACTGCTGCCTCCGCGACCCGGACCTCCGGAAAAGCGGTAGAAGATGGATGGATGGATGGATGGATATTTTACATGCCCCTGCTACTCCACTGAAACTGACTGATTTTACACTGGGTCAAACGAAACCGAAGTTCCGTCCACAATCGTTCCTCCAGCAGCACCCCCAGGAATAAGGTGGATGAGAAAAGACCAGATTCTGAAGTACACTGATGCTGCAAATTGTAGCTGGAATACTCCAGCTTTGTTAATACATAAATTATCACATAAAGAACTGATCCAAAATCAGTTACAGTAATGCACTTTTTATTATTTAACTTATGATTTCACAAGTGCTTTCTTTAGTGCAAAGGTGTGTAGTGTCAAGTTAACAACCCAGAGTCAGTAAACAAGTTCGCTGCATGAAGCATGTAGACATAATCTCACTGTGTTTCAGTCTTCCAGGATTTCACCAGCTGTTTTTGTGATTGTTGTGGCCCAAAAAGCCTGAATTTGTGGGAGCTTTTCCAAAACGTTGTGACAGTTGTAGTTTTTTTTGCACTGAAAGTTGTGTGAGGAAGTACAGACTTTAAAGTAGCTGCTTTTTCCATAGTTTACAGTGATGCTGTTCTATGTAACACCACAAGAAAAGCACAGGATTGTTAAAATTTCCTGGTAAACAGTGATTTATGTAGAATTACCGCCCAGGCTAATCTGAAGAAAGGCGTTAAAGGAGGCCAAACAGGCCTATAAGAGGAAAGTTGAGGACCATCCATTCATCTTCTTCCGCTTAATCCTTTTTTTTTTTTTTTTTTCGGGTCACGGGGGGGCTGGAGCCTATCCCAGCATCTTTGGGCGAGAGGCAGGGTCCACCCTGGACAGATCGCCAGTCCATCGCAGGGCCAACACAGAGAGACAGACAACCATTCACTCTCACAGTCATGCCTAAGGACAATTTAGAATCCCCAGTTTGATGCCAATTAACTTAACTTGCATGTTTTTGGCATGTGGGGGGAAACCGGAGAAATCCCGGAGTAAAAGGGGTGGCGCGGTAGCGGAGTGGTTTGCACTGCGGCAGCGCAACAACTCACCCTTGGCCAGGGGATCCTGGGTTCGATTCCAGCCCCCGACCAACAGTGATCTGTGTGGAGTTTGCATGTTCTCCCCATGTCTGCGTGGGTTTACTGCTATGTACATATTGTATTTAATTTTTTAGGTATTATTGTTTTAAGTAGTATTTATTGTTGTAATTATGAGAATGTTGAATACATGAGTGAACTGTGAGTGTGATAGTTTGTTTTAGGGAGGAGTATCTCAATTTCGTTGTATTGTTTTTTAGCAATGGAATGACAATAAAGGCACTTTGACTTGAAATAAATGCTCAGGAAAATTGTCAAAAATGACCAACATTATTAACAGTATTCTTGCTGAGAACTTGAATAAAAAAGACAAATACAAGAATTAGGCATTACAACAACTAAATTGCACTGAATGCATGTTAGCGTCTGGAAAAAATCATGGCAGTATCTGAATATCTTCTTGAATCTTGAATTTGAAAACTAAGATCCCTGCAAAACTTGAGGTCTTCTTGTGTGCTGAAATCCACATGAAGCAGGGATGGTCCTCCACTGACGACCTCTTCCCTTCAGAAGGTCTCAGTGCAGGAAGGATCTTGGTGTGGAAACCCAGTCTTCACACATCTGAAGGGAGATAAAAAGGAGAATAGATTTCAATGTAAAATTAATAATCATGTTTTTATATCCCCACACCACAGTAGGATTTAATAATGTAGTTTCTTTTATTTTTTGTTTATATTTTCAGAATCAGAATCAGAATCAGCTTTATTGGCCAAGTATGCACAACACATACAAGGAATTTGACTTTGGCTAAAAACTTTGGCTAATTTTAACTACAAACTAACTTTCAATTTTTGAAAAGGGTTTCAATTAACCTCTTGCGCTCTGTTGTACCGCGGACGGGCAAGTCTCTGCGTCCTAGTGCGCACGTGTGCGCCCTCGTGCGCTCTCGGACGCATGATCCTGATGGTGGTGATGTAGGTGGTGTATGGCGTCCAAGCGCGCACTGAAAATAAAAGCTGCAGACACAGCCGCGAACAGATTAGTTCATCTGATTGACCTCTCATTCGACTAATAAGAGCCTTGAATTGGGTTTCTGAAACCTTGAAGAGCCAATGAATGAAAACCTAGGAAGGAGGACCCACCTACTGTGAATGCAGGAGCCAATTGAAGCACAGAAGTTCGGGCTGGGTGAAGAGAGACTTACTGCTGCCACAGATGAAAAAAAAGGATGCAGGAAGAACCTGCTGCAGACCCAGCAGCACGGAGGCCACCCACAAGTGCGACCTGCACTCATTCCAGCAGAATAGACATTTAGGATTCTCTTCCGTCATCATAGACCGACGGAGGCCGACGACAAAGGTTGTAAATCATTCGCCAAAACCGCAATAATGGAATTATGTTTTGACCGGGATCCACGAGCGGACCAGCGTCGCGTTCGTCTGACAATGGGGAAGAGAAGTTCGCCAGGACAATGTGGCTGTGAAGAGGTAAGGTGTTATAAGCTAAATTATTATTTATCCCTGAAAATTGTAATCAAAAAATGACTTTTGACGGATCGGTAAATTACAACTGTACGGCGCACGAAATACGAAGTGCATGCGCCGCGTTACACGGTTCTTCACCGCCTCCGAACCGTGAACACCCCCCCCCCCCCGCCGCTACGATTCTGTAGCGGGGGGGTGGGGGGAGCCGCGGTGACAGCGTTGCTGTGGAAACATGCCACATCCGAGTGTAATCCGTCATGTAGCGAGGGCCGATCTCCGTCCTCTGTAGCGGGGGGGTGGGGGGACAACCCCCCCCCCCCACACACATACACACAGACACAGCCCTGAATGTGACCTTTCATTTGAGCCCAAGATGAAGCTTCTACATTGAATCATTCAAAAGTTAGACGTTTTTCCAAACTGTGCCATTTGGCACAATTTGGCACAGTTCCAAAACGCCTGGGAACTACCTGAGAAAAAAGCTGTGTAATATATTCATTTTTTGTGGTATTGTTACAAAATTTTGACCTCAGCTGGATAACACTTGGTTCTACATTTCTGTTGCATTTTCCAGCCCGGATCTGAAGCTGTGTGTTATTTGCAAGCATTTGTATCCAAAAAAACACCCAGGCCAAATTTATTTTCTTCAAGTTCACTATGTTTAGATGACTGTTGCTCAGTGGCCGGAGCACTTAGAGAGATCATGTTTTTTTTGCCAAAAAATTCAGTGTTTTCTTTTAAATATATAAACACTGTGTGTGTTTATATATTTACATATTTATTCCATCTAGCTACAATGCTCTGCACTGGGTGTGTTTATATTTATATGTCTATATATTTATTCCATCTAGCTACAATGCTCCGCACTGTGTTTTTATATATCTACATATTATTCCATCTAGCTACATTGCTCCGCACTGTGTGTGTTTATATACTTGCATATTTATTCCACCTAGCTGCAATGCTCCATACTGTGGGTGTTTATATATTTACATATTTATTCCATCTAGCTACAATGCTCTGCACTGTGTGTTCATATATTTATTCCATCCAGCTACAATGCTCTGCACTGTGTGTCTGTGTGTGTGTGTGTGTGTGTATATATATATTTTATAGTAATATGTACATATGTATATTAGCTGCTCTTGCTTGCTTGTTTTTTCTTGCCTTCTGATTGTTGCTCTGAGTGTTGCTATCCCTGTGCTGTTGCAATCCTGGAATTTCCCCCTTGTGGGACTAATAAAGGCTTATCTTATCTTATCTTATCTTAAATGAGACCAACCCCATGAAGATGCTGCAAAGGGTTGAATAACAGCTTTCGATTTACTTTGGGCACATTATTTTTTGGCGTTTTTAGGAAAATTGACCGGAGTGCAAGGGGTTAATTTCCTGGAAAATTTGGTCATTTCAGTTCAGTTGTATTGAGCAAAAAGAGCTTATTGTACTGCAGCATTTATTAATTCTGACATTTTCATTTTATTGTGATTTTTATTATTATTATCTTCAAATCTGTCACTTTAGGGCTGTGCGATATCGCAGTATACAGTGGTGTGAAAAAGTGTTTGCTCCCTTCCTGATTTCTCTTTTTTTTGTGTGTGTTTGTCACACTTAAATGTTTCAGATCATCAAACAAATTTAAATATCAGACAAAGATAACACAAGTAAACACAAATTGCAGTTTTTAAATGAAGGTGTTTATTATTAAGGGGGAAAAAATCCAAACCTACATGGCCCTGTGTGAAAAAGTGACACCCCCCCCCCCCCATTAAAACATAAATTAACTGTGGTTTATCACATCTTTGGAAAGCTGAGTTCAATTTCCGTAGCCACACCCAGGCCTGATTACTGCCACACCTGTTCTCAATCAAGAAATCACTTCAATAGGACCTGCCTGACAAGGTGAAGTAGACCAAAAGATCCTCAAAAGCTAGACATCATGCTGCGATCCAAAGAAATTCAGGAACAAATGAGAAACAAAGTAATTGAGATCTATCTGTCTGGAAAAGGTTATAAAGCCATTTCTAAAGCTTTGGGACTCCAGCGAATCACAGTGAGAGCCATTATCCACAAATGGTGAAAACATGGAACAGCGGTGAACCTTCCCAGGAGTGGCCGGCCGACCAAAATTACCCCAAGAGCACAGCGACGACTCATCCAAGATGTCACAAAAGACCCCACAACAATATCCAAAGAACTGCAGGCCTCACTTGCCTCAGTTAAGGTCAGGACTCCACCACAAGAACGAGACTGGGAAAAAATGGCCTGCATGGCAAAGTTCCAAGACGAAAACCACTGTTGAGCAAAAAGAACATAAAGGCTCATGTCAGTTTTTCCAGAAAACATCATGATGATCCCCAAGACTTTTGGGAAAATACTCTGTGGACTGACGAGACAAAAGTTAAACTTTTTGGAAGGTGCGTGTCCCACTACATCCGGTGTAAAAGTAACACAGCATTTCAGACTTCCGGTTATGGCTGCCACGTGAGAAGGACACATTTCATTCTGCTCTGCTCCTGGAGAAAAAAAATTGGCAAATAACTCTCTCATTTGGGACAGAACGTATCCCAACGTTTGGGCGAGGATATGTCGGTGAAGCCTAAGGCTGGAAAACCAGGTAGAGGAAAAAGCGAGCCACCGAAACAGTCCAAATTAACGGACTTTCAGGTCTGTGACGCAGCAGATAAAGCTCCATATATGGCGGAGGAAGCTAGCAGCGGTGCGGTATCTGTGGGAAACGGCACAGGTGCGGTGCTAGCTGCCATAAGTTCAATGAGAGCAGACTTTTCCTCTAAATTTGATGGGATTATGGCAGCGTTGGAAGGAATGAGAAAGGAATTGGGTGACTGTGTAGAACGAATGGCGCAGGTGGAGCTTCGTGTCTCTAGTGCTGAAGATGACGTCACCTGTCTTCAATTAAAGGTGTGCACTTTGGAAAAAAAAAATAAATGTCTGGAAGATAATGTCCTGGATTTGGAGTCCCGGTCGAGACGGAACAACTTGAGGCTGGTGGGTCTACCGGAGGAATCCAAAGGTCGGGACTCATGTTCCTTTCTGGAAAAGTGGATTCCGGAGGTGCTGGGCAGCGCGGAGCTGCAATCAGCAGTGGTTCTGGAAAGCGCACACCATATTGGCCCACGGAGAGATAAGGGACCACCGAGGACCCTAATTATGAAGTTCCTCAGCAACAGAGACAGGATGAAGATCTTCAACGCTGCACGAGCTAAAGGAGAGATTAAACACCAGGACCAGCAGGTGTGATTCTACCCTGATTTGGCCACAGGAATCCAACAATTGAGGAAGCAGTTTGATCCCGTACGTAAAGAGCTGCGCAACCTTGGGATTCGTCATGGTGTAATTTATCCTGCGAGACTGTTGACCACGTATGGGGGCAGAACACACATCTTCAAGACCCCAGAGGAGGCGCAGGAGTTCATCAAGAAGAGACTGGTGGGAGCTAAGCATGAACAAAATATAAGGTAGAATATTTAAGCATTTGCTCAGGCATCTGACTGACTTGAAGCAAATAGCAAGTTTACAAAATATAGATTGTATTATATATTAAAAAAAACAAAAAACTATGATGTACAAAGTTGCTAAAAATTTTGGAGTTAAGTTGGAAAACTACAGAGGAGAGTTAATGTTACGTCATTAAAAGCAGTAGAGTTAGGGTGATTGGGAGAATGAAGGAGGAGTGGCTTTGGCTGTTCCTCGTGGGTGTGGAGCAGTCGATGGCTATATCGGGAGACGGAATTTTTCTTTTGATTTTGGGGGGATTGTCACAAATGTGGGAAGGGGGAATTTGTTTGTGTGTAGTTTGTAGGATGAATGTTCAACCACTCATTTTTTTGCTTCTCTGTTTGAGCATGTTTACACTGCAAGGTAATCCCAAACTCCCTATTGATCATAAACCAAAGCGTTAATCTTAATTTAACTTCATGGAATTGCAGAGGTCTACAAAATTTAAAAAAACTTAAACAAGTTATGAATAAAATAAAAGACATGGGTTCAAAAATTGTGTTTTTACAAGAAACTCATCTAATAGAGGAGGATGTAAAAAGAATTAGGAGTAGATGGCAAGGAAGTGTTTTCACCTCATCATTTTCATCCCGAGCCAGGGGAGTTATGACTCTCATACATAAATCAGTCCCATTTCAAGTGAAAAATGTAATTGGAGACAAATTTGGAAGCTATGTAATCATTCAGGGATCTTTGCTATTAGAAAATATAAATTTGGTGAACTTATATGGTCCCAATATAGATGATCAAAAGTTCTTTGCCAATTTATTTCTTATCTTATCATCACTTACAGGGCAACATATAATAGCAGGGGATTTTAATTGTACATTGAATCCCGGTATAGATAGATCAACAGGACTGGACTGTACGCACAATGGATGTAGGATGACCATTAATCATTTTATGAAAGAATTGAGATTGCTAGATATATGGAGAGAAATGAAACCACAAGTTAAAGCCTACTCTTGTTATTCCAATACCTACAAGACATTCTCACGTATTGGTTATTTTTTGATCTCCACAGAATTAAGGTCCAAGATTCAAAACTGCTTTTATGATAACATCGTGATCTCTGATCATGCACCCTGCTGTCTAATATATGTAGATAAGAAATTGACAAAGGAATCAGGTAGATGGCAATTTCAGCATAAATGGCTTCAGGATGAGGAATTTGTCAAGTACATAGAAAAACAGATAGATGAGTTCTTTGACATCAATACTACACAAACATCAGCATGTGTAAAGTGGGAGGCTTTCAAAGCTTTTATTAGGGGACATATTATTAGTTATACAGGTTCAAAATCTAAGAAGACTCGAGAGGAGAGAGCCCAATTGGAACATAAAATAAAAAGTCTTCAAGAAAAAGTGTATGCAGGAAGTGATCCAAGGTTGGAGAACGAATTACAGATTTTGAGAGCTGAATATGACAAAAAATCAGCGAATAGAGCTGCCTCGAGTCTTCTAAGATTGAAACAATCTTTTTATGAACAAGGTGAAAAATCAGGAAAATTATTGGCATGGCAGATTAAACAATTAGAATTTAAAACACCAATTACCAGTATTATAAGTAAGGGACAGGTAGTTATAGATCCTTTAGAAATTAATAGAGCCTTTAGAGATTACTATGAAAAATTATATGATACCAAAAATGAATCTGACTTAACAAAACTAAATGAGTTTTTGAACGAACTATCTATACCGTGTATTCCAAATGAAAACAGGGAGATACTGGAGTCTAAAATTAGTCAAGAAGAAGTTGGGCTAGCCATTGATAATATGAAATCAGGAAAAAGTGCAGGACCAGATGGTCTTCCAGTTGACCTTTATAAAAAAAATTTAAGAATAAATTAATAAAACCTTTTTTGGAAATGGTTTTAGAAGCATTTCAAAATAGAAATTTACCATCATACATGAATAATGCCTTAATTATACTGTTGCCAAAACCAGGTAAACCCTCTAATAAATGTGAAAATATGAGACCAATAAGCCTATTAAATGCCGACCTTAAGATAATCTGTAAAATTTTAGCAAGACAAATACAAGAAATTTTACCAAATATTATTAATCGTGATCAGAATGGCTTTATAAAGGGAAGACAAGGCTTCCATAATGTAAGAAGACTATTTAATATTATTTATTCTAATAAAGAAGCACCGGATACAGCTCTCCTATCACTGGACGCCGAAAAGGCCTTTGATAGAGTCGAATGGCCCTTTCTTTTTGAAGTCTTAAAAAGGTTTGGACTTGGAAATAATTTCATGAAATGGGTTCAGATAATATACAATAATGCTACAGCAGAAATCCTAACAAATAACAATATTTCAAAATCAATAAAAATCAATAGAGGATGTCGACAAGGCTGTCCACTTTCACCTTTACTGTTTACTATGGCAATTGAACCTTTAGCGATGGCGATACGTTTACATTCACAAATATGTGGAATTAAAGTTGGACCAACAGAACATAAAATCTCCCTGTACGCCGATGACATAATTTTGTTTATGTCGAATCTTAAAAAATCAATTCCGACCTTGTTGAATTTAATAAAGAATTTGGGGGAAATATCAGGATATAAAATAAATAAAACTAAATCTTCAATATTAATGCTAAATGAGACCCAGAGAAATTACCCAGCCCCTGAGGTAAATCAATTCAACGTTGTAAATCAGTTTAAATATTTAGGAATCCAAATTGTGCCTAAGCTAGAATCAGTCGCCAGTGTCAACTATGAAGCCTTAATGACAGATATCAATGAGTTAATTCAGAGATGGATGTCACTACCAATGTCGATGATCGGGAGAATCAATATACTTAAAAGTAATATTTTACCTAAAATACTTTATTTATTTCAATACATTCCCTTACCACCACCTTTAGATTTATTCTCAAGAATTAAAAAAAGTTAGTGGACTTTATATGGAACAACAGGAGGGCTAGATTACGTCTGTCTTTATTATATTTACCATTTGATCGTGGAGGTCTGAAATGTCCAAATTTTATGTTGTATTATTGGTCGGCACAACTGAGGTCTATGACATATTATTTTTCATTAAATGATCTCCCTCACTGGACTGAAATGGAATCATACAATTTACCTTTACCTCTTCCCATTTTCATATACTCAGATTCGGCAAAAAAATTACAAAAACAAGTTAAAAATCCATTTGTAAAGCATATGATCAAAATATGGTGTGAAACTAAAAACTATTTAAAAGAACCACAGTTATTGTCACAATTTAGTCCAATATGGGGTAATCAATATTTTAAACCAGGGAGAGCGGATGCTGTATTTAAAGTATGGAATTTAAAAGGGATTCAAAAGATTCAAGATTTATATTTGCCATGTGCAGATAACATAATGTCTTTTGAAGAGCTGAGGATCAAATTTAATCTTAATAGAACACATTTTTTTTAAATATCTTCAACTTAGAAACTTTATTCGATCAAATCAAAATAAAGCTCTCACTCGACCTATTTATTCATCCTTGGAAAAAATGTTGATGAAAGATAGTAAAAGAAAGGGTATTATTTCAGAGTTTTATAACTCATTGACACTATCTTCAAGTGAAAACTCACAGAAAAGATTAAACTACTGGAAAGAAGATCTGCAAACGGAAATTTCAGAGGAACAATGGGAATTGGCTTGTACAGAAGCTCAAACCAAATCAATAAATGTACGTCTTAAATTGATACATTTTAAATGGTTAATGCGGATGTATGTTACACCGGAGGAGTTAAATAGATATAACAAAAACATACCAGATACGTGCACAAAACGCATGGAAAGTAAAGGAACCCTATTTCATTGTGTATGGGAATGTAGAATAATTAGAATGTTTTGGGAAGAGGTGAGGGTAACAATTGAAAAAATAATCTCAAAACAAATATTGAATCCTAAACTGTTTTTGTTGGGTCTGTACCCAGAAAAGCATAACTTTAATAAAAGTGAAAGAACATTCATAGACCTCAGTTTGCTTAATGCCAAAAAATGTATTGCACTACTGTGGAAAAAGACTGATAGACCAGATGTGACTCAGTGGTTAAGACAGATGTTAACAAACCTTCCATTAGAAAGAATAACATACATACTGAAATCAAAGGAAATTGTGTTTGAGAATATATGGAGACCTTTTATTGATTATGTAAAAAATTTAAACATAACTCTTGAAGAAGAAGGTGAATGATGTGTGTGGACCTTGTAAATTCCAAACTGGTGAACATAATATGTATACTTATGTAATGGATTGTCTAGACTAAACAGAGGAGCATTGTTGAAGACTTGATTTTGTTGGTGGTTGTGTGTGTTTTTAGTGCATTTTTTTTGTAGTACTTTAGTGTTAGTGTTTGATTGTTTGTGTCATGTTTGTTAAAAAAAAAAGGTTCAATAAAGATATTGTGGAAAAAAAACACAGCATTTCAGAAAAAGAACATCATACCAACAGTAAAATATGGTGGTTGTAGGTGTGATGGTCTGGGGCTGTTTTGCTGCTTCAGGACCTGGAAGACTTGCTGTGGTAAATGGAACCATGAATTCTGCTGTCTACCAAAAAATCCTGAAGAAGAATGTCCGGCCATCTGTTTGTGACCTCAAGCTGAAGCACACTTGGGTTCTGCAGCAGGACATTGATCCAAAACATAAAAGCAAGTCTGCCTCTGAATGGCTTAAGAAAAACAAAATGAAGACTTGAGAGTGGCCTAGTCAAAGTCCTGACCTGAATGCCACTGAGATGCTGTGGCATGACCTTAAAAAGGCGGTTCATGCTCGAAAACCCTCCAATGTGGCTGATTTATAACAATTCTGCGAAGATGAGTGTGCCAAAATTCCTCCACAGCGCTGTAAAAGACTCATTGCCAGTTTTCACAAACGCTTGATTGCAGTTGTTGCTGCTAAGAGTGGCCCAACCAGTTATTCGGTTTAGGGGGCAATCACTTTTTCACACAGGGCCATGTAGGTTTGGATTTTATTTCCCTTAATAACAAACACCTTCATTTAAAAACTGCATTTTGTGTTTACTTGTGTTATCTTTGTCTAATATTTAATTTGTTTGATGATCTGAAACATTTACACACTTGGACAAAATTGTTGGTACCCCTCTGTTAATGAAAGAAAAACCCACAATGGTCACAGAAATAACTTGAATCTGACAAAAGTGGTAATAAATAAAAATTCTATGAAAATTAACCAATGAAAATCAGACAATGTTTTGAATTGTGGTTCAGCAGAATTATTTTAAAAAACAAACTCATGAAACAGGCCTGGACAAAAATGATGGTACCCTTAACTTAATATTTTGTTGCACAACCTTTTGAGGCAATCACTGCAATCAAACAATTTCTGTAACTGTCAATGAGACTTCTGCACCTCTCAGCAGGTATTTTGGCCCACTTCTCATGAGCAAACTGCTCCAGTTGTCTCAGGTTTGAAAGGTGCGTTCTCCAGACGGCATGTTTCAGCTCCTTCCACAGATGTTCAATAGGATGTAGATCAGGGCTTATAGAAGGCCACTTTAGAATAGTCCAATGTTTGGCTCTTAGCCATTCTTGGGTGTTTTTAGCTGTGTGTTTTGGGTCATTATCCTGTTGCAAGACCCATGACCTGCGACTGAGACCAAGCTGTCTGACACTGGGCAGCACATTTCTCTCTAGAATACCTTGATAGTCTTGAGATTTCATTGTACCCTGCACAGATTGAAGACACCCTGTGCCAGATGCAGCAAACAGCCCCAGAACATAACAGAACCTCCTCCATGTTTCACGGTAGGGACAGTGTTCTTTTCTTGGTATGCTTCATTTTTGCGTCTGTGAACACAGAGCTGATGTGCCTTGCCAAAAAGTCCCAGTTTTGTCTCGTCTGTCCATAGGACATTCTCCCAGAAGCTTTGTGGCTTGTCAACATGCAGTTTGGCAAATCCCAGTCTGGCTTTTTTATGATTTGTTTTCAACAGTGGTGTCCTCCTTGGTCGTCTCCCATGAAGTCCACTGTGGCTCAAACAACGACGGATGGTGCGATCTGACACTGATCAGAATCAGAATCAGAATCAGATTTATTGCCATTGTTCATGTAGTACACAAACTAGGAATTTGTCTCGGTGCCACAACACAACAACATTAAAAACATGATGAGATAAAGAGATAAACTAAAAACTAAAAGACTAAAAACATGCAATAAGTGTAGAGTAATAAGTAATAATAATAATAATAATAATAATGAGTAATACTAGTCAAGGCAGTTTTAAATAAATTAGCAAGTAGCAGTCCGCCAAGGTCTCCGCCTTTGACTGCCACCTAATCCACATAGCACCGGACTTCCATGATCCCTCCTGCAGGTGGTGAACCTACTGGAGGGCGGACCCATGTAACTCCTTCGGGCTGAGCCCGGCCGGGCAGCATCTGCAGTGATGCGGACGTTGTACCGGTCTGTTGTGAAGAGGGAGCTTAGTTCTAAGGCAAAGCTGTCGATTTACCAGTCAATCTACGTTCCTACTCTCACCTATGGTCACGAGCTTTGGGTAATGACCGAAAGAACGAGATCGCGGATACAAGCGGCTGAAATGAGCTTTCTCCGTAGGATTGCTGGACTCACCCTCAGAGATAGGGTGAGGAGCTCAGTCATCCGGGAGAGGCTCAGAGTAGAACCGCTGCTCCTCCACATTGAAAGGAGTCAGTTGAGGTGGTATGGGCATCTGATTAGGATGCCTCCTGGACGCCTCCCACTTGAGGTGTTTCAGGCACGTCCCACTGGGAGGAGACCCCGGGGCAGACCCAGGACTCGGTGGAGAGACTATGTCTCCCAGCTAGTCTGGGAACGCCTTGGTATCCCCTCTGAAGAGCTGGAGCAGGTGGCTGGGGAGAGGGAAGCCTGGGCTTCTCTGCTTGAACTGCTGCCTCCGCGACCCGGACCTCCGGAAAAGCGGTAGAAGATGGATGGATGGATGGATAGCAAGTAGCAGATAATATGGGGTACCACAGTGCAGTCGATAATGCAACAGAAAAACAGTGATGAACGACATGAGCTGCTGTATATAGTGCACGAGTGTCAATAAGTCACTTAGTGTTCAGCAGTCTGATGGCAGAGGGGAAAAAGCTGTTCATGTGCCGGGAGGTTTTAGTCTGAATGGACCGAAGTCTTCTACCTGAGGGGAGGGGGGCAAACAGTACGTGACCAGGGTGTGAAGGATCGGCTATGATCCGGCCTGCATGCCTCCGGGTCCTGGAGATGTACAGGTCCTGGAGAGATGGGAGCTTGCAGCCGATCACCTTCTCAGCAGTGCGCACGACGCGCTGCAGCCTTAGTCTGTCCCTGGCAGTGGCTCCTGCGTACCACACGGTTATGGAGGAGCTGAGGATGGACTCGATGATGGCCGTGTAGAACTGCACTAACATCTTGGTGGGAAGCTTGAGCTTCCTCAGCTGCCGCAGAAAGAACATCCTCTGCTGGGCCTTTTTGATGAGGGAGCTGATGGTTGGCTCCCATTTGAGGTCCCGGGTGATGGTGGTGCCCAAGAAGCGGAAGGAATCTGCAATGGTGATGGGAGAGCCTGTGATGGTGAGGGGGGGCAGGGGGTTTGTGACTTTCCTGAAGTCCACAATCATCTCCGCTGTCTTCAGAGCGTTCAGCTGCAGGTTGTTGTGGCTGCACCAGGACACCAGCTGGGCCACCTCTTTCCTGTAGACGGACTCGTCGCCGTTGGAGATGAGCCCGATGAGGGTGGTGTCGTCCGCAAACTTGATCAGCTTAACAGACTGGTGGGAGGAGGTGCAGGAGTTGGTATAAAGGGAGAAGAGTAGGGGGGAAAGTACACAGCCCTGGGGTGATCCGATGCTGATGCTAATAGAGTCCGAGACAGATGTACCTTGACCTTGGAGTCCACCATAAATGTGTTTCGAGGTTGTTCTGGGCTCTTTTGTTACCATTCGTATTATCCGTCTCCTCCTGCGGCCACGTCCAGGGAGGTTGGCTACAGTCCTGTGGATCTTAAATTTCTGAATAATATGTGCAACTGTAGTCACAGGAACATCAAGCTGCTTGGAGATGGTCTTATAGCCTTTACCTTTAACATGCTTGTCTATAATTTTCTTTGTAATCTCCTGAGACAACTCTCTCCTTTGCTTCCTCTGGTCCATGTTTAGTGCGGTACACACCATGTCACCAAACAGCACAGTGACTACTTGTCACCCTTTAAATAGGCCGACTGACTGATTACAAGTTTGTAGACACCTGTGATGTTAATTAGAGGACACATCTTGGTTGAACATATCCCTATGGTCACATTATTTTCAATCTTTTCTAGGGGTACCATCATTTTTGTCCAGGCCTGTTTCATGAGTTTGTTTTTTAAAGTAATTCTGTTGAGCCACAATTCAAAAGTATTGTCTGATTGTCATTGGTTAATTTTCATAGAATTTTTATTTATTACCATTTTTGTCAGATTCAAGTTATTTCTGTGACCATTGTGGGTTTTTCTTTCATTAACAGAGGGGTACCAACAATTTTGTCCACGGCTGTAAGTGTGACAAACAAGCAAAAAATGAGAAATCAGTGAGCGGGCAAACAGTTTTTCACACCACTGTACATTGGTGGCATTATTAAAATGTCTACTATTTCATATAAAACTATATTGTTTATTATCAGGATTTAAAAGACGCATACTCCATTTCTACTTGTCACGACTCCGTCTCTCCGCCACAGTGCGCCAGGTGTGTGTTCCGGTGGATAGCTCAGCAGCTAACTGCAAGCTAGTATTTTAGTCATATAGCCACTACTTCTGTTTGCCAGGGATGTGGGACTGTTTCCACCAGTGGTGGACTGAGTATTTTACAACTAGGCCTTCAGTGGTGATCTGCCCGATTTAGGTGCCATTCATACCAAGCACCATAAAAATCGCCTATTGGGCCATCCATACAAAGCATGTTAAAGATATCTTTAACTATAAAATTGTTGCAGTGTTTCCTCTGGCTTAAAGACTTCGGCGCTGTGGCAACATATTTTTCTGGGGGGGGGGCAGGGGGCAGAAAATACATGACACAATTGTAACCAGAATATATTAATTTTATACTATTTCTTTTTTTAAACTTTGCATGTGGAACTTGCCATTTGAAGTATTGTACAACCGAGGCTTGAATGTTGGAATTTGAGCCAGTCGGGGTCTCACCCAGACATCCTGTGTTTGGACTTTTTACTGGTGTCATCCTTGTCTTCCTCTGCTCTCACCTCTCTTGGACCCTCAGCCTGAACACTTTCCTCTCCTTGGCTCCTCTCTTCTATCTTATCTTTCCCTCTCTGAGCTCTGTCTAATTCAGGTTCTCTGTCTATGGTGGTATACAAACAGGTCAGAAAATATCAAGTGTCACGTTTTGTCCTGCAGGATTTTTTTTTTTTTGTCATGGTTTACGTAAATGACAAAAATATGTGTATTTTTTTGTATTTTTATTCTAGTGGGTTTTTTTTCCATTGAGAGTAGGGAAGGGGAAAAAAAACATTCATAATAGTAATTTACTCATGCATACTTAAAGGTGAACTGAACCCACCTTTTTGCCGAAAAAGTAGAATAGCAGATTAATTCCTTATTACCTATTGTATTTTTCAACACATAAAAGAAATTTTTAGGCCGTGCGATGGCCAAGCTATAAGCCGATAAACTTTTGCCTCTGGCTGGCAGTGCCAAACAAACCGGAAGTAGTGCAGACGATGCTGCGTGACGTCACGAGTGTGACCCTTATCAAAACAACAATGGCAGATGATAGCAGTTCCAACAGTCAAGAACACCAGAGTTTTCAGAGTGAAGAGGCATTCAGGATCGGTGACGAGACAGAGGAGGCTGCAGGAGTGTGGCAGGTGGCAGGCGTGCACAAGGGCGAGCCCGGGAGACCGCGACCTGATGCACCTGTGACAGCAGCTGGCAGACGGCGATGCAGAGGCGAATCCACCTGTGCACAGGGGAGAGACTGGAAAGGCAAAGGTAGGTATGCTTACGCTGTAGATCTTGCTGGGAGATGAGGGGGTTCCTCTGCAGCAAGAGGGCTGAAGGAATCAGACGGCTTCAGGCCGAAGCCCAGGGCAGAGTGGCTTATATCCCATGCTGCTGACGAGGCGCAGGTGTGCGCGCAGCTGGCGCCGCTAATGAGCGGCGAGTTGTAACATATCCAGCCTGTGTTGTGTTGTAGCTTAGTTTTCTTTTTTTCTGTCACATTTTGTCTTAGTTTTGTTTTGAATTGTAATCGCTCTTGCCTGTTTTCTCTTTTTTCTCTTTTGAATTCTTGGATGGAATATGGGTGGGCAATATAAGCTGCGGCTTCAGCCGTCACCCATTTCGGATAACTTACGTTGAATTGTATAATCAGATGAGTCATTGTTCAATTTGACCTTATTGTTATATCATTCAGTTTCTTTCAACCTGTACTGTACTATCCGAAATAAATAAATTCATTCATTCAAAAAATTGTCGGTGGATTCCGGCGCCGACTCAGAGTCAGACCGCAGCATTGATGGGGAGGAGAGTCGCTTATTGAGTACAGAATGGTGAGTCTTTACTTCTCTACTTTGGCATGTTTGGGGTGTCAGGATAAGGAAAATTAACAATAAAAAAGAAAGGAAAAAAAAAAAACCATCAACATTTTTCCCAACTTATTATTTATACATATTTATACATTCATACATATATAGACCATGGGCTATGTATTACAGTACTTCTACAGACTATAGTGGCAATACACATGAACAGAACTGGCCTCTGCATTTGACTGTGCTATTTATAAATAATATCTATATCTAGAAACGCATCGCTTCCCAGTCGCTTTTCCTCCCCCTTTCTTTTCTTTCGTCGCCATGACAGCTTTCCTTGGCCACTGAACAGATCTTCCCAGGTGTTGGAAGTGTTTTGTAGTCGACTATCAAGACAAAATGTACCAAAAACAACCAGTGTTGACGTGCTCGCAATGGTAAACATGAGGACTGGGTCACGCTAGTGACGTCACGCGGAACTCCGGCTGCACTTCCGGATAATTGGCGGATTCGTCTAATTTTTCAGGGCGGGAAATTCAAAATCGCGATTTTCTCCAAGATTCCGGGATTAGTGGAGGGGGTGCCAATGATAAATTATCTTTATAATTGTATGTACTATCACCCAGTGCCGTTCAATGCCGTTCAGTTCAGTTCACCTTTAAATTATATGATCAGGTGGGTATAGTAGCCAGAAATTCTACTCATGTAAAAGCAGTGCTTTGGAATTAATAATTAAAAGTAGACCACCAAAAGTTTCTAGTTGAGTTAAGGGTACAAAGAGCACCCACTTAAAAACTTGAGTAATGACTTCAGTCTTGAAGGTTTGAGGTTTTTCTCCGAAATTTATAACAATTTTCTTAGCGATAACGAACCTGGTTCGTTATCACTTCCGCTTCTGAGAGAGAGCAGACGCTTTTCTTCCCTCTCCCTCCTAATCCTCTCCCTTCTGATCCCAGCTTGCAATGTCACTCTTCTCCTGGCTGAATCTTAATCCAAATGGAAATTATGGATCTGGAAAGCGGCTTATATGCGATTGTCACCACTTTAAAAAGTAGAAGATCGGGTCAGGGGAACCCAAGGGAGACTCATGGTATTGGAATTCATGTGTCTGTGTGATTCGACTGAGATTGAACTGATCACAGGATCTTCTGTTTGGCCCCTGGAGTTTTCCTAGTGTATCGAAATTATCTGGGTGAGCTAATCAAATGCGGACCCCGGCGTAGCTCCCTTAACAAATTCAACAATTCGTCCAGCTGGGGGGAGCACTGACTGTCAGCGGCAGGATTAACATGGAATTTACTATCTGGCATGCATTGAAGAGAGAACGAACTCTCTGGACATGTTTTACCTATGTTTCGGTAGGTGGATAACATCTGTGGATCGCTGAGTGCTCTCCAGAGAATGATCTAAAGTATGATTCAAGCCTGTATGAAATTGAAGCACAGAATCGAAGAGAGAGAAATTTTTTATTCTCTGAGTGCACTGTGCAGATTTGACCTTGTGTTTTGGTGCCTTTGTTTACATTCCTCCTCGATGAAGATAACGCCGGAGAAGTGGCTTACGTCTACCCATACATCAACAATCAGTTGTTGTCGTCAGCGGATTGGTCTCTCAAGGACATTGCCCATGTGCCTTCTGCAAGGAAGAGGAAAAGAGAGACAGACTCTGATCTCTGACTTGTTTATAAGTCACATGATTATAACATCTATCCACTGCCTGGAGGCGCCCTCTGCTGCTCACTAACAACTGTTACACTCACACTACACAATGACATGCAAATATACACACACTGCTCTCCCTCCCTCTGCTGTGTGATTGTCTCTATTGTCTGCTAATGTGCATAGAGGGTTTTTTTCTGTGTAATCAAAATTTGGCTCATGAGCTTATATGAGCTTATACGAGCGTGATTCTGATAACTATGTTTTTTCTCTCTGCCTATTGTGTCCCCCCCCCCCTTCCCCCCTTCCCCCCTTTACCCCCACTGCAGACAGGCGCCTCTATGGCTGCCGTGTCATTGGATGCGCCTAATGTGCGCGCCCAATGTCAAGTCAAATTCCTTGTGTGTTTACTTGTAAATATACTTGGCAATAAAGCTGATTCTGATTCTGATTCTTATAGTTTTCTACTTTTCTCTGTAAATTTATCTAAATTTGAAACCATTTTCCTCAAATTTGTAATTTCCTCTTGTAAAATTGAATTTTCTTGTACATTTGAGACTTTATTATAAATTTGTGGATTATTTTATGGCTAATTTTTGTCTATTTTTTAAATAAAATTACTGTTTTCTTTTTTTCTTTTTTTTTCCCAATAAATTTGAAACAGACTGTGGTAATTTTTTTTTAACTTTTTCCTTATAACAATTTACATTTTTGACCATAATTTTGCAGAGCCAGAACAGAACAATAATTTAACTCTGATTTCAAAGAAAAAACTATTAATAAAATTAAATTAAATAAATTAACTTAAAATGACCAAAGATGGAGTTATTTCTGTTATATTTCTATATATTTATAGTTTTTTTTTTTTTTTAGAAATCTCACCACCCAGACAGCAGGGAAAACCTCCCTTATTTTGAAATTCAAATGTTGGCACGTTTAGTTTGTCTGAAGGCTGCTGATGGATTAAAGTCACTGACTTCGTGAATTTTGGTCATCTTAACTTGCCAGGGACATAATAATGAACATAAATTAGTTAATATTAACTAAGGTAAAGGTCAAAACCAGCTCCTTTTCATTCTAGTCTGAAATAAGAAAAACAAAAAACTAATAATTAAAAAGAAGACAATGAACCAACTCGAGCTCTTAACCACATGTGTTAGCTAATCGACTCCTCTATTATATTGCTTCCGTTACCAGCGGATTAAAACCATGATAAATACCTCCAGTGTTTACATACCTCTTCAGCTTTCTTCTGTGTTTAAAGTACTTTAATAAGCTCCTGTTTCACTCGGGCAGTCACGCTAGTAGCGAGACACTGCCTGGCGACTGGAACACGCAGGCGGGGCGCTTCTGAACTCTGCATGGATGACGGTCATGCACGTTGTTCGCATGTGCACTTGCGGATCGTCATTCCTTCGTAAATTTTTCTTAAATTTATGTTTCCTGTTGGAATGGTGGAAATTTTTCAGGCGTGGCGGGCTGTCACCGGGAAATGTTTCCAGAGGAAACCCTGTATAGTTTTAAAAATCTTTACCTTTTCATTGTGTAGCTCCATTTCCCTGCGCATTTGTTCGTTGAGCTGCACATCCACTCTTGTTTCTCCAGAGGTTTAAAAGTACTGTTGCTTGTAAGTGTCCTGTTGGCGGCTATGCTTTGGTGTCTCGCTGCTGCCTTGGTTATGCCCTGTCACACCTAGACATTTTAGGCCGTGTTGGCAAAACATATGAAAAATTTGGAGAGTATGTAGAATCAATTAGGGCTAAGTTTTGTCTGCGTTAATAGCACGCTGAAGAGCGCTGGTATACGGCGTTGTTCACCGAGCTCCTCTGAAAATTTTTCGATGTATCCAGTATATGGTTGATATGTCCGGCTTTCGCGGAGCAAAGGTTGTAGGGAAGTTATGCGTTTGTTTACACGTTACTTGTCAGCAACTCATAGTTACTCAAAACATCGAGATAAATTTCTTGTGTACCCAACACGCTATTTGAACCTATGTGTAACTTACTGAATTCTAACTTATAGCATATTGGCAGCATTGGTTCACAGGAAAAACCCGTATAGAGCTCAGCTGCTGCCTGCAGTGTGCACACGGAGAGAGAGAGAGAGAAACACATGTACTTGTTCGTATAACGGGACCTGTTGGGGATGTACAGGTACATCTCAAAAAATTAGAATATCATGAAAAGGTTCAATATTTTTTGTCACTCATTTCAGAAAGTGAAACCCATATATTATATAGATTCATTACACAGAGAGTGATATATTGCAAGTGTTTATTTTAATTTTGATGATTATGGCTTACAGCCCATGAAAACCCCAAATTCAGTTTCTCAAAAAATTAGAATATTACATAAAATTAATGTAAAAAAAAAAAAAAGTTTTTTAACAGAAATGTCGGATCGACTGAAAAGTATGTCCATGTACACACTCAATACTTGGTCGGGGCTCCTTTTAGATTAATTACTGTATCAATGTGGCATGGCAAGGAGGTGATCAGCCTGTGGCACTGCTGAGTTGTTATGAAGGTCCAGGTTGCTTTGATAGTGACCTTCAGCTCGTCTGCATTGTTTGATCTGGTGTCTCTCATCTTCCTCTTGGCAATCCTCCATAGAATCTCAATGGGGTTTAGGTCAGGAGAGTTTGCTGGTCAGTCAAACACAGTGATGCCATGGTCATTAAACCAGGTTTTTATACTTTTGGCAGTGTGTGTGTGTGTGTGGGGGGGGGGGGCAGGTCCTGCTGGAAAATGAAATCAGCTTCTCTATAAAGCTTGTCAGCAGAGGGAAGCGTGAAGTGCTCTAAAATTTCCTGGTAGACGACTGTGCTGACTTTGGTCTTGATAAAACACAGTGGCCCAACACTAGCAGATGACATGGTTTCTCAAATCATCACCGATTGTGGAAACTTCACACTAAACCTCGAGGTACTTAGATTCTCTGCCTCTCCACTCTTTCTCCAGACTCTGGGACTTTGATTTCCAAATGAAATGCAAAATTTACTTTTATCTGAACAGAGGTCATCTGTTGGTGTTTGTCCACTATGTTTTATCAAGACCAAAGTCAGCACAGTCGTCTACCAGGAAATTTAGGAACACTTCATGCTTCCCTCTGCTGACAAGCTTTATGGAGAAGCTGATTTCATTTTCCAGCAGGACTTGGCACCCCCCCCCCCCAATACACACACACACACACACACACACACTCTGCCAAAAGTATCAAAACCTGGTTTAATGACCATGGCATCACTGTGTTTGATTGACCAGCAAACTCTCCTGACCTAAACCCCATAGAGAATCTATGGAATATTGTCAAGAGGAAGATGAGAGACACCAGATCCAACAATGCAGACAAGCTGAAGGTCACTATCAAAGCAACCTGGACCTTCATAACACCTCAGCAGTGCCACAGGCTGATCACCTCCATGCCACGCCACATTGATACAGTAATTAATCCAAAAGAAGCCCCGACCAAGTATTGAGTGTGTACATGGACGTGTTTTTCAGTCGATCGATATTTCTGTTAAAAAAAACTATTTTTTTACATTAATTTTATGTAATATTCTAATTTTTTGAGAAACTGAATTTGGGGTTTTCATGGGCTGTAAGCCATAATCATCAAAATTCAAATAAACACTTGAAATATATCACTCTCAGTGTAATGAATCTATATAATATATGGGTTTCACTTTCTGAAATGAGTGACAAAAAATATTGAACTTTTTCATGATATTCTAATTTTTTGAGATGTACCTGTATCTGAGCACTTTCAAGCTGGATAAAGATCCAAATTGCTGTTTAGCCCTCCCCCATGTGCTTTTTTTTTTTTTAACCTTTGTCTGCAGTCTGTACCATCAGCTGTCTAGTGTTGTGATAGATATGCCAAAATGTCAGAACACCAGAGGAGGTGGATCATATCAGCTGATCGTCTGAAGCGCAGAGCCCAGCTGTTTACTTTGCTTTTGGCTGCGCCTCCCAGCAAAAGCACATTCTATGCATTCTTGATTTTTTTTTTCCACTTAATTGAAAATAAACTTTTTTATCACAATCAGTTTGCGTGCCTTTGAGCCAGGTTGTGACAACTGCCATCTGATGTTCCTGACGTGTCACATCAGCTGTTTTAGACGTGACCGTGGTGTTGGGAGGGAGAATCATCTGAGTTGACCAGAGATGATCTCTTCCACACCTAGGATTCATGGATTGGGAGGCAACGGCAGTTTGGCATGACTGTGCTATGCAGAAGTTTGACTATTGTTGCGCTTAAGTTGTGAATGTTGGCAACACACTAAGCATTAGTTGGTTTAAGTTACTTATAAGTTATGGAAATATTCTATGTAAGTTACTAGTACGTTATGTATATGTCTAAGTTGTTATGTATATGCGATGCATACGGCCAAAAGTGAAAATTTCGGTGTATCCCAGCATTTTAGACCAATTTTTATACGTTTGGCGAAGGTTGCCTAAATCGTCACAGTGTGACAGTCGACAGCTCAAGTTTGCAAACCCTGTCTGGCTCCAAGTATCTACTCCATCAGTTACAAACAACAGGCATTCCCAGCAAGATAATTTGCAGCACTCCTCGGTGTCACGCCGCGCCATTCATCAGCGGCGCCACCTGCTCACGCACCTGCTACTCGTCAGCGGCGAGGGATAAAAGCCGCCTCGCCCTGAGCTTCGGCCTGAAGCCGTAGACTTCATCGCCTTCTATGCGAAGCGTCAACTCACTCTTCAGCGTCAAGCTAGTGGTAAGAAGATTCCTTTCCTTACCTCTCCCAGTCTGCTCCCCTGTGCACAGGTGGATTCCTCGGCGGCGGACAACTCCGTCCCTCGTCCTTCCTCGCTGCTGCACCGAGTCCTGCAGGTGACTGTCTCCCGGGGTTCCGTCCTTGTAGTGCCTGCCATCTGTCAAACTCAAGTAAGCTTCTCTCCCTCGCCTATTCTCCTCCTGTATTGGTGTGTGCCTATCACCCTGTGTCTGTTCTTTCCCATAGGGTTGCCGGCTGAACAGTCTCCTGCCTCTGTGCCCGAAGCAGACGCCACCACCAATACATTAACATTCCGCTGACACACACCCATACACCCCTGCTGTTAATAAACAGTTTGAACTACTCTGAACCTGTGTGTGTGCGTCTCCTGAGCCGAACGTTATGTCAGTACGGCTTCAGCAGAGCGGCTCGGCAGACGGCGGGCTCGAACACCGGTTTACCATCCTCGAGGCTCGGGTGGATCAGATTGTTTATCAGCAACAGGTGGTTCTTAATCAATTATTAGAATTAACTAACCGATTGAACCGCTTGGACCCCCAACAGCCGTTCCTCCCGACTCGCCAGGGTGGCGCGGCTCCTGCTGTTCCAGCGGCCGTCCAGCCGGCTCCAGTGGCACCGGTTCGGCTCACACCGATTCCGACCCCCGCCCGCTTTAGCGGTAAGCTCGGCGGAGCGCGGGGGTTCATTATGCAGTGTGAGTCCGTGTTCCACCGTGTGCCCGGAGATTTTCCCTCGGATCACAGCCGAATTGGTTACATAGGGAATCTTCTGGAGGGGCGTGCGTTAACTTGGACCTACGCCGTAATGGCGAGGCCCAGTTATGCCACCCTCACCTATGATCAATTCGTGAGGCGCTTTCTGGAGGTCTTTGACCATTCTCAAACCGAAACGGTCCAGGTCGATCGGCTTCTTGCTCTCCAGCAGGGAAGCCGGTCGGCAGCGGACCACTCGGTCGACTTCCGGGTAGCGGCGGAGGAATTGGGCTGGGAGGAACGCTCCCTCTGTGGCCTGTTCCTCCGCAGCCTCAATAGTGATCTGAGGGATGAACTGGCTGGTCGGGATATCCCTGGGACGCTAGCGGAGCTGACGTCCTTAGCGGTAAGTTTGGATAACAGGCTGCGCGAGCGCTCCTCGGGGCGGAAGTCTTCTTCTTCTCGCCCTCGTGGAGCCTCGCCGCACCTGTTCCAAGCTCGCCCCCTGGCGGCGCCGCCAGCATCGTGCCCCGAGGAGTCGGAGCCGATGGTGACGGGCTGGACTAAACTTTCCCCTGTGGAGAAACAACGCCGCCGTGAGTTGGGCCTCTGCATGTATTGCGGAGGCGACCAACACACCGTGGAGCGTTGTCCACGGAAAGCCAGTCGGTGGGGTCCGCGAGTCACTGTTGGAAGCCTCGCGGACGTCAATCGGTTAGGATCACTCACCCAATTGAAGCTGCCCATCCGTTTTTGCCACAATCCCACTGGGCATCTCATCCATGCACTGGTGGATTCGGGTGCAGAAGGCAGCTTTATTTCACAAAGCCTGGCAACCCGTTTGGGCATTCGCTGTCAGGCACTGAAGAATCCCATCTCCCTTGTTAATCTCTCCCGTGCCTCCCTTGGGAGAGTATCACACCAAACCATCCCCGTTCCGGTCATCATCTCGGGAAATCACCGGGAGGAGATGACCTTCTACGTCCTTCCCAACTCTGTGTCGCCCGTCATCCTGGGGTATCCCTGGCTTCGCCTTCACAACCCGGTCCTGGATTGGAAATCAGCTGGGATATCGGCATGGAGTACATTCTGTATGGGCACCTGCCTTCAGTCCGCTGCCTGCTCTCCGTCCGCTCCTCCCCCTGCGACGGACGCTGCACCCCCGGACTTGTCTCTGGTGCCCCCAGAATTTCACGACCTGGGTATGGTGTTCAGCAAAGCGAAAGCTATGTCTCTCCCCCCTCATCGGCCCTACGACTGTGCCATCAACCTCCGCCAGGGGGCTCCCTTACCTTCTGGTCGCCTTTACAGCCTGTCTGCGCCGGAGAAGGAGACGATGAACGCCTACCTGAAGGAGTCATTAAGTGCTGGGATAATCCGCCCATCATCATCACCCGTGGGGGCAGGGTTCTTCTTCGTGGGAAAGAAGGATGGGTCCCTCCGCCCTTGTATCGACTACCGGGCCCTCAATAATATCACGGAGAAGGACCGTTACACCCTGCCTCTCATGGACACTGCTTTCCACTCCCTCCAGGGGGCGACCTGGTTCACCAAGCTGGACCTACGCAGCGCTTACCACCTCGTCCGGATCCGGGAGGGAGATGAGTGGAAAACGGCCTTCCGTACCCCGAACGGCCACTTTGAATACCTGGTGATGCCGTTCGGGTTGACCAACGCTCCTGCAGTCTTCCAGCGCCTCATTAATGACGTCCTCCGGGACTTCATCGGCCTTTTCGTGTTCGTCTACCTGGACGATATTCTCATCTTCTCCAAGTCCAGGGATGAGCACCAGGTCCACGTGAGGCGGGTCCTCCAAAGGCTGCTGGAGAATCGTCTGTACGTAAAGGCAGAAAAGTGTGAATTTTACGCCAGGAGTACGTCCTTCCTGGGGTTCATCATCGCCCACGATAAGGTGCTCCCCGACCCAGAGAAGGTAAAGGCGGTGGTGGAATGGCCTACACCTGCATCCCGGAAACAGGTGCAGCAATTTGTTGGCTTCGCCAATTTCTACCGCCGCTTTGTCCCCAACTTCAGTGCCATCGTTGGACCACTGACCCGCCTCACGTCCCCGAAGGTCCCGTTCCGGTGGACCGAAGAGGTCGCTGCCGCCTTTGAGGCGCTGAAGGCAGAATTCTCCTCCTCCCGGGTCCTTCGCCAGGTCGACCCCGCGCTGCAGTGCATCGTAGAGGTAGACGCTTCGGACACGGGAGTGGGAGCAGTGCTGTCCCAGCGGTCACCGGACGATGGCGCCAAACAACCGTGCGCCTTCTTCTCCCGGCGCTTGTCCCCGGCGGAGAGGAACTACGATGTGGGGGACAGAGAGCTCTTGGCCATCAAGCTCGCCCTGCAGGAGTGGCGCCACTGGTTAGAGGGGGCGAACCTGCCGTTTGTGGTCCTCACGGACCACAAGAACTTGGAATATTTACGATCTGCCAAGCGCTTGAACGCCCGCCAGGCGCGCTGGTCCCTGTTCTTCGCCAGGTTCCAATTTTCTATCACCTTCAGGCCTGGCTCTAGGAACGTCCTGCCTGATGCCCTCTCCAGGCAGTTCGCCCCCGTGGAGTCGGAGGAGGCGTCCCACTCCATCCTGCCCAGGTCGTGCGTCGTGGGAGCCATCTCGTGGGACATCGAGAGCAAGATCCGGAAGACACAGGAGGTGGAACCTGACCCTGGCGGCGGACCGGAGGGGAGGCTGTTCGTGCCATCCGTGGTCCGAGGAGAGGTCATCCACTGGCTCCACACCTCCAAGCTCACCTGTCACCCTGGCACCTCCCGGATGATAGATCTCCTCCAACGGTCCTTTTGGTGGCCAGGCCTGCGGAGGGATGCAGCCCGCTACGCCCGGGCTTGCCCAATCTGTGCCACCTGCAAGTCGGGAAATGCCCCTCCAGCGGGTCTGCTCCAGCCCCTGCCCGTCCCTGGCAGGCCCTGGTCGCACATCGCGTTGGATTTCGTCACCGGACTCCCTGTCTCCAACTCCTATGACACCATCCTGACCATCGTGGACCGCTTCTCCAAGGCCGTGCACTTCGTCCCCCTGCGAGGCCTCCCTACTGCCCTGGAGACGGCGGACCTCCTCGTCCAACACGTGGTCAGGCTGCACGGGATTCCGGTGGACGTGGTCTCGGACCGGGGCCCCCAGTTTTCATCCGAGGTTTGGAGGTCTTTCTGCAACGCCATCGGAGCCAAGGTGAGCCTCTCCTCCGGCCATCACCCCCAATCCAACGGGCAGTGTGAGAGGACCAACCAGGAGCTGGAGGCTGCGCTCCGCTGTGTGTCCAGATCCAAACCCACGTCCTGGAGCAACCATCTTGCCTGGGTTGAATATGCCCACAACACCGCTCGCTCTTCTGCTACAGGGATGTCCCCCTTCAAAGCGTCCCTGGGTTACGACCCCCCGCTGTTTCCGGAGCAGGAGAGTGAAGTAACTGTCCCGTCAGTTAGGGCCCATCTCAGGCAGTTCCGCTCCACCTGGACTGCCGCGCGCAATGCGCTATTACGCACAGCGGAGCGCAACAGGACTGTGGCGGACCGGCGTAGAAGACCTGCCCCGGCGTACAGAGTTGGGCAGCTTGTTTACATTTCCACCCAGGACGTCACTTTAAAAGGCGAGAGGAGAAAGCTGGCACAGCGCTTCATGGGTCCCTATCCCATCACCCGGATCATCAACCCGGTGGCTGTGCGCGTGGCTATTCCCCCCTCCCTCTGCATTCATCCTACTTTCCACGTGTCGAAGGTGAAACTGGCAGTCACTGACCCCCTTTGCCCTCCTCCTGCAGCGCAACCCGCGCCCCGGATGATTGGTGGCCATCCGGCCTGGTCCGCCTCCTCCATCCTGGACTCCCGGCGCCGGGGTCGTGGGTTGCAATACTTGGTGGACTGGGAGGGCTATGGGCCCGAGCATCGACAGTGGGTGCCCCCGTCGTTTGTGTTGGACCCATCGCTCATCGCGGACTTCCACCGAGCGCACCCGGATAAGCCATCGCCAGGAGGCGCTGCTAGAGGGGGGAGTACTGTCACGCCGCGCCATTCATCAGCGGCGCCACCTGCTCACGCACCTGCTACTCGTCAGCGGCGAGGGATAAAAGCCGCCTCGCCCTGAGCTTCGGCCTGAAGCCGTAGACTTCATCGCCTTCTATGCGAAGCGTCAACTCACTCTTCAGCGTCAAGCTAGTGGTAAGAAGATTCCTTTCCTTACCTCTCCCAGTCTGCTCCCCTGTGCACAGGTGGATTCCTCGGCGGCGGACAACTCCGTCCCTCGTCCTTCCTCGCTGCTGCACCGAGTCCTGCAGGTGACTGTCTCCCGGGGTTCCGTCCTTGTAGTGCCTGCCATCTGTCAAACTCAAGTAAGCTTCTCTCCCTCGCCTATTCTCCTCCTGTATTGGTGTGTGCCTGTCACCCTGTGTCTGTTCTTTCCCATAGGGTTGCCGGCTGAACAGTCTCCTGCCTCTGTGCCCGAAGCAGACGCCACCACCAATACATTAACATTCCGCTGACACACACCCATACACCCCTGCTGTTAATAAACAGTTTGAACTACTCTGAACCTGTGTGTGTGCGTCTCCTGAGCCAAACGTTATGTCACTCGGAGGCTGTAATCCGATACCGCTCGTTGCTAATATGGAAGTGACAAACAAATCCTTTCCCCGGCTGAGATGGGCCTGCTAGCTTCTGGGTTGGCCAACCTCTCTTCACAATGACCAGCTTTTCTTGAAAAGTCCATTTGGAAAATTGATTTTTTTTTTAAATATCAGCAACCAAATCATTTTCCTCTCCCCTGTCAGCCATTGTGGGTGGAAAAACAGCTATTATATTTAAACAGATACAGTATGGGCAGCACGGTGGTTCAGTGGTTAGCACTGTTGCCTAACAGCTAGAAGGTTCCAGGTTCGAATCCCCAGGCTGGCAGGGGTAGGAACCTTTCTGTGTGGAGTTTGCATGTTCTCCCTGTGCTGCGTGGGTTTACTCCGGGGGCTCCGGTTTCCTCCCACAATTCAAAGACATGCATGCTAGGTTAATTGGTTGTTCTAAATTGTCCCTAGATATCTGTCTCCTATAGGCCCTTAGAATAGAGGGTTAGTACTAGTGAAGCGCTTTGAGTGGTCGTTGAGACTAGAAAAGCGCTATATAAGTACAGGTCCTTATATTGTAGCTACTAAAGCAAGTCCTTGCACTGGTGTTTTGCTAGCCAGGGTCCTCTGCATTGTGGGTGGAGGAGTCTAACCATCCAATCAAAAGACGTAAAAATGCTAATGTTCTCGGATGCATTCTATGCATACCCCTGGACGTACAGAAGAGATCTGATTGGTTAAAGCAACAGGATAAGTTTAACAATTAATTTAACCTACAGAGCCACACTGTTAATTCCTGAAGGCCCAAGGCAGATTTTCTTGATCCTGGCAACATACATGGCTGAAATATGATTGGACGAAAAAACTCTAACATGCATTACACTACTGGAAGGAGTGCAACCAAGAGAAAAGCTACAAATTGAAGAGAATGGACTATTGGGAATAATTTAATGCATCCTCAGGGAACAAATATACAGTGGTGTGAAAAAGTGTTTGCCACCTTCCTGATTTCTCATTTTTTTGTATGTTTGTCACACTTAAATTTTTCAGATCATCAAACAAATTTAAATCTGAGACAAAGATAACACAAGTAATCACAAAATGCAGTTTTGAAATGAAGGTGTATATTATTAAGGGTAAAAAAAAATAAATCCAAACCTACATGGCCCTGTGTGGAAAAAACGATTGCCTCCCCCTGTTAAAACATAAATTAACTGTGGTTTATCACATCTTTGGAAAGCTGAGTTCAATTTCTCTGGCCACACCCAGGCCTGATTACTGCCACATCTGTTCTCAATCAAGACATCACTTAAATAAGATCTGCCTGACAAAGTGAAGTAGCCCAAAAGAGCCTCAAAAGCTAGACATCATGCTGCTATTCAGAGAAATTCAGGAACAAATGAGAAACAAACTAACTGAGATCCATCGGTCTGGAAAAGGTTATAAAGCCATTTCTAAAGATTTGGGACTCCCAGCGAACCACAGTGAGAGCCATTATCCACAAATGGCGAAAACATAGAACGGCGGTGAACCTTCCCAGGAGTGGCCGGCCAACCAAAATTACCCCAAGAGCGCAACGACGACTCATCCAAGTGGTCACAAAAGACCGCACAACAATATCCAAAGAACTGCAGGCCTCACTTGCCTCAGTTAAGGTCAGTGTTCATGACTCCACCAAAAGAAAGAGACTGGGCAAAAATGGCCTGCATGGCAGAGTTCCAAGAGGAAAACCATTGCCAGTAGAGAACGACTACGCCTCCTGCTGTCTAATATCCTGTGGAGGACAGCATCCCAGGTGTGGGACAGGGGATATGATCCCTCATCCCTATTGATGGTTCTTGGGCTCCGTTTTCTGATCTGGATGGCTTCCCTGATCCAACGGTGGTATTTGCTCCTTTCTGTACGGATGATGTTTTCATCTTCCCAGTCCATGATATGATTTTCTCTTTTGCAGTGGTCAGATATGGCACATTTCAGGTTCTGTTGTTCAGCTGTTGCGTTTAGTGCTCGTGTGTACGTTGCTATTGTCTCTTGTTCACATTCTTACTTGTGCTCCTTTTTTCTGGTTCCAAAGGTTCCTCTTGTTTTTCCTACGTAGGTTTTGTTGCATGATCAGCATGGTATTTCATAGATGACATTACTTTTGTTTTCTGCGGGTATCATGTCTTTGGGATGAACCTAGAGTTGCCTCAAAGTGGTGTGTGGTTTTACTTAATCAGAATCAGAATCAGCTTTATTGGCCAGGTATGCACAACACATACAAGGAATTTGACTTTGGCTAAAACTTGCTCTCGTTGTTCAGGTGTAAGATTTAAGTAAGATTTCAATGACAACAGAGTATGTACAGTAAATTACAGTCTGTCCACGTTTCTATAAAAGGATGCAAATATATACAGGAATATATGCAGTTATTTACTCAGACTATCCACACTTTGCAAAAAATATATGAAAAAATATACAGTCATACAGTATTTCAATGTGAACTCAGATTCAGTAATATAATGCTCCGTACTGTGGGTGTTTATATATTTACATATTTATTCCATCTAGCTACAATGCTCTGCACTGTGTGTTCATATATTCATATATTTATTCCATCCAGCTACAATGCTCTGCACTGTGTGTCTGTGTGTGTGTGTGTATATATATATTTTATAGTAATATGTACATATGTATATTAGCTGCTCTTGCTTGCTTGTTTTTTTTCTTGCCTTCTGATTGTTGCTCTGAGTGTTGCTATCCCTGTGCTGTTGCAATCCTGGAATTTCCCCGTTGTGGGACTAATAAAGGCTTATCTTATCTTATCTTATAATGTGAATGGAGTAAAAATGCAGTGTGAGAGTTATGTGCAATGTAAGAATGAATGAAAAGTCATGAGTACAGCAACAGGTAGGACTAGGTGAATGTTAGGAGTTCATCAGAGCGATGGCTTGAGGAAAGAAACTGTTCCTGTGACGGGTGGTTTTGGCCTTCAGTGATCTGTAACGTCGACCAGAAGGTAGAAGTTCAAACAGTTTGTGGCCGGGGTGTAACGGGTTAGCAGAGATGTTTCCCGCCCGTTTCCTGGTTATGGACCGATATAAGTTCTCAATGGAGGATAGGTTGGTACCAATGATCCTTTCCGCAAACTTAATGATCCGCTGCAGTCTGGTCTTGTCCTGTTTAGTGGCAGATCCAAACCAGACAGTGATGGACAAGCGGAGGACAGATTGGATGATGGCGGTGTAGAAGACAACCAGCAGCTCCTGAGGCAAATCAAACTTCTTGAGCTGACGCCGAAAAAAAACAACCTCCGCTGGGCCTTTTTCCGGACAGTGTCTATGTGGGAGGACCACTTCAAGTTCCGGGAGATCGTGGTACCCAGAAACTTGAAGGAATCCACAGTGGACACTGTGCTGTTGAGGATGGTGAGTGGGGGGAATGAAGGACGGTGTCGCCTGAAATCCACACTCATCTCCACCATTTTGGCTGGGTTACATTCAAGATGGTTCCGGCCGCACCAGAGGATCAGCTGCTCCACCTCCCGCCTGTATGCAGACTCATCACCATCCCGGATCAAACCGATGACTGTGGTGTCATCCGCAAACTTCAGGAGCTTCACCGAAGGGTCCTCTGAGGTACAGTCGTTGGAGTAGAGGGAGAAGAGCAGTGGGGAAAGGACACACCCTTGGGGGGCGCCAGTACTAATTTTTCGGGAGCTGAATGTAATTCTCCCTAGCTTCACCTGTTGCCACCTGTCAGTCAGAAAACTGGAGATCCACTGGCAGGTGGAGGGGGGCACCTTGAGCTGGAGGAGTTTCTGATGAAGGATGCTTGGGATGATGGTGTTGAACGCCGAGCTGAAGTCGACAAACAGGATCCTGGCGTACGTCCCTGGGGAGTCGAGGTGTTTCAGGATGTAATGTAGTCCCATATTCACTGCATCGTTCACTGACCTGTTTGACCGGTAGGCAAACTGCAGTGGGTCCATCAGGAGGCCTGTGACGACCTTCAGGTGGTTCAGCACCAATCTCTCCAAGGATTTCATGACCACAGAGGTCAAGGCAACAGGTCTGTAGTCGTTTAATCCTGTAACAGAGGGTTTCTTGGGAACTGGAATGATGATGGAGCGTTTGAAGCAGGAAGGCACTTCACACAGCTCCAGTGATCTTTTAAAGATCCGGGTGAAGATGGGGGCCAACTCGTCGGAACAGATTCTCAGGCAGGACGGAGACACACCATCAGGTCCTGCAGCCTTCTTGATCTTTTGTCTCCAAAAGACCCGGCGCACCTCCTCTTCGCAGATCGTTAGTGCTGGTGGGAGGTCAGAGTGGAGGAGGGATGGAGTTCCTGGGGCTGCAGATAATCCTTTTGTGTGGGTGGGAGGTGAGAACTGTAGGTTCTTTTCAAACCTACAGTAAAAGCTGTTGAGGTCGTTAGCCAGCTGGAAGTTTTCCACAGGGTGGGGGGATGGTCTCCTGTAGTTGGTGATATTCTGCAGGCCTCTCCAAACAGAAGCAGAGTTGCTGGCTGAGAAGTTTTGTTGTAACTTCCGGCGCCACACGAGTTGGCTGCCTTTTGCAACAGCGGCTCAATTCTGAGTCTTTTTATCTTCCTTCTTCTTTCTGATCCGGTGATAACTTTCTGATCCTGCCCACCTTTCACTCTATATATATCATGGACACACAGATCGCCCCAAAGGTCTCCTGAGTCGGCGGACGGAGCCTCTGTTTACAGCAGGAGACGATACAGCAGGGAAGAGCTAGCTAGCACTCAACCGCCACCTGGTGCTAACGGAGAAACTCGACATACTGGGAGAACTGAAGCGAAAACGACGCGGGTGCCGGGCTGGAGTTTAGGCGGCGTGCAAGAAATATAAGACAGAATAATAAAGAGCGATGGCAAGAACCAAGCAGACCACCCGTAAATCTACTGGAGGAAAAGCCCCCAGGAAGCAGCTGGCCACCAAGGCTACTCGGAAAAGCGCTCCGGCCACCGGCGGAGTGAAGAAGCCTCACTGTTACAGGCCCGGTACCGTGGCTCTGAGAGAGATCCGTCGCTACCAGAAATCCACGGAGCTGCTCATCCGTAAGCTGCCCTTCCAGCGCCTGGTGAGGGAGATCGCTCAGGACTTCAAGACCGACCTGCGCTTCCAGAGCTCCGCCGTCATGGCTCTGCAGGAGGCCAGCGAGGCCTACCTGGTGGGTCTCTTCGAGGACACCAACCTATGTGCCATCCACACCAAGAGGGTCACCATCATGCCCAAAGACATCCAGCTGGCCCGCCGCATCCGCGGAGAGAGAGCTTAGACTTTCTGCTGCACATCCACCAACCACAATGCTCCGCACTGTGTGTCTATATATATATATATATATATATATACACTACCGTTCAAAAGTTTGGGGTCACCCAGACAATTATTTTGTGTTTTCCATGAAAAGTCACACTTATTTTCGTAGGTCCTTCCTACCAACGGCTGTCAGACTGTACAACCTAAGCAGGGCTGCTCGCAGAGATAGCAAAAAGACGTAACAAACTAATAGTTTTTTGAATGCAGAAGATGCAATAGACTTACACAGTGGTCCTCTCCGGCATACAACTAGGAGCATGCCGGTCGCTATGGAGGGTGAGAGTGTGTATGGGCACATAATCATACCATGCAGGATAGCTGGGTAGACGGTTATGCTGTTTCATTCCATCTAGCGGCAATGCTCTGCACTGTGTGTGTTTATATATTTGCATATTTGTTCCGTCTAGCTGCAATGCTCCGTACTGTGGGTGTTTATATATTTATATATCTACATGTTATTCCATCTAGCTACATTGCTCCGCACTGTGTGTGTTTATATACTTGCATATTTATTCCACCTAGCTGCAATGCTCCGTACTGTGGGTGTTTATATATTTACATATTTATTCCATCTAGCTACAATGCTCTGCACTGTGTGTTCATATATTCATATATTTATTCCATCCAGCTACAATGCTCTGCACTGTGTGTCTGTGTGTGTGTGTATATATATATATTTTATAGTAATACGTACATATGTTTATTAGCTGCTCTTGCTTGCTTGTTTTTTGTTTTTTTTTCTTGCCTTCTGATTGTTGCTCTGAGTGTTGCTATCCCTGTGCTGTTGCAATCCTGGAATTTCCCCGTTGTGGGACTAATAAAGGCTTATCTTATCTTATCTTATCTTATCTTATTTACCACCATGAGTTGTAAAATGAATAGAAAATATAGTCAAGACATTGACAATGTTAGAAATAATGATTTGTATTTGAAATAATAATTTTTTCCTTCAAACTTTGCTTTCGTCAAAGAATCCTCCATTTGCAGCAATTACAGCATTGCAGACCTAACATGATTGCACAAGGGTTTTCTAATCATCCATTAGCCTTCTGACGCAATGAGCAAACACATTGTACCATTAGAACACCGGAGTGATAGTTGCTGGAAATGGGCCTCTATACACCTATGTAGATATTGCACCAAAAACCAGACATTTGCAGCTATAATAGTCATTTACCACATTAGCAATGTATAGAGTGTATTTCTGATTAGTTTAAAGTTATCTTCATTGAAAAAAAGTGCTTTTCTTTCAAAAATAAGGAAATTTCTAAGTGACCCCAAACTTTTGAACGGTAGTGTGTATATATATATATATATATATATGTATATGTACATATGTATACTAGCTGCTCTTGTTTTTTCTTGCCTTCTGATTGTTGCTCTGAGTGTTGCTATCCCTGTGCTGTTGCAATCCTGGAATTTCCCCATTGTGGGACTAATAAAGGCTTATCTTATCTAACTTCTCACTGTAGCTCCTCTTAGCAAGCCTGGTCTCCTTCGTCAGCATGTTTCTGGCCCGCTTGTACCTAGTCCAGTCACCAGTCCTGTAGGCCTCCTCCTTGGTCTGACGTAGCTGCTTGAGTTTAGGAGTGAACCAGGGTTTATTGTTGTTGTATGTGCAGAAGGTCTTGGTCTGCACACACATGTCCTCACAGAAACTGATGTATGATGTCAGTGTCAGTGACTTCATTTAGGTTAATGGCTGCATCTTCAAAAACACTCCAATCTGTGCAGTCAAAGCAGGCTTGTAACTCCAGCTTTGATTCCTCAGTCCATTTCTTCACAGTCCTTACAACAGACTGGGAAGTTTTTAGTTTCTGTCTGTACATTGGAATGAGATGAAGCAGACAGTGGTCAGAAAAACCGAGAGCTGCACGAGGGACAGCATGATAGGCGTTTCTTAAAACTGTCTAACAGTGGTCGAGTGTATTTGTGTCCCTGGTGGGACATTTAATATGCTGTCTGTATTTAGGAAGTTCATTTGTGAGATTAGCTCTATTGAAATCACCCAGAATGATGAGCAGAGAGTCTGGATGTTTTTCCTCCACATCTGCTATCTGGTCAGCCAGGTGCTGCAGGGCCTCCGTTGTACAAGCAGCAGGCGGGATGTAAATTCCGACCAGAATAAACGAGGAGAACTCTCGCGGTGAATAAAAGGGTTTACAGTTTATAAACAGTGACTCTAGGTTAGGGCTACAAAAACTTCTTCAACACTGTGACATCAGTACACCAACCTTCGTTTGTGTAGAAGCAGATTCCACCACCTTTAGTCTTTCCAGAGAATTCTCGGCTGCGATCAGCGCAGAGCAGTTGGAATCCATCCAGGCGGACCGCGCTGTCCGGGATGTGTTCACTCAGCCAGGACTCTGTGAAATACAGGGCGGCCGATCTGCTAAAATCCGGGTTTTTGTGAGTCAGGAGCAGCAGCTCGTCCATTTTATTCGCCAAAGAGCTGACATTCGCCAGATGGACTGATGGGAGCGGCGTGCGATATCCTCGTTTCTTCAGCCTGACTAGCGCACCGGCACGTTTACCACGCCGCCTTCGTTTCCGGCCAGTGCCAATAGCCGCTGCTCCCACAGCTAAGATCGCCTGAAAAAACTTCAGATCAGCAGCAAAAACCGGCGGAGAAGTTGCATTGGAAGATAGTCTGAGTGAAAGTAGTTCCTCCCTTGAAAAGGTGACCTGGACGGAAGAGCAGAAGTCCAAAAAAACATAAAATTACCAAAAACATCAGAGAGCAGAAGCCAGTGGCTGCCATCCGCGGCGCCATCTTGGATCTTTGGATACTGGGGTGTTGATGTGGTATTTTTTTCATTGTCTTCTGTATTCTTTCAGTGATGCCTCTCAGGTATGATAGTGTGACGGTTCCTGTGTTGTTTACTTTTTGTGTGGTCCTTCCTTCTCTACGTTTTGTGTTTTTTCATCTCCACTTGCTTCCTTCCCCTGTCTATGGCCCATTTGGAGTAGTGACAGTTTTTCAGAGCCTCATTATGTGTACCTCTTTCTCCTTTTATCCTGTCGATTAGTAGTGTATTGCGTGTAGAACGCAAGTGTTCCTGTCTGAAACGGGTATCCCAATCAGACTTTAGAGGCCCAAATATTGGCTGTGTTTGAAAGTGGAATACAAAGAGGTGTAGCCTGTATGTAGGCAATCACATGTTAGACTTGGACAAATATAAAAGGGATTAAATCAGGGATGCAAGTTACTGATTAATTCATTGATTGTTAATTGATTCACCTTATCGATCGATTAACAATTCATTGATAAGCGGCAATTTTCCAGAGACTCTTAATTTCCCTCGGTACAGCACAGTCTATCTAGATAGACCATTATGTGATTTTATCTAATTACTGTTTTTGATATACTTTATAAAACATGATCATATTCCTCAATGATTTATTGTACCATTTGCATTTTTTTTACTACAATGGCATTTTTTGTAGTTTAACAAATTTTGTACTGTATAACGTGTGCTGTGTGCTGGTACATCTCAGTAAATTACAAATGTCATGATTTTTAATTTATTTTAAAAACTATTGCCAATATCATAAATTTATCTTTTTTTAGTTATATTACAAAAATAAACTTACACGTTCTAATTTACTGAGATGCACGGGTAGACTGAACAGGAAAATAAACTATGAGCTGCTTCATCTGTTAAATGTTAAACATTATTACAGTACCCCGGCAATCCAGACAAACCCAGAACCATCTGGGGTCCTCTGTTGTCTGTTACCTCAGTGGGAATTTGAGTCTGGTCTGCTTTCCCGTCTTGCAGCGAGGGGATATGTTTTTGCTGTCGTGTAATCTTTTTATTTGCTCCGGTCAGTTTCTCCGCTATATTAATTTGAAGTTGGTGGACCTTCAAACTCACGTGCTATTAGAACTTGTTGTGGAGCACCAATGTAACCCGGAAAGGCAAGTTTTTAAGCGCATGTGCTGTGGGGGCTTGGCATCTTCTTCTGCTTTGCACTTAGCACTTCTTATTACCTCCGCCAAGGGAGGAGGTAATGTTTTTAGTGGCATTGGTTGATTTGCCTGTTAGCAACATAACTGAAAAAGTTCTGAATGGATTTTGATGAAATTTTCAGGAAAGGTGTGTAATGGTACGGGTAACAGATGATTAGATTTTGGTGATATTCTGAGAGTGTATACCTCCACCAAGGGCTTTGTTTGTATTTATGCAGCAGGATTACACTGGAGGGATTTGGATGAAATTTTCACCAGAGGTGGTTCTCGGGCTACAGATGAACCCATTACATTTTGGTGATGATCTGAGAAGGCGTACCTCAACCATGGCTCTTATCTTCTCACGGAGACTTCTTCTTCTTCTTCTTTTGGCTGCTCCCTTCAGGGGTCTCCACAGTGAATCCTCTGCCTCCATCTCACCCTATCCCTTCAACTTCCTCTGTACCACCAACCCTCTCCATGTCCTCCTTCACTACATCCATGAATCTTCTCTGTGGTCTTTTTCTTTTCCTCCTGCCTGGCAGTTCCATCTTCAGCATCCGTTGTCCAATATCTCCACTATCCCTCCTCTGCACATGTCCAAACCATCTCAGCCTTGCCTCTCTTATTTTGTCTTCAAACTGCTCAACGTGAGCTGTCCCTCTGATATACTCGTTTCTAATCTTGTCCCTCCTAGTCACTCCCATTGAGAATATTAGCATCTTCAACTGTGCCACCTCCAGCTCCACCTCCTGTCTTTTTATCAGCGCCACCGTCTCCAAATCATACATCATAGCAGGTCTCACTACCGTCTTGTGAATCTTCCCTTTCACTCTTGCTCCTACCCTTCTGTCACAAATCACCCCTGACACTCGTTTCCACCCACTCCACCCTGCCTGCACTCTCTTCTTCACTTGTGAATTTTCCATTGCTTTGGATGGTAGACCCAGGTATTTAAACTCATCTACTTTCACTACCGCTACTCCTTCCATATTCACCATTACAACTGCCTCTCATTCACACTCATGTGTTCTGTCTTGCTTCGACTGACTTTCATTCCTCTTCTCTCCAGAGCATACTTCTACTTCTCCAGGTTCTCTTCCACATGCTCCCTACTCTCACTACGTATCAGAATGTAGTCTGCAAACATCATGGTCCACGGAGACTCCTGCCTGACCTCATCTGTTAGCCTATCCATCACCATGACAAACTAGAAGGGGCTCAGAGCCGATCCCTGATATAATCCCACCCCCACCTTGAATCCATCCATCACTCCTACAGCGCACTTCACCACCGTCTCACTGTCCTGATACATGTCCTGCACCATCCTCACATACTTCTCTGCCACTCCTGACTTTCTCATACAATACCACACTTCCTCTCTTGGCACCCCATCATCTGCTTTCTCTAGATCCACAAAGACACAGTGCAACTCCTTCTGACCTTTTCTATACTTTTCTGTCAGCACTCTTAGAGTAAACATTGCATATGTAGTACTCTTTCTTGGCATGAAACTGTGCTGCTACTCACTGATTGTCACCTCTCCGCTTATCCTGGCTTCAACAACTCTTTCCCATATCGTCATAGTGTGGCTGATCAACTTTATGCCTCTATAGTTACTACAGCTCTGAGCATCACCTTTGTTCTTTAAAATTGGTACCAAAACACTCCTTCCCCACTCTAACTAACTAACCTGCACTTATATAGTGCTTTTCTAGTCACAAAGACCACTCAAAGCGCTTTCACTAGTACTAACCTTCTATTCTAAGGGCCTATAGAAAACTGATATCCAGGGACAATTTAGAACAACCAATTAACCTAACATGCATGTCTTTGAATTGTGGGAGGAAACCGGAGCCCCCGGAGTAAACCCACGCAGCACAGGGAGAACATGCAAACTCCATACAGAAAGGTTCCAACCCCTGCCAGCCTGGGGATTCGAACCAGGAACCTTCTAGATGTAAGGCAACAGTGCTAACCACTGCACCACCGTGCTGCCACTGCCACCACTCCTTAGGCATTTTCTTACTCTCCACGATTGCATTAAACAGTCTGGTTTAAAAGTCCACTGACATCTCTCCTAAACATCTCCATACCTCCACAGGTATGTCATCTGGACCAACCGCCTTTCCATTCTTCATCCTCTTCAAAGCTACCCTCACTTCTGCCTTGCTAATCCTTGGGACTTCGTTGTTCACAATCTTTCTTTCATCCAGCCTCCTCTCTCATTTTCTTTATTCATCAGCTCTTCAAAGTACTCCTTCCACCTTCTCAACACACTCTCATCATTTGTTAGTACATGATCATTTCTGTTCTTTATCAACCTAATCTGCTGTACATCATTTCCAGCTCAATTTCTCTGTCTAGCCAATCGATACAAGTCCGTTCCTGCTTCCTTAGTGTCCAGCCTGTTATACAACTCACTATATGCCTTATCCTTTGCCTTTGCCATGCGCCTAGATTTCAAATATTCCTGTCTACTTTCTTCATCTCCCTGGCTATCCCATTTTTTCTTTGCTCTCTTCTTCCTTTGGATACTTTCCTGTACCTCCTCATTCCACCACCAAGTCTCCTTGTCTTCCTTCCTCTGTCCACTGGATACAACACATACCTTTCGACCCATTTCCCTCAATACTTTTGCTGTACTTTCCCAGTCATCTGGTAATTCTTCCCTACCACCCAGAGCCTGTATCTACTCCTTCCTGAACTCTGTGTGACCTTCTTCCTTCTGTAACTTCCCCCAGTTAATCTTTGGCTCTGCCTTCACTGTTTTCCTCTTCTTGCTTTGCAAAATCATCCTACAGACTACCATCTGATGCTGCCTAGCTACATTCTCCCCTGCTACCACCTTCCAGTCTCCTATCTCTTTCAGATTTCTGCTTCTGCATAAGATGTAGTCCACCTGTGTGCACCTTCCTCCACTCTTGTAAATCACCCTATGTTCCTCTCTGTTCTTGAAGTGTGTGTTCACCACAGCCAATTCCCTCCCCAAACAAATCTTGATATCATCCTGTCCCACTTTAAGAGCTGAGCACCAGGAATCTCTATTGGTAAAGCTTGGAAGAGGTAAAGCAGCCGAGGTTGCATGCTAATTTTGACTGTCTTAATTTTTGAATTCAGATCAGTGTTTAAGATTGACCACCTATTGATATCTTTTTGTAATTGCTTGATCTAACCTATCATAGTTTGCTTTGTAGATTTTACTTAAATCTTTACTTAAATCTTTGGGTATGTTCACGCCAAGGTATTTTATTTCTTTTTGTTTCCAGTTTAGTTTGATCTTATTGGTTATCTGGTTTAAAGGGTTATAGTAGAATATCAGTATTTGTGTTTTTTTTTCCACAATATCTTGATTGAACCTTTTTTTTTTTTAACAAACATGACACAATCAAACACTAACACTAAAGTACTACAAAAAAAAATGCACTAAAAACACCAACAACCACCAACAAAATCAAGTCTTCAACAATGCTCCTCTGTTTAGTCTAGACAATCCATTACATAAGTATACATATTATGTTCACCAGTTTGAAATTTACAAGGTCCACACACATCATTCACCTTCTTCTTCAAGAGTTATGTTTAAATTTTTTACATAATCAATAAGAGGTCTCCATATATTCTCAAACACAATTTCCTTTGATTTCAGTATGTATGTTATTCTTTCTAATGGAAGGTTTGTTAACATCTGTCTTAACCACTGAGTCACATCTGGTCTATGAGTCTTTTTCCACAGTAGTGCAATACATTTTTTGGCATTAAGCAAACTGAGGTCTATGAATGTTCTTTCACTTTTATTAAAGTTATGCTTTTCTGGGTACAGACCCAACAAAAACAGTTTAGGATTCAATATGATTTGTTTTGAAATTATTTTTTCAACTGTTACCCTCACCTCTTCCCAAAACATTCTAATTATTCTACATTCCCATACACAATGAAATAGGGTTCCTTTACTTTCCATGCATTTTGTGCACGTATCTGGTATGTTTTTGTTATATCTATTTAACTCCTCCGGTGTAACATACATCCGCATTAACCATTTAAAATGTATCAATTTAAGACGTACATTTATTGATTTGGTTTGAGCTTCTGTACAAGCCAATTCCCATTGTTCCTCTGAAATTTCCGTTTGCAGATCTTCTTTCCAGTAGTTTAATCTTTTCTGTGAGTTTTCACTTGAGGATAGTGTCAATGAGTTATAAAACTCTGAAATAATACCCTTTCTTTTACTATCTTTCATCAACATTTTTTCCAAGGATGAGTAAATAGGTCGGGTGAGAGCATTATTTTGATTTGATCGAATAAAGTTCCTAAGTTGAAGATATTTAAAAAAATGTGTTCTATTAAGATTAAATTTGATCCTCAGCTCTTCAAAAGACATTATGTTATCTGATATAAATCTTGAATCTTTTGAATCCCTTTTAAATTCCATACTTTAAATACAGCATCCGCTCTCCCTGGTTAAAAATATTGATTACCCCATATTGGGCTAAATTGTGACAGTAAGTGCGGTTCTTTAAAATAGTTTTTCGTTTCACACCATATTTTGATCATATGCTTTACAAATGGATTTTTAACTTGTTTTTGTAATTTTTTTGCCGAATCTGAGTATATGAAAATGGGAAGAGGTAAAGGTAAATTGTATGATTCCATTTCAGTCCAGTGAGGGAGATCATTTGATGAAAAATAATATGTCATAGACCTCAGTTGTGCCGACCAATAATATAACATAAAATTTGGACATTTCAGACCTCCACGATCAAATGGTAAATATAATAAAGACAAACGTAATCTAGCCCTCCTATTGTTCCATATAAATTCCACTAACTTTTTTTTTATTCTTGAGAATAAATCTAAAGGTGGTGGTAAGGGAATGTATTGAAATAAATAAAGTATTTTAGGTAAGATATTACTTTTAAGTATATTGATTCTCCCGATCATCGACATTGGTAGTGACATCCATCTCTGAAGTAACTCATTAATATCTGTCATTAAGGCTTCATAATTGACACTGGCCACTGATTCTAGCTTAGGCACAATTGGGATTCCTAAATATTTAAACTGATTTACAACATTGAATTGATTTACCTCAGGGGCTGGGTAATTTCTCTGGGTCTCATTTAGCATTAATATTGAAGATTTAGTTTTATTTATTTTATATCCTGATATTTCCCCAAAATTCTTTATTAAATTCAACAAGGTCGGAATTGATTTTTTAAGATTCGACATAAACAAAATTATGTCATCGGCATACAGGGAGATTTTATGTTCTGTTGGTCCAACTTTAATTCCATATATTTGTGACTGTAAACGTATCGCCATCGCTAAAGGTTCAATTGCCATAGTAAACAGTAAAGGTGAAAGTGGACAGCCTTGTCGACATCCTCTATTGATTTTTATTGATTTTGAAATATTGTTATTTGTTAGGATTTCTGCTGTAGCATTATTGTATATTATCTGAACCCATTTTATGAAATTATTTCCAAGTCCAAACCTTTGTAAGACTTCAAAAAGAAAGGGCCATTCGACTCTGTCAAAGGCCTTTTCGGCGTCCAGTGATAAGAGAGCTGTATCCGGTGCTTCTTTATTAGAATAAATAATATTAAATAATCTTCTTACATTATGGAAGCCTTGTCTTCCCTTTATAAAGCCATTCTGATCTCGATTAATAATATTTGGTAAAATTTCTTGTATTTGTCTTGCTAAAATTTTACAGATTATCTTAAGGTCGGCATTTAATAGGCTTATTGGTCTCATATTTTCACATTTATTAGAGGGTTTACCTGGTTTTGGCAACAGTATAATTAATGCATTATTCATGTATGATGGTAAATTACTATTTTGAAATGCTTCTAAAACCATTTCCAAAAAAGGTTTTATTAATTTATTCTTAAATTTTTTATAAAGGTCAACTGGAAGACCATCTGGTCCTGCACTTTTTCCTGATTTCATATTATCAATGGCTAGTCCAACTTCTTCTTGACTAATTTCAGACTCCAGTATCTCCCTGTTTTCATTTGGAATACATGGTATAGATAGTTCGTTCAAAAACTCATTTAGTTTTGTTAAGTCAGATTCATTTTTGGTATCATATAATTTTTCATAGTAATCTCTAAAGGCTCTATTAATTTCTAAAGGATCTATAACTACCTGTCCTTTACTTATAATACTGGTAATTGGTGTTTTAAATTCTAATTGTTTAATCTGCCATGCCAATAATTTTCCTGATTTTTCACCTTGTTCATAAAAAGATTGTTTCAATCTTAGAAGACTCGAGGCAGCTCTATTCGCTGATTTTTTGTCATATTCAGCTCTCAAAATCAGTAATTCGTTCTCCAACCTTGGATCACTTCCTGCATACACTTTTTCCTGAAGACTTTTTTTTTTTTCCCACAATATCTTTATTGAACCTTTTTTTTTTTTTAACAAACATGATACAAACAATCAAACACTAACACTAAAGTACTACAAAAAAAAAAAATGCCCTAAAAACACCAACAACCACCAACAAAATCAAGTCTTCAACAATGCTCCTCTGTTTAGTCTAGACAATCCAATACATTAGTATACATATTATGTTCACCAGTTTGGAATTTACAAGGTCCACACACATCATTCACCTTCTTCTTCAAGAGTTATGTTTAAATTTTTTACATAATCAATAAAAGGTCTCCATATATTCTCAAACACAATTTCCTTTGATTTCAGTATATATGTTATTCTTTCTAATGGAAAGTTTGTTAACATCTGTCTTAACCACTGAGTCACATCTGGTCTATGAGTCTTTTTCCATAATAGTGCAATACATTTTTTGGCATTAAGCAAACTGAGGTCTATGAATGTTCTTTCACTTTTATTGAAATTATGCTTTTCTGGGTACAGACCCAACAAAAACAGTTTAGGATTCAATATGATTTGTTTTGAGATTATTTTTTCAATTGTTACCCTCACCTCCTCCCAAAACATTCTTATTAATCTACATTCCCATAAACAATGAAATAGGGTTCCTTTACTTTCCATGCATTTTGTGCATGTATCTGGTATATTTTTGTTATATCTATTTAACTCCTCCGGTGTAACATACATCCGCATTAACCATTTGAAATGTATCAATTTAAGGCGTGCATTTATTGATTTGGTTTGAGCTTCTGTACAAGCCAATTCCCAGTGTTCCTCTGAAATTTCAATTTGCAGATCTTCTTTCCAGTAGTTTAATCTTTTCAGTGAATTTTCACTTGAAGATAGTGTCAATGAGTTATAAAACTCTGAAATAATACCCTTTCTTTTACTATCTTTCATCATCATTTTTTCCAAGGATGAATAAATAGGTCGAGTGAGAGCTTTATTTTGATTTGATCGAATAAAGTTTCTAAGTTGAAGATATTTAAAAAAAATGTGTTCTATTGAGATTAAATTTGATCCTCAGCTCTTCAAAAGACATTATGTTGTCTGCACATGGCAAATATAAATCCTGAATCTTTTGTATCCCTTTTAAATTCCATACTTTAAATACAGCGTCCGCTCTCCCTGGTTTAAAATATTGATTACCCCATATTGGACTAAGTTGTGACAATAACTGTGGTTCTTTTAAATAGTTTTTAGCTTCACACCATATTTTGATCATATGCTTTACAAATGGATTTTTAACTTGTTTTTGTAATTTTTTTGCCGAATCTGAGTATATGAATATGGGAAGAGGTAAAGGTAAATTGTATGATTCCATTTCAGTCCAGTGAGGGAGATCATTTGATGAAAAATAATATGTCATAGACCTCAGTTGTGCCGACCAATAATACAACATAAAATTTGGACATTTCAGACCTCCACGATCAAATGGTAAATATAATAAAGACAAACGTAATCTAGCCCTCCTGTTGTTCCATATAACTTTTTTTTTTATTCTTGAGAATAGATCTAAAGGTGGTGATAAGGGAATGTATTGAAATAAATAAAGTATTTTAGGTAAAATATTACTTTTAAGTATATTGATTCTCCCGATCATCGACATTGGTAGTGACATCCATCTCTGAGTTAACTCACTGATATCTGACATTAAGGCTTCATAGTTGACACTGGCGACTGATTCTAGCTTAGGCATAATTTGGATTCCTAAATATTTAAACTGATTTACAACATTGAATTGATTTACCTCAGGGGCTGGGTAATTTCTCTGGGTCTCATTTAGCATTAATATTGAAGATTTAGTTTTATTTATTTTATATCCTGATATTTCCCCAAAATTCTTTATTAAATTCAACAAGGTTGGAATTGATTTTTTTAGATTCGACATAAACAAAATTATATCATCGGCGTACAGGGAGATTTTATGTTCTGTTGGTCCAACTTTAATTCCATATATTTGTGAATGTAAACGTATCGCTATCGCTAAAGGTTCAATTGCCATAGTAAACAGTAAAGGTGAAAGTGGACAGCCTTGTCGACATCCTCTATTGATTTTTATTGGTTTTGAAATATTGTTATTTGTTAGGATTTCTGCTGTAGCATTATTGTATATTATTTGAACCCATTTTATGAAATTATTTCCAAGTCCAAACCTTTGTAGGACTTCAAAAAGAAAGGGCCATTCAACTCTATCAAAGGCCTTTTCGGCGTCCAATGATAGGAGAGCTGTATCCGGTGCATCTTTATTAAAATAAATAATATTAAATAGTCTTCTTACATTATGGAAGCCTTGTCTACCCTTTATAAAGCCATTCTGATCTCGATTAATAATATTTGGTAAAATTTCTTGTATTCGTCTTGCTAAAATTTTACAGATTATCTTAAGGTCGGCGTTTAATAGGCTTATTGGTCTCATATTTTCACATTTATTAGAGGGCTTACCTGGTTTTGGCAGCAGTATAATTAAGGCATTATTTATGTATGATGGTAAATTATTATTTTGAAATGCTTCTAAAACCATTTCCAAAAAAGGTTTTATTAATTTATTCTTAAATTTTTTATAAAGGTCAACTGGAAGACCATCTGGTCCTGCACTTTTTCCTGATTTCATATTATCAATGGCTAGCCCAACTTCTTCTTGACTAATTTTAGACTCCAATATCTCCCTGTTTTCATTTGGAATACACGGTATAGATAGTTCGTTCAAAAACCCATTTAGTTTTGTTAAATCAGGTTCATTTTTGGTATCATATAATTTTTCATAGTAATCTCTAAAGGCTCTATTAATTTCTAAAGGATCTATAACTACCTGTCCCTTACTTATAATACTGGTAATTGGTGTTTTAATTTCCAATTGTTTAATCTGCCATGCTAATAATTTTCCTGATTTTTCACCTTGTTCATAAAAAGATTGTTTCAATCTTAGAAGACTCGAGGCAGCTCTATTCGCTGATTTTTTTGTCGTATTCAGCTCTCAAAATCAGTAATTCATTCTCCAACCTTGGGTCACTTCCTGCATACACTTTTTCCTGAAGACTTTTTATTTTATGTTCCAATTTAGCTCTCTCCTCTCGAGTCTTCTTAGATTTTGATCCTGTATAACTAATAATATGTCCCCTAATAAAAGCTTTGAAAGCCTCCCACTTTACACATGCTGATGTTTGTGTAGTATTGATGTCAAAGAACTCGTCTATCTGTTTTTCTATATACTTGACAAATTCCTCATCCTGAAGCCATTTATGCTGTAATTGCCATCTACCTGATTCCTTTGTCAATTTTTTATCTACATATATTAGACAACAGGGTGCATGATCAGAAATCACGATGTTATCATAAAAGCAGTTTTGAATCTTGGACCTTAATTCTGTGGAAATCAAAAAATAATCAATACGTGAGAATGTCTTGTAGGTACTGGAATAACAAGAATAGGCTTTAACTTGTGGTTTCATTTCTCTCCATATATCTAACAATCTCAATTCTTTCATAAAATGATTAATAGTCATCCTACATCCAATGTGCGTACAATCCAGTCCTGTTGATCTATCCACACCTGGATTCAATGTACAATTAAAATCCCCTGCTATTATATGTTGCCCTGTAAGTGATGATAAGATGAGAAATAAATTAGCAAAGAACTTCTGATCATCTATATTGGGACCATATAAGTTCACAAGATTTATATTTTCTAATAGCAAAGAACCTTGAATGATTACATATCTTCCAAATTTGTCTCCAATTACATTTTTCACCTGAAAAGGAACTGATTTATGTATGAGAGTCATAACTCCCCTGGCTCGGGATGAAAATGAAGAGGTGAATACACTTCCCTGCCATCTACTCCTAATTCTTTTAACATCCTCCTCTATCAGATGAGTTTCTTGTAAAAACACAATTCTTGAACCCATGTCCTTTATTTTATTCATAACTTGTTTAAGTTTTTTTAAATTTTGTAGTCCTCTGCAATTCCATGAAGTTAAATTAAGATTAACACTTTGGTCCATGATCAATAGAGAGTTTAGGATTACCTTGCAGTGTAAACATGCTCATACAGAGAAGCAAAAACATGAGTGGTTGAACATTCATCCTACAAACTACACACAAACAAATTTCCCCTTCCCACACTTGTGGCAAACCCCCCAAAATCAAAAGAAAAATTCTGTCTCCCGATATAGCCATCGACCGTTCCACACCCACGGGGAACAGCCTAAGCCACTCCTTCTTCATCCTCCCAATCACCCTAACTCTACTGCTTTTAATGACGTAACATTAACTCTCCTCTGTAGTTTTCCAACTTAACTCCAAAATTTTTAACAACTTTGTACATCATAGTTTTTTTTTTGTTTGTTTGTTTTGTTTTTGTTTTGTTTTTTTAATATATAATACAATCTATATTTTGTAAACTTACTATTTACTTCAAGTCAGTCAGATGCCTGTGCAAATGCTTAATTATTCTACCTTATATTTTGTTCATGCTTAGCTCCCACCAGTCTCTTCTTCTTCTTTGATCTTCTTGATGAACTCCTGCGCCTCCTCTGGGGTCTTGAAGATGTGGGTTCTGCCCTCATACGTGGTCAGCAGTCTCGCAGGATAGATTACACCATGACGAATCCCAAGGTTGCGCAGCTCCTTACGTATGGGATCAAACTGCTTCCTCAATTGCTGGATTCCTGTGGCCAAATCTGGGTAGAACCGCACCTGCTGGTCCTGGTGTTTAATCTCTCCTTTAGCACGTGCAGCGTTGAAGATCTTCATCCTGTCTCTGTTACTAAGAAACTTCATAATTAAGGTCCTCGGCGGTCCCTTATCTCTCCGTGGGCCAATACGATGTGCTTTTTCCAGAACCACTGCTGATTGCAACTCCTCGCTGCCCAGCACCTCCGGAATCCACTTTTCCAGAAAGGAACATACGTCCCGACCTTCTGATTCCTCTGGAAGACCCACCAGCCTCAAATTATTCTGTCTCGACCGAGATTCCAAATCCAAAATATTATCTTCCAGAGATTTATTTTTTTTTTCCAAAGTGCGCACCTTTAATTGAAGATGGGTGACGTCATCTTCAGCACTAGCGAGACGGAGCTCCATCTGCGCCGTTCGTTCTACACAGTCACCCAATTCCTTTCTTATTCCTTCCAACGCTGTCATAATCCCATCAAATCTAGAGGAAAAGTCCGCTCTCATTGAACTCATGGCAGCCATCAGCGCATCTGCGCCATTCCCCGCAGACATCGCACCGCCGCCAGCCTCCTCCGCCATATATGGAGTTTTGTTTGCTGCGTCACAGACCTGAAAGTCCGTTAATTTGGACTGTTTCGGCGGCTCGCTTTTTCCTTTTCCTGGTTTTCCAGCCTTAGGCTTCGCCGACATATCCTCGCCCAAATGCTGGGATACGTTCTGTCCCAAATGAGAGAGTTATTTGCCGATTTTTTTTCTCCAGGAGCAGAGCAGAGCGAGACACGTCCGTCCTACGTGGCAGCCATAACCGGAAGTCCTTTCCTGAAGGCTTTTTATTTTATGTTCCAATTGGGCTCTCTCCTCTCGAGTCTTCTTAGATTTTGAACCTGTATAACTAATAATATGTCCCCTAATAAAAGCTTTGAAAGCCTCCCACTTTACACATGCTGATGTTTGTGTAGTATTGATGTCAAAGAACTCATCTATCTGTTTTTCTATATACTTGACAAATTCCTCATCCTGAAGCCATTTATGCTGAAATTGCCATCTACCTGATTCCTTTGTCAATTTCTTATCTACATACAGTATATTAGACAGCAGGGTGCATGATCAGAGATCACGATGTTATCATAAAAACAGTTTTGAATCTTGGACCTTAATTCTGTGGAAATCAAAAAATAATCAATACGTGAGAATGTCTTGTAGGTACTGGAATAACAAGAGTAGGCTTTAACTTGTGGTTTCATTTCTCTCCATATATCTAGCAATCTCAGTTCTTTCATAAAATGATTAATGGTCATCCTACATCCATTGTGCGTACAGTCCTGTTGATCTATCTATACCGGGATTCAATGTACAATTAAAATCCCTGCTATTATATGTTGCCCTGTAAGAGATGATAAGATAAGAAATAAATTAGCAAAGAACTTTTGATCATCTATATTGGGACCATATAAGTTCACCAAATTTATATTTTCTAATAGCAAAGATCCTTGAATGATTACATATCTTCCAAATTTGTCTCCAATTACATTTTTCACTTGAAAAGGGACTGATTTATGTATGAGAGTCATAACTCCCCTGGCTCGGGATGAAAATGATGAGGTGAAAACACTTCCTTGCCATCTACTCCTAATTCTTTTTACATCCTCCTCTATTAGATGAGTTTCTTGTAAAAACACAATTTTTGAACCCATGTCTTTTATTTTATTCATAACTTGTTTAAGTTTTTTTAAATTTTGTAGACCTCTGCAATTCCATGAAGTTAAATTAAGATTAACGCTTTGGTTTATGATCAATAGGGAGTTTGGGATTACCTTGCAGTGTAAACATGCTCAAACAGGGAAGCAAAAAAATGAGTGGTTGAACATTCATCCTACAAACTACACACAAACAAATTCCCCCTTCCCACAATTGTGGCGATTCCCCCCAAAATCAAAAGAAAAATTCTGTCTCCCGATATAGCCATCGACCGCTCCACACCCACGAGGAACAGCCAAAGCCACTCCTTCTTCATCCTCCCAATCACCCTAACTCTACTGCTTTTAATGACGTAACATTAACTCTCCTCTGTAGTTTTCCAACTTAATTCCAGAATTTTTAGCAACTTTGTACATCATAGTTTTTTTTTTGTTTGTTTGGTTTTTTTTTAATATATAATACAATCTATATTTTGTAAACTTGCTCTTTGCTTCAAGTCAGTCAGATGCCTGTGCAAATGCTTAAATATTCTACCTTATATTTTGTTCATGCTTAGCTCCCACCAGTCTCTTCTTGGATCTTCTTGATGAACTCCTGCGCCTCCTCTGGGGTCTTGAAGATGTGGGTTCTGCCCCCATACGTGGTCAACAGTCTCGCAGGATAGATTACACCATGACGAATCCCAAGGTTGCGCAGCTCCTTACGTACGGGATCAAACTGCTTCCTCAATTGTTGGATTCCTGTGGCCAAATCTGGGTAGAACCGCACCTGCTGGTCCTTGTGTTTAATCTCTCCTTTAGCTCGTGCAGCGTTGAAGATCTTCATCCTATCTCTGTTGCTGAGAAACTTCAGAATTAGGGTCCTCGGTGGTCCCTTATCTCTCCGTGGGCCAATACGGTGTGCGCTTTCCAGAACCACTGCTGATTGCAGCTCCGCGCTGCCCAGCGCCTCCGGAATCCACTTTTCCAGAAAGGAACATGAGTCCCGACCTTCGGATTCCTCCGGTAGACCCACCAGCCTCAAGTTGTTCCGTCTCGACCGGGATTCCAAATCCAGGATATTATCTTCCAGACATTTATTTTTTTTTTCCAAAGTGCGCACCTTTAATTGAAGACAAGTGACGTCATCTTCAGCACTAGAGACACGAAGCTCCACCTGCGCCATTCGTTCTACACAGTCACCCAATTCCTTTCTCATTCCTTCCAACGCTGCCATAATCCCATCAAATCTAGAGGAAAAGTCCGCTCTCATTGAACTCATGGCAGCCATCAGCGCATCTGTGCCGTTTCCCGCAGATACCGCACCGCTGTTAGCTTCCTCCGCCATATATGGAGCTTTATTTGCTGCGTCACAGACCTGAAAGTCCGTTAATTTGGACTGTTTCGGCGGCTCGCTTTTTCCTCTACCTGGTTTTCCAGCCTTAGGCTTCACCGACATATCCTCGCCCAAACGCTGGGATACGTTCTGTCCCAAATGAGAGAGTTATTTGCCGATTTTTTTTCTCCAGGAGCAGAGCAGAGTGAGACGTGTCCTTCTCACGTGGCAGCCATAACCGGACTTCAGTATTTGTGTTTTTGATATATTTATCTTGTATAATACATTATAATTTAAAGGCAAACTAAAACTACTACAGTGCATAGTGGGAAATTAACAATTGTTCTACTGACTGTTTCTATGATAACATTGTGATTTCTGATCATGCACCCTGCTGTCTAGTATATGTAGATAAGAAATTGACAAAGAGCCCAGTTAGGTGGCATTTTCAACATAAATGGCTTCAGGATGAGGAATTTGTTAAGTACATAGAAAAACAGATAGATGAGTTCTTTGATTTCAATACTACACAAACAACGGCATGTATAAAGTGGGAGGCTTTCAAAGCTTTTATTAGGCGGCATATTATTAGTTATACAGGTTCAAAATCTAAGAAGACCCGAGAGGAGAGAGTCCAACTGGAACGTAAAATAAAAATTCTTCAAGAAAAGGTGTATGCAGGAAGTAACCCACAGTTAGAGAACGAATTACTGATTCTGAGAGCTGAATATGACAAAAAATCAGCGAGTAGAGCTGCCTCGAGTCTTCTAAGATTGAAGCAAACTTTTTGTGAACAAGGTGAAAAATCAGAAAAATTATTGGCATGGCAGATTAAACAATTAGAATCTAAAATACCAATTACCAGTATTATAAGTAACGGACAGGTAGTTATAGATCCTTTAGAAATTAATAGTGCCTTTAGAGATTATTATGAAAAACTATATGATACAAAAAATGAAACTGACTTAACAAAACTAAATGGGTTTTTGGGTGGATTATCCATACCAGGTATTCCAAATGAAAATAGGGAGATACTGGAGTCTAAAATTAGTCAAGAAGAAGTTGGGCAAGCAATTGATGATATGAAATCAGGAAAAAGAGCAGGACCAGATGGTCTTCCAGTCGACCTCTATAAAAAATTTAAGAATAAATTAATAAAACCACTTTTGGAAATGGTTTTAGAAGCATTTCAAAATGGTAATTTACCATCATACATGAATAATGCCTTAATTATACTGTTGCCAAAACCAGGTAAACCCTCTAATAAATGTGAAAATATGAGACCAATAAGCCTATTAAATGCTGATCTTAAAATAATCTGTAAAATTTTAGTAAAACGACTCCAAGAAATATTACCAAATATTATTAACCGAGATCAGAATGGCTTTATAATGGGAAGACGAGGCTTCCATAATGTAAGAAGACCATTTAATATTATTTATTCCAATAAAGAAGCACCGGATACAGCTCTCCTATCATTGGACGCCGAAAAGGCCTTTGATAGGGTCGAATGGCCCTATCATTTTGAAGTCTTACAAAGGTTTGGACTTGGAAATAATTTCATAAAATGGGTCCAGATAATAAGATAAGATAAGATAAGCCTTTATTAGTCCCACAACGGGGAAATTCCAGGATTGCAACAGCACAGGGATAGCAACACTCAGAGCAACAATCAGAAGGCAAGAAAAAAAACAAGCAAGCAACAGCAGCTAATATACATATGTACATATTACTATAAAATATATATATACACACAGACACACAGTGCAGAGCATTGTAGCTGGATGGAATAAATATATGAATATATGAACACACAGTGCAGAGCATTGTAGCTAGATGGAATAAATATGTAAATATATAAACACCCACAGTACGGAGCATTGCAGCTAGGTGGAATAAATATGCAAGTATATAAACACACACAGTGCGGAGCAATGTAGCTAGATGGAATAATATGTAGATATATAAAAACACAGTGCGGAGCATTGTAGCTAGATGGAATAAATATATAGATATATAAATATAAACATAAACACACCCAGTGCTGAGCATTGTAGCTAGATGGAATAAATATGTAAATATACTGTATAAACACACACAGTGCAGAGCATTGTTGCTAGATGGGATGAAACAGCATAACCGTCTACTTAGTTATCCTACATGGTATGATTATGTGCCCATACATATTCTCACCCTCCATAGCGACCAGTATGTTCCTAGTTGTATGCCGGAGGGGACCATTGTGTAAGTCTATTGCATCTTTTGCATTCAAAAAACTATTAGTTTGTTACGTCTTTTTGCTATCTCTGCGAGCAGCCCTGCTTAGGTTGTACAGTCTGACAGCCGTTGGTAGGAAGGACCTACGAAACCTCTCGGTTGTGCACCTGGGATGATGTAGTCTGCTGCTAAATGAGCTCCTCAGTGCATCCAGTATGTCCTGCATAGGGTGGAACTCGGACTCCAGCAGAGATGACAGTTTAGCCACCGTCCTTCTCTCTCCTATCTCCTCCATCGGATCAAGGCGCTAATATAGAACTTTGGGGATATATCAGGATATAAAATAAACAAAACAAAATCTTCAATAGGACGACGGCAGTGGCTCAGGAGGTAGAGTAGGTCGTCCAATAACCACATGGTTGGCGGTTCAAATCCCGCTCTCCCCAGATATCCTGCCGTTGTGTCCCTGGGCAAGACACTTCACCCCAATTGCTCCTGGTGGGTCTGGAAGCGCCATGTTAGGCAGCATGCCACCATCAGTGTGTGAATGTGTGTGTGAATGGGTGAATAGCAGCATCTGTAAAGCGCTTTGGTCATCAAGAGATGAGAATAAAAGCGCTATATAAGTGAGTGCCATTTACCATTTACCATTTTACCAATATTAATGCTAAATGAGACCCAGAGAAATCACCCAGCTCCTGAGGTAAACCAATTCAATGTTGAAAATCAGTTTAAATATTTAGGAATTCAAATTTTGCCTAAGCTAGAATCAGTCGTCAATGCCAACTATGAAGCCTTAATGACAAATATTAATGAGTTGCTTCAGAGATGGATGTCACTACCAATGTCGATGACCGGGAGAATTAATATACTTAAACGTAATATCTTATCAAAAATACTTTATTTATTTCAAAACATTCCTTTACCACCACCTTCAGATCTATTCTCAAGAATTAAAAAAAAGTTAGTGGAATTTATATGGAACAATAGAAAGGCTAGATTACGTTTGTCCTTACTATATTTACCATTTGATCGTGGAGGTCTGAAATGTCCAAACATTATGTTGTATTACTGGTCAGCACAACTGAGGTCTATGACATATTATTTTTCATCAAATGATCTCCCTCACTGGACTGAAATGGAATCATACAATTTACCTTTACCTCTTCCCTTATTCATATACTCAGACTTGGCTAAAAAATTACAGAAACAAGTTAAAAATCCAATTGTAAAGCACATGATCAAAATATAGTGTGAAACCAAAAAATATTTAAAAGAACCACACTTATTGTCACAATTTAGCCCAATATGGGGTAATCAATATTTTACACCAGGGAGAGCGGATATTGTATTTAAAGTATGAAATTTAAAAGGGATTCAAAAGATTCAAGATTTATATTTGTCACGCTCAGATAACATAATGTCTTTTGAAGAACTGAGGATTAAATTCAGTCTTAATAGAACACATTTTTTAAAATATCTTCAGCTTAGAAATTTTATTCGTTCAAATCAAAGTAATGCTCTCACCCGACCTACTTATTCAACTTTGGAAAAAATTTTGATGAAAGATAGTAAGAGAAAGGGTATTATTTCAGAGTTTTACAACTCATTGACACTATACTCATGTGAAAACTCATAGAAAAGACTGAATTATTGGAAAGAAGACCTGCAAATTGAAATTTCAGAGGAACAATGGGAAATGGCTTGTGCAGGAGCTCAAACCAAATCAATAAATGTACGTCTTAAACTGATACATTTTAAATGGTTAATGTGGATGTATGTTACACCAGTGGAATTAAATAGATATAACAAAAACATACCAGATACATGCACAAAATGTGTGGAAAGTAAAGGAACCCTATTTCACTGTTTATGGGAATGGAGAAAAATCAGAATATTTTGGGAAGAGGTGAGGGTAACAATTGAAAAAATAATTTCAAAACAAATCACATCACATTGAACCCTAAACTGTTTTTGTTGGGTCTGTATTAACAAACCTTCCACTAGAAAGAATAACATATATACTGAAATCAAAGGAAAATGTGTTTGAGAATATATGGAGACCTTTCATTGATTATGTAAAGAAATTAAACATAACTTCTGAAGAAGAAGGTGAATGATATGTGTGGACCTTGCAAATTCCAAGCTGGTGAATGTATATTATTTATTCTTATTATGTAATAGATTACCTAGACTAAACAGAGGAGTGTTGTTGTTGACTTGTGTTTGTTAATGGCTGTTGTCGTTTTTATTACACTTTTTTTTTTGTTATTGTTCTTTTTAATTTTTAAATTACTTTTGTGTTAGTGTCTGACTGTGTGTGCTATGTTTGTAAAAAAAAAAAAAAAAAAAAAAAAAAAAGGTTCAATAAAAAGTATCATGGAAAAAAACAAACAATTGTTCTACTGAAAGACAGTAGCAAATAGGGCAGTTTTTAACCTGGATTTAAAGCAGCTGAGAGTTTCAGCAGCCCTGGTGCTTTCTGGGAGTTTGTTCTCGGGGTGGGAAAAAAGATCAATTCCGTGATAGATCATGATACTTTGCACTGGCAACAATGCTTCGATCCATAAACGCACGGATTGATCTTTTATTTTTGAAAAAATGCACACACATATACTTTTGAGTTATCAGTTAATCAATGGCATTTTCAGTCCAGAATCAGAATCAGATTTATTGCCATTGTTCATGTAGTACACAAACTAGGAATTTGTCTCGGTGCAATGCTGCAACATTAAACATGATAAAAATAAAAGATAGAAATAAAAAACTATACATGCAATAAAATGTAGAATATGAATGAGTAATACTAGACAAAGCAATTTTTAAATATATTAGCGAGCAGCAGATATTGTGGAGTACCCTATAGTGCAGTCGGTAATGCAAAAAGAAAACAGTGATGATTGACACGAGTCTGGTTGAGCTGCTGTACATAGTGCACGAGAGTCTAATAAGTCACTTAGTGTTCAACAGTCTGATGGCAGAGGGGAAGAAGCTGTTCATGTGACGGGAGGTTTTAGTCTGAATGGACCAAAGTCTTCTACCTGAGGGGAGGGGGGCAAACAGTGCGTGACCAGGGTGTGAAGGATCGGCTATGATCCGGCCTGTACGCCTCCGGGTCCTGGAGATGTACAGATCCTGGAGGGATGGGAGCTTGCAGCCGATCACCTTCTCAGCGGCGTGCATGACGCGCTGCAGCCTTAGTCTGTCCCTGGCAGTGGCTCCTGCGTACCACACGGTTATGGAGGTGGTGAGGATGGACTCGATGATGGCCATGTAGAACTGCACCAACATCTTGGTGGGTAGCTTGAGCTTCCTCAGCTGCCGCAGGAAGAACATCCTCTGCTGGGCCTTTTTGATGAGGGAGCTGATGGTCTGCTCCCACTTGAGGTCCCTGGTGATGGTGGTGCCCAGTAAGCAGAAGGAATCTGCAGTGGTGATGGGAGAGCCTGTGAGGGTGAGGGGGGGCAGAGAGGTTGTGACTTTCCTGAAGTCCACAATCATCTCCACTGTCTTCAGAGCGTTCAGCTGCAGGTTGTTGTGGCTGCACCAGGACGCCAGCTGGGCTACCTCTTTCCTGTAGACGGACTTGTCGCCGTTGGAGATGAGCCCGATGAGGGTGGTGTCGTCCGCAAACTTGATCAGCTTGACAGACTGGTGGCTGGAGGTGCAGGAGTTGGTATAAAGGGAGAAGAGTAGGGGGGAAAGTACACAGCCCTGGGGTGATCCGGTGCTGATGCTAACAGAGTCAGAGACAGTCTTTCCCAGCCGCACATGCTGCCTCCGGTCCGTCAGGAAGTCGGTGATCCACCTGCAGAGGGAGTCAGGCACGTTGAGCAGGGACAGCTTGTCCCGGAGCAGAGCGGGGCGGATGGTGTTGAATGCAGAGCTGAAGTCCACAAACAGGATCCTGGCGTAGGTTCCCGGGGAGTCCAGGTGCTGCAGGATGGAGGGGAGGGCCAGGTTGACTGCGTCGTCCACAGACCTGTTGGCTCGGTAGGCAAACTGCAGCGGGTCCAGGAGGGGAGTGGTGATGGACTTGAGGTGGGGCAGGACCAGGCGCTCAAAGGACTTCATGACTACAGAGGTGAGCGCTACAGGTCTGTAGTCGTTAAGTCCAGTGATCCGTGACTTCTTGGGGACAGGGATGATGGTGGAGGTTTTGAGGCAGGTTGGCACGTGGCATAACTTCAGGGAGGTGTTAAAAATGTCTATGAAGACAGGAGTCAGCTCGTCCGCACAGTGTCTCAGGGTGGTGGGAGACACGCCGTCCGGACCGGGGGCCTTGCGCGGGTTCAGTCTGGAGAACTGTCTGTGCACGTCGTGCTCACTGATGACAAGGGCAGGGGGGGAGGAGGGGGGGCGCCTTTGATGAAGTGGGGACCGTGGAGGCAGTGGCACTGGGGGGAGGGGGTTGGATGGACACAGCTGACGAGGTGTCAAAACGGGCATAATGTTGGGACAGTCTTTGACAAAGGGCTTTGTCATCCTGACCCTTAGAAGCCTGAGGCCGATAGTTGGTGATTTGCCTCAGTCCTCTCCACACAGAAGCAGAGTCGTTAGCAGTGGACTGCTGCTAGAGTCTCTCAGAATACACAGATTTAGCTCTCCTCAGCTCTCTGCTAAACCGATATTTGACCGTGCGCGATGGAAGAATGCTCTCCTCACAAAAGTGGATATATGAGTTCACAGTGTCCGTGTACTCATCCAGATCATGCGTGGCTCCTTTAAACATGCCCGAGTCAGTTATTTCCATGCACGTGCTCAGCTTCTCCCCAGCTTCACTGGTCCATTTCCTCGTAGTGCTCACAACAGGTTTAGTGAGCTTTAGTCTCTGTCTGTATGTGGGAATGAGGTGGACCATCACGTGATCAGATAGTCCGAGCGCAGCGCGGGGAACAGCACGATACGCGTCCTTCACTGTAGTGTAACAGTGATCCAGCGTGTTATTTCCTCTGGTGGGGCATTTAATAAACTGTTTGTATCGGGGGAGATCGTAGCTCAGGTTGCTCTGGTTAAAGTCGCCAACCACAATAACCAGAGAGTCCGGGAAAGTGCGCTCCGTTTGTTGAATGTGATCCGCGAGTGCGCGCTGAGCCTCGCTCGCGTCCGCGTCGGGCGGGACGTAAACAGCGGCCAGGATGAATGAAGCGAACTCCGGCGGGGAATAAAAAGGCTTGCAGTTAATGAATAAATATTCCAGAGCGGGAGAACAGTATTGGGAAATCACCGTTACATCAGAGCACCAGCTGCTGTTGATGTAAAAGCAGACTCCTCCTGAGGACTTACCGGAGACCTCTGTGTCTCGATCAGCACGAAACAGCTGAAATCCCTCGAGGAGGAGCGCGCTGTCCGGAGTCACTTCCTTAAGCCAGGTCTCAGTAAAACAGAGGGCAGACGAGGTAGAGAGGTCCTTAACCCCTTGCACTCCGGGCAATTTTCCTAAAAATGCCAAAAAATAACGTGCCCAAAGTAAATCAAAAGCTGTTATTCAACCCTTTGCAGCATCTTCATGGGGTTGGTCTCATTTAAAAGAAACACTTTGAATTTTTTGGCAAAAAAAACCATAATCTCTCTACGTGCTCCGGCCACTGAGTTACAGTCATCTAAACATACTGAACTTGAAGAAAATAAATTTGGACACGGTGTTTTTTTGGATACAAATGCTTGCAAATAACACACAGCTGTCCGATCCGGCTGGAAAATGCAACAGAAATGTAGAATCAAGTGTTATCCAGCTGAGATCCAAATTTGGTAACAATACCACAAAAAATGAATATTTTACACAGCTTTGTTCTCAGGCTGTTCCCAGGTGTTTTGGAACTGTGCCAAATTGTGCCAAATGGCACAGTTTGGAAAAACGTCTGTAACTTTTGAATAATTCAATGTAGAATCTTCATTTTAGGCTCTAATGAAAGGTCACACTCAGGGCTGTGTCTGTGTGTGTGTGTGGGGGGGGGGGGTCGTCCCCACCCCCGCTACCAAGGACGGAGTTCGGCCCTCGCTACATGACGGATTACACTCGTTGCATGTTTCCACAGCAACGCTGTCACAGCGGCTTCCCCCCCCCTCGCTACTGTGTGTGTGTGTGTGTGTGTGGGGTTGTCCCCCCCCTCGCCACAGAGGACGGCCATCGCTACATGAAGGAATAGACTCATATGTCTATGTGACGACCGCTGCGCAGTCAGAGCGGCTTTACCCCGCGGACCGGGGGCGTTCGCGGTCCGAACACGGCAAATGAACTGTTTATCGCGGCGCACGAAGTACGAAGTGCGTGCGCCGTACAGTTGTAATTTACCGATCAGTCAAAAGTCATTTTTGGATTACAGTTTTCAGGGATAAATAATAGTTTAGCTTATAACACCTTACCTCTTCACAGCAGCAGAGTCCTGGCGAACTTCTCTTCCCCATTGTCAGACGAACGCGACGCTGGTCCGCTCGTGGATCCCGATCAAAACATAATTCCAATATTGCGGTTTTGGTGAATGATTTACGACCTTTGTCGTTGGCCTCCGTTGGTCTATGATGACGGAAGAGAATCCTAAACGTCTATTCTGCTGGAATGAGTGCAGGTCCCACTTGTGGGTGTTCTCCATGTTGCGGGGTCTGTAGCAGATTCGTCCAGCGTCCTTTGTTTTCATCTGCTGCAGCAGTAAGTCTCTCTTCACCCAGCCTGAATTTTTGTGCTTCAGTTTGTTCCTGCATTCACAGTAGGTGGGTCCCCCTTCCTAGGTTTTCATTCATTGGCTCTTCAGGGTTTCAGAAACCCAATTCAAGGCTCTTATTAGTCGAATGAGAGGTCAATCAGATGAACTAATCTGTTTGCTGCTGTGTCTGCAGCTTTTTTTTTCAGTGGCGCTTGGACGCCATACACCACCTACATCACCACAATCTGGACTATGCGTCCGAGTGCGCATGAGGGTGCAGGAGTGCGCCCTCGTGCGTCCTAGGACGCAGAGACTTGCCCGCCCGCGAAACAACGGAGCGCAAGTGGTTAAATCCTGATATTTAGTAGCTCTTCGCGGGTGTAAGAGCAGGCAGACACACAATTGATGAACAAAAACATACAAAGAAAGGCGCAGCGAAGCACCATGGCGGCCACTGTGGGCGCCATCTTGGATCAAAAAAAAAAAGACGAGTGCAAAGACTGAGTGCAAAGAGTGCAAAGACTTGCTTTGCACTCGATGGTGCAAAGCAAACACCCAGTCAAGTGAAGCAATAGCTTGTCTCTGTGATTTGCAGCCAGCTTTGAAAGTTAGGAAGTAGTTAGCTCCAAGTTAGGTTAAATGTTTGGCCTTTTTTTGATTTTATAACAAAGATGGAAGGAAAGGCCTTGGCATGACACACAACCCGCAAGAAGCGCTGCACCAAAAAAAACCCCAAACACTCGGAACATGGTGGTCCAGCACACATCTCAGAGCAGCATTAACAACAGCTAAGCTAAAAACACGCCACCATAGAGCTTTTTCTTCGATCGCCAAGTAAGTAAAATTTATTTATGAAGTGCTTTTCAGAGACGTATAGTCACAGAGCACTGTACAATAAAATGGAATAAAAGGAAGTTGATAGTTAGAAATAATTTTAAAAATACAAAAACAAGTTAAAACATAAGATTAAAATAATTTAAAATATCAGACTTGCCATTGAAAAGCAGTTGAAACTCAGTGAAAAGTCTTGTTAAATAAAGTTTTCAGCTGTTTTTTTTTAAGAGTCCACAGAGTCAGCTAAGCATATCTGGAGTGGGAGTCAATTCCAAACAGCACTGTCCACCACCCTCCCTGTGTGCAGAGACGTGTCTCTGTGGAAAATAAAGCCCAAAGAAGACTTTATTATATGAAAGAGATGTCAGCAGTTTTACTCTCGACATGATTTGAGGTTGAATAAGGTGAAATGTTTTAAAATATATAGGATTGTGATACTCTTATCATCGCAATATTGTGATCATCGTTGAATCGTGATAGGATCAGGGATGGCAATTTTCCGCCGATCCGTGGATTTCCGCCGATTTATTTTCAAATTGATCATTTCTGTGAATCTTCTAAATCCGTTGAGAAAATTTTAGGGGAGCTAAGGTACCTTATTGTCACTGATTTTAGTGAGAATCAACATGATTACATAAGCGCTCGGCGCTTCCCCGGGTCAAGTCGTCTCCCGCGATAACCCGGATGTTTTGTACTCAAGCTACTGCTGTATTGTAAACGGCCCTGCGATTGGATAGTTGCAAACGATTGGACCAATTAAATGGCTCGTTGTATGCTTTGTCAAAAATTCATGGTGGCGTGTTCTCAGGGATGTGATTTTTCTGCTAATTCGCCGAATTCCGCTTTTTTTTTTAATATTCCAGGAAGATTAAGTACGTTAGCGGCTTGTGGTCCACAAAAGCAGTGAAGGTGCGCCCTTTCAGGCAGAACTGGAAGGGGCGTATGGCCAGGTGGAGAGCCAGTAACTCTCTGTCGAACACGCTGTATTTACGCTCACTGTCGTGCAAAGACCTGCTAAAAAAGGTGAGCGGCTGCCAAGAACCGGCAGCGCATTGCTCCACGACGGCCGCTATGCCCATGTCTGAGGCGTCGGTAGTGAGCGCTATCCGAGCCGCCGGGTTTGGGTGTGCCAGTAGTGCAGCGTTTGCCAGAGCTGTTTTAACCTCAGAACGCCTGCTTCCGCTCAGGAGTCCAGTCGACTCTGTCCGCCGGGCGTACAACGGCTGTATGAGCTGGGCTGCACGGGGGAGGAAACGGTAATAAAAGTTAACCATCCCCTTTTATGATTCCAAACAGTTTGAAATTGACAGTGCACAGTGGACATTGACTCATAACTTTTGAATATTTCTAAGACTTGGCTACATCAGTGATTGTGCAAAATGAACTGCTCAAGACTCAGTGGAGATTGAAACTGGTGATCTGAAATGAATGCTGAAATTATAAAAAGTAATGGTATGAATGAATTTTATTTCTATTATGGAATAGATAAAATTAACTGATTTTGATTTGATCAAGTGTTAAAGCATGTGATGGATAATGCTTGTTGGAATATTTTAGGAATGCTATCTTTTTTTTTTTTTTTTTTTTTTTTTTTTTTTTTTTTTGTTACTTATTTGTTCCCGTAGGTAGATTTGGTTTGCAGTCTGGTGACAAGCCACCGGCTGCTGGTCGCTGCGTGCACGAGCGCCCTAAACCTACATGTTTTTGGTATGCGGGAGGAAACCGGAGAAATCCCGGAGTAAACCCGCGCAACACGGGGAGAACATGCAAACTCCACACAGCTCACTGTTGGTCGGGGGCTGGGATCGAACTCACGATCTCATGATCCCCGCGATCCCCCGGCCGAGGGTAAAACTGTGCTGCCACAGTGCTAAACCACTGCGCCACCGTGCAGCCACGGTGGTGGTGGCTTATGTTCTTGGAACATAAGTCAATATTATACTGTAATAAGTGGCATTCAGCTGTTTGTTTTATGTCATTTAAGCACAGTTCTGGTACTTAAATCATAAAAACCCAGGAGCTTTGGGGGGCTTCGCCCCCCTTGCCCCCCCACCGGGGCTCTGCCCCAGATCCCGTTGGGGGACTGTGTCCCCCAGACCCCCTGCTAAATTTTCAGATAATTTCCCCAACCCTAAATCACATCCCTGGTTCGTGTTGAAATTCTGAGCTTTCGGTATTGTTTTCAGCGCAATTATGAGATTTTTATCAAAGGATCAGGAGTCATCAGTGCTAGAAATAGACAAAAGTGTCAAAAATAAGTTCCAATGGAATTGGCTTGAGAGAAAAGTGACGGTAAAGGTGAAAATTGGCTCAAAGTTTGACGAGGTAACAAACACTCGGACAGTTTCTGAAGAAACCAGAAAAGGAGATGAAGTTCAAAGTCCAGAGACTGACACAGCTTGCTGCCTAAAGGAAGAAAGTTTCACATTAGAAGTGACTTGGTGACCAGTGTAAATAGTGTAATAAACTCTTATAGAACTGTTAAATATGTTGGACTAAAGACAGTGAGACAACATTGAAGAAAAAGTAAGTTAACTTTTCATTAAATTTAATGATTTATCTAAGTCGAATATTTCATTTTTTTTAATCATTTTTTTCAGTCTAAATTACTTATGTTTTACTAAAAACCTCTCAGCTTCAGGGGGGCTGCGCCCCCTCCCCCCGCCCCCCCCCCATAAGTCAATCGACCAAATTAGATTTCAGCTGAAATCAGAATTTCCTGTTGCCATCCCTATAGGATTGAATCGTGACCCAAGAAACGCGATCCGTATCGAATCACGAGGTCCCTCACAATTCCCACCCCTAGTTGCAATAGACTTACACAGTGGTCCTCTCCGGCATACAACTAGGAACATACCGGTCGCTATGGAGGGTGAGAATATGTATGGGCACATAATCATACCATGTAGGATAACTAAATAGACGGTTATGCTGTTTCATCCCACCTAGCAACAATGCTCTGCACTGTGTGTGTTTATATATTTACATATTTATTCCATCTAGCTACAATGCTCTGCACTGGGTGTGTTTATATTTATATATCTATATATTTATTCCATCTAGCTACAATGCTCCGCACTGTGTTTTTATATATCTACATATTATTCCATCTAGCTACATTGCTCCGCACTGTGTGTGTTTATATACTTGCATATTTATTCCACCTAGCTGCAATGCTCCATACTGTGGGTGTTTATATATTTACATATTTATTCCATCTAGCTACAATGCTCTGCACTGTGTTCATATATTCATATATTTATTCCATCCAGCTACAATGCTCTGCACTGTGTGTCTGTGTGTGTGTGTGTGTATATATATATTTTATAGTAATATGTACATATGTATATTAGCTGCTCTTGCTTGCTTGTTTTTTCTTGCCTTCTGATTGTTGCTCTGAGTGTTGCTATCCCTGTGCTGTTGCAATCCTGGAATTTCCCCGTTGTGGGACTAATAAAGGCTTATCTTATCTTATCTTATCTTATCTTAGTTAAGTTTGTTCCATATGTGAGGGGCATGAAAACTGAACACTAGCTCACCATGTTTGGTTCTAACTCTGGGCCCAGATAGTAGGCCTGACCCAGACCACCTGAGGGCTCTGTAAACACGATAATGACTGAAAGAAATGATGTAGGCTGTTCAAATCAATATCATTGTTGTATATCAGACAAATTTTGGACTGCTTACACCCTGACCTGACGATGGGTTTTTAGGTCAAAGGTCAACGCTAACATTTCCTTTTCACTTTTCTTACCTTTAATATACGTTAAGTGTTTAAAATGTGTTTTGTTTGTTTTCTAGATTAACCGGTATGCCAAAAGAAAAATATGACCCTTCAGATTCCCGCAGATGTTACACGGTCATGTCCTCCGAGGAGGCAGCCAGTGGCAAGAAGTCTCATTGGACCGAGCTCGAGATATCTGGTCAGTCTGTCAAACTTCTTCAGTCTGCTACACACTGGGCCAAAGAAATGTTTATGTTGTTTAAAATCACTGTCATCAGTCCAACCTGTCATTGCAGAACAAAGTGGTTGTACAAATGGAGCGATAATGGGTCAGGTAAAAGTATTAAAAAGGACAAAAATGTTTGAGCTCAGTAGTGATAAGTCTCTCTCTTCACACATTGACCTGTCTCTTTTTAATTAACTTTATATTAACATTTTTCAGTTTTCCTTTATGCATAATTTCAGAGAAGCAGCACAAAATCTGCATATAGGGTAACTTTTTAGAATACATGTAGCTTTGAATGCTCATAAAACTACATTCACATTACTAGCCTGAAGTGAGTCAAATCTTGACTTTTTTTACTCTAATATGACACATATGTTTTAGAACTTTCTGAACTGAAAAATCTGTGTAAAATGTGATCTTTTAAATGAGATATATGAGTCACTCAAGCTGTGTTCAGACTGCAAGTCTTAATGCTGAAGGTGGATTCACACTACAATGTTTGGACTGACTTTTACTGAAGTTTTGGCAAACGTCTGGCTCTGCTGGCAAAAGTTAACGATTGCTGGAGTTTGTTGGCAAACGCTGGCGAAAGTTGTGTTCTTTGAAAATTTTCAACCTGTTGAAAATTTACCAACATTTGGAAATAAATGTTGGTGAAAACTGTGCTCAGTTTGTAAAAGTTCCTGAGCGCTGGGCTAAGTTATGCAGAGTTCACCTAAGTCAGCCTCAGTTAAAGCTGGGTCCACTCTATAGTGTTGGGACGACTTGTACAGATGTTTTGAAAAATCAGAGAAATACTCAGCGCAGGTCAGCTGACATCAGCATCAGGTGACGCTCATATAAAGATCAGTATTTGTGGAGGCTTTCTGCTGTTCTGCTTTTGGAGGGAACACATCTCCTTTGGGCATACGTTTCATTATTTATTTTCGTTTTATATTCCTATGTAGTTACTTCTGCATACCCTTTTCCCCTGTTCATTCATTCATCCATTCATCTAAAAAATAAAAAAATAATGCTATAGACTCCTAAGTCTGCACTTAAAATGTGAATGTGGATGGAATAAAAAAAATATGTAGTGAATCATCATATTGTGGAGTGTGTAAATGAAGAGGCATATTCATTTCAGACGATTTATTACACGCTCACATCTCACAAGCAAAAGAACAGACTGACTGGTCACATCAAGCATTCCTCTCTCTATATCAAGTCACACTTCACAAGGATCAAGGCACTTCCTCATACACAGCATGACATCTACACTACACTTCATTCAACCCCCTCTCACCCACTTGGGCATTGTTCTCCCATGTGTATTCATTGTCTCTGTCTAAGGTGTGAAATAACCTGAGGCCCACACCCCCCCTCCCCCAGCATCTTAGATAGAACAATAGAACATCAGTCCACATGCTGTTTCGGCTTCAGTCTCCTCCCATATCTGCTGTAACTGGGGTTTACCGCCTCCGTGGTGCTGCTGTGCCGGTGGGGGGCTGCTGGGAGTGTGTCCGACTGCGGGTGAGCCGTGGGGGGAGGGTTTTTTTTTCACTCTGTCCGTGTGGCTTCGCTGATGAATCATTCCCCTGGGGAGGTCTCCGTGGGGGTCTTCCACGCCGAGGGGCCCTCGCCAACAGCACTTGCTCATCCGCCATTACAAAGGCAGGTTTGAGTCTGTCTATGCCAATTCTCTCCCGTCTACCCCCCAAGTCTGGCACAAAATGCTTATCCCCTGTTTCCAACACTCTGAACGGTCCATCATAGGGTGGGCGCAAAGGAGGGTGGTGGGCATCGTGTCTGACGAACACGAACTCCGCGTTCTTCAAAGTTTTAGGCACGAAGGCACGCGGAAAACTGTGGTGGGCAGGGCCCGGCAGCGTGCCTGTGTTTGCGCTACACTGCAAAAGCTGAGATGGGGAGCTGCCCGGTGCGGGATTGTCCGGTAGAAATTCCCCGGGCAGCCGTAGGGGCTGCGCAAAAACGAGCTCTGCCGGGGAAGCTTCCAAATCCTCTTTTGGCGCTGAGCACAGCCCCAATAAAACCCACGGCTGCCTGTCTACCCAATTTGCATCAGTCGGTGAAAGCCCTGAGTGCTGCTTTCAGTGATCTATGAAAACGCTCGCATAAACCATTGGCCTGTGGGTTGTACGCGGTTGTGCGATGAATTGCAGCACCCAGGCTGCGGGCCATTGCGGACCAGAGGTCGGAAACAAATTGCGGGCCCCTGTTGGACGTAATGTCCGACGGGACTCCAAAACGCGCCACCCATGTTGTTAAAAAAGCGCGTGCTACGTCCGTGGACGTTGTTGCCGCCAGCGGGACTGCTTCTGGCCAGCGCGTGGTGCGGTCCACCACTGTCAGAAGGTGCGTGCACCCCTGTGATGGCGGGAGGGGGCCCACGAGGTCCACATGCACATGGTCGAACCTCTTAGCCGGTACCGGAAATGGCTCCAAGGGAGCCTTCGTGTGTCTGTGTACCTTGGCTCGTTGGCACGCCACGCAGGCTGCAGCCCACTCTTTCACTTGTTTGCGTAGGCTCGGCCACACGAACTTCTCTCCCACCATTTTGACAGACGCACGCACTCCTGGGTGCGCCAGAGTGGGAACTGACTCAGACATGCGGTGGCGCCACGCGACCGGGACTACCGGATCCGGGCGTTCCGTGGAGACGTCGCAGATTTGGGGGGGGGGGGCGCCATCTTGCAGCACCCTGCTCTCCAGCCTTAACCCTGTTGGTCCAGACTGGAGCGCGCGCACATCTGCATCGCTAATCTGCTCCGCGGCCATGGTTGCGTAATCTATCCCCACGTAGACTGAGGCCACCACGGCGCGCAAGAGGCAGTCCGCCACCACATTCAGTTTACCCGACACATGCTGAATATCGGTAGTAAACTCTGAGGTCGCGGCCAGCTGTCTCTGCTACTGGCCCGACCACGGTTCTGAAACCTTGGCCATCGCGAACGTTAGTGGCTTGTGGTCTACGAACGCGGTGAAGCTGCACCTTTCCAGCCAGAACTGGAAGTGGCGTATGGCCAGATGGAGAGCCAGCAGCTCTCTGTCGAACGCGCTGTATTTACGTTCGCTGTCGCGCAAAGTTCTACTGAAAAATGCGAGCGGCTGCCAAGCCCCGGCGACGCGCTGCTCCACGATCGCCCCTATGGCCACGTCTGAAGCGTCGGTGGTGAGCGCTATCCGGGTCGTCGGGTCCGGATGTGCCAGCAGTGCGGCGTTTGCCAGGGCTGCTTTAACTTCCGAGAACGCCCGCTCTCGCTCCGGGGTCCGTTCGACTCCATCCGCGGGTTTCTGTCTCTTGAGCGCGGCATACAATGGTTGCATGAGCCGCGCTGTGTGGGGAAGGAAACGGTTATAAAAATTCACCATCCCCAAAAATTCCTGCAGCGCCTTGACCGTCTGAGGCCAGGGAAAATCTGCCATGGCGCGCACTTTGTTGGGCAACGGGATCGCTCCTTCCGGAGAGACCCGGTGCCCCAAAAAAACAATCTCCGTCACGCCGAACTGGCATTTCGCCGGGTTGATTATCAACCCGTGCTCCTCCAACCTCCGGAAAACCGTCCTGAGGTGGGTTTCGTGTTCGTCTTCGGACGTACTGGCTACCAGGATATCGTCCGGGTAGACGAACACGAACGGGAGGTCACGCAGCACTGCATCCATCATGCGCTGAAACGTCTGTGCTGTGCCTTTTAACCCGAATGGCATGCGCAGGAACTCGAATAAACCGAACAGAGTTATTACCGCTGTTTTGGGTATGTCCTCCGCGTGCAGTGGGACCTGGTGGTAACCGCGGACCAGGTCTCTTTTAGAAAAAACGCACGCTCCGGCGAGGTGAACGGAAAAATCCTCTAGGTGGGGAATTGGGTAGCGGTTGTGTGCTGTGGCATTGTTCAACCTGCGGAAATCACCGCACAGTTGCCACGATCCCTCAGCCTTAGGGACCATGTGTAGCGGGGATGTCCATGGGCTGTTTGATCGCCTGATGATGCCCAACCTTTCCAGGTTGGCAAACTCCTCGTGCGCTATGGCCAGTTTAGCTGCGTCCAAGCGCCGAGGTCTTGCAAAAACGGGCGGAACGGTGGTGGTGATAAAGTGCTCTACCCCGTGTTTAGTGATGGCCGCCGAAAACGTCGGGACCGTGAGTGCTGGGAACTGAGTGAGCAGTGCGTGGAACTTACCGCCTGGAGTTGTGACGCTGGCTTGTGCTGTTGGCCGGGTCCCTCGAGCTATACAGGGGAGAGATTCAAAGGACAGTGCATTAACCAGGCGCCTGTTAGCAACATCCACAAGTAAACCATGTGCACACAGAAAATCAGCGCCCAGGAACGGGCAACACAGTGCTGCTATGATAAAAGTCCACTCATACGAGCGGCCATGTAGAGATAAAGTTAGTTTTCTCTCACTGAACATCTTAATCTCCGAGCCGTTTACTGCCACCATTCCGGGGCCGCTAGGTCCTTCCAGCCGGTCAGCGTAGGACAGCAGGATGACGCTCTTCTGGGCTCCGGTGTCGACGAGGAAGCGTCTCACCGAGCGCGAGTCCGTCACGAAGAGCAGCTTGTTCTCTTCACCGGCGGTCGCAGCTGCTACCGACTGCCGGCCTTGGCGTTTCCTGAGTGCTTGAAGTGGCACGGTGGCGCTCATCTGCGCGCGTTCCCTCCGAAGCGGCGGTGGTAGAAGCAGAGCGTGTCTTTCTGGCGCTCCTTGGCCCCCGTTGCTGCTACCATCGGTGGCTCCTTGCCTCCCCTGGTCGTCTCGCTGGGCTCCACTGCCGCCGCGTTGACTGTGATCGCCCTGGTGGTGAGGATGATCCGGTCTGCCTCCTGGGCTAGCGCACGGTAGTCTCGCGCGGCCAGCAACGGCAAATTGGCCAGAACCGCTCTTGCTTCTGTTGGCAGGTTCCGGAGGAAAAGGTGGGCAAACAGAAAGTGCCCGTCGCCCGTGCCCATCAACACCAGCATCTTCTCCATCAGGTCTACGGCCGACCCATCTCCTAACTCGGTCCGCGCCAGGAGCCTCTCCGCTCTCTCACATTCCGAGAGCGTGTATCACCAGATGAGCGCAGCCTTGAGCGCCTCATATTTGTTGCTGGCTGGTGGCTGATCGAGCAGGCTTGCTACCTGCTGGGCTGTGCGGGAGTCCAGCGCTGCTACCACATGGTAGAACTTGGTGTCGTCTGCTGTTACTCCCCGGAGGGCGAACTGGGCCTCGGTGTGGTGGAACCAAGAGTGCGGGTTGTGCTGCCAGAAATCCAGTAGCTTGACTGAAACTGCACACGCGTTGCTGGGGGTTCCAGTCCTGGCTGTCTGCGGGTTGGCTTCAGCGTCTCTGGGGCTTCCTGACCGGGCCGGCTCCGGGGTTCTTGCCTCGTGTTCCATAATACGTCTTGGGTCACCAGTGTGGAGTGTGTAAATGAAGAGGCAGATTCATTTCAGACGATTTATTACACACTTACATCTCACAAGCAAAGAACAGACTGACTGGTCACATCAAGCATTCCTCTCTCTACATCAAGTCACACTTCACAAGGTTCAAGGCACTTCCTCATACACAGCATGACATCTACACTACACTTCATTCAACCCCCTCTCACCCACTTGGGCATTGTTCTCCCATGTGTATTCATTGTCTCTGTCTAAGGTGTGAAATAACCTGAGGCCCACAATATAAATAAAATGATGGGTGATTATATTTTGACTGTTACAACTCTCTCCATTAAAATAGCATAAAATCCCATTAAATGTCATTTACTTTTTGACACCACAGCAGCGCTGTTTGATTCCCACAATGGAAGTGAACCAATAAATCCTGGAGAATGACTACACACGGAGCAGAAAATTAAGAACAGTGAATTTCTCAGTGAGGAGATTTTTTTTTTCCTTTTGTCTGTCACATTTTTTGGGAGAGAGAGAGAGAGAGAGAGTGTGTGTGTGGCAGAGAGTAGACAGACTCTGAAAATTTCACGAAAAAAACCTTTATTCCACAGATCAAGAAAACGTTTTTTCAGACAGCAAAAAAAAAAAAAAAAAAAAACGGTCTCCACAGCTGTTGTTTCCAAGGCAACCAGTAATCCCTACTGGCAAAAGACACGTTTGCGCAACAGCTCAACCTAGTGGTAGAAAAGTAACACTGCAAAGACACGAAACCCCCAAACCACTCACCAGACCACACCTGTCACTCCATCAAATTCCTGTAATATATAAATATATATGTACATATATATTATCTCGTACATTAAAAAAAACATGTCATACACACCTTGTTATCACCAAACAAATACTGTACATTGACCTCTTACATACACTGTATATTTTGTTTTTTTTAACCCTTTGAGTGTGATTGGTGCCAAACTGCGACATATCCCTTAGTGGTCAAGAGTGGTAAATATTTTTTGTCAAAAAAATAGTTCAGATTTCCAAGGCTATAACTTGAAAGTGATAAGAGATAATGGCTTACTGTCAATTAGAAAGATGTAAAATATGATCCAAAGTTTCAGATAGAAATAAATTTATGCATCTAATTTGCATAATGTCGCAGCACCTCTTTAAATTCCATAACTCAGTCAAAACTGGACTTTGGATGTATTTACACAAAAAATGGTTCAGTCTTTTGACACCATTTTTTGTACAGAGGTACCTCATCATCTTATCTTCAAAGTATATGAACAAGAAATCGGTACATTTAAAAACCCCCCAGAAATTTCTCACTTACTTTTGACAAAGTAAGAGTGAGAAGGCAGGCACAGTGCCGTGCTCTGCCACTAGAGACACTCAAATTCTCACACTCAGAGGGTTAATCCCTCCTTCTCTCTATTTCGCTTTCCATCGTGAATATCATCTGCTTTCACCAGCATTTCAATCAGCATTTGCCAAAGGAGTTTAACTTAGGCTGACTTAGGCAAACTCTGCATAACTTAGCCCAGCACTCTGGAACTTTTACAAACTGAGCACAACTTTCAGCAACGTCTATTTCCAAACGTTGGCAAAATTTTCAGCAGGCTGAAAATTCTCAACAAATACAACTTTCACCAGCGTTTACCAACAAACACCAACTTTTATCAGCTTTTGCCAGCAGAGCCAGACGTTTGCCAAAACATCAGTAAAAGTTGGTCCAAACGTTGTAGTGTGAATCCACCCTAAAAAGCAGGTCCAGAATGGCAGGAAGCCTCCACAAACGCTGATCTTTATGAGCGTCACCTGACGCTGATATCAGCTGACCTGCACTGAGTATTCCTTTGCTTAAGTTAACCTAAGTTGGCAACTGTTACACGTACGCTAGCCTAAGTTGGCAAAAGTTTGTCAACACTGAATGCAATGATGGGAAATGCTAGCAAAAGTTTGTAAAAGTTGGTATGCACTGGATTAAAAAAAACCTGCTCACAAACGTAATTTCACCAACGTTTGGACTGATTTCTCTGATTTTTCAAAACATCAGTAAAAGTCGGTCCAAACGTTATAGTGTGAACCCAGCTTGAGTTTGGATTTTTTGCTCAGATCCCGTTTTTGTGTGGCTGTTCACATCATACCCTCCGTGGATGACCACCTTATCGTGGTGGAGGGGTTTGAGTGCCCGAATGATCCCAGGAGCTATGTTGTCGGGGGCAACTTGCCCCTGGTAGGGTGTCCCAAGGCAAACTGGTCCTGGATGAAGGGCCAGACTGAGGGCGGTCCAGTGAATCTCCATGAAAAACATTACATCAAGGACCCAGTGTTTCTGGTTTTTAGTCTCATGGTGGCGTGGATACCTTTTATTGCATGTGGCCTTTAGACTCTGCAAGAAATTATTATTATACCGAAAACTGAATTTGTTTCTTGTTTTGACAAGCTAATGTGAATTATTAGACACACTCGCTGGTCACTCACAAGTATGACCCTGACAGATGTTTTACATCAAACAGAAAAACTGTAATGTGGTATCTAGAGTGCTCTCTCGTCTCAGGTCTGAAAGTGATTTCCCCTTAAAAGACGGGTTTCTTTTTCCATACAGGGCGGGTGAGGACCCTCAGCAGCTCGTTGTGGACGCTGACCCACCTGACAGCCCTGTACATCAACGACAACTGCCTGACCCGCATCCCGCCAGACATCGCCAAGCTGCCCAACCTGGTCTACCTGAACCTGTCATCCAATAAGCTCCGCAGTCTGCCCGCTGAACTGGGCAACATGGTCTCTCTCAGGTAGGCCATCTGCTGTGGAGGAATTCATGCAAACCGGGAAGTGTTGTGGAGATGGTTTCACAAGTTTTAGACAGCTGGAGTCAGAGCGCTGTAATGTTTTAATCCTTCTTGCATATGACCCAATGAGGAAAAGAAAAGCTACATCCATAGTTGACTTTGATATTTTTTACACAGTTTGTTTTTATTATATTAATTCAATGCGGCTTTATTCGTGTGTTTTAATGCCAGTTCACAACAGCAGTGGTCTCACAGCACTTTATATTGTAAGTAAAGACCCTACAGTCTGAGGAAGAGAATCAGCACTGCAAAATTTTAGTTAATGAGTAGTTATTTTAATAAGCTATAATAACTTTGATGACAGGATGTTCAATTACTGTAAAATGAACTCTGCTTTTACATTTACTGACAGTTGACTACTTCATGTGGAGTTTTGGACAAAAGACTAAAAGCTGTTTCACACTACTGCCATGTGAAAATACTCACCAAGTTTTCCCACATGTCAGCTATTCACACCACTCCAGTGCGAAACCTCCAACGGTGAAAATCAGATGTGATGTTAATTAGGGCTGAAATGATTAGGTCGATCATAAAAATTTGTTGACGCAGATTTTTAGTGTCGACAAATCGTTTAATTTTAAAGTTTATATGCATGCCGCAGGAATGTTCAGTTTAACTGTTCCAGCGAAGAAGAAGAGGAACGCATCATGGCGACATGGAGAGAAAATCACAGAGAAGGCCAAAAGTTTCCAAAGTATGGGAGGATTTTACCGAAAATTAATAAATGAAATAAGTTCAATGTAGACTGTAAAGCAGTGCTGTCATCATAGCTGCACTACAGCGATGCATCCATTCCCTCCTCCTCTGTCTCTGGCCACCTGTCAGCGGACTGCACCGGTAAGGTTAGCAAGTAACGTTAGCACTTCTTATTTTCAATGAGCGACTCTCTCAGCTTTAGAAAACTGACCACACTATTAGTACATGCTGTTTAAATAGTTTACCTGCTGTTGGACAATAGTCTCTGTCCGACGATGGTTGCTGACAGCTGAGCTGCTTCCATTATGCTAGCTGTATGTTAACTGAAGTAAATGGGTGAATCACATGAGCAGCTTACTCTTTTTCATATTTTCTATTATTGTCACCGTAATATCAGCCTTCATTCTGAATATAAGTGCATCTCGGTAAATTAGAATATCATGATTTGTAATTTGATTAAAAAGGATAACCATAATCATCACAAATAAATGTAAAACGTCTTAAATATTTCACTGTATGTGTAGTGAAGACTCACATTCCTGCATTGATATTTAAAGTGGGGTTTTTTTTAATTTATTTTAGACTGGAAAAAGTTCTTTTAATTTTCATCTGAAGCCTAATTAAACTTTTAAACTTCTAGACCCAGCAAGGTTTCAAACAGGATGGACTAGTTAGTTATTTTCTTTTTGACTTTAGTGGAGTTAAATATTACTTTAGTTTGTTTTTAACACACAGTTACAACAGCTTTTAGGGAACAGTAGAGCTGCTGTTTGAGTTTTTGCACTTTATTATTTATTTGTATTGCTACAAACACTTCTGATTAGGCTGTCAAGTTGAAGTTTCCAACTCATGTTTGATGGGTCATTATTTTATTTAAGTGTGGGAACTTGTTATAATAGGCTACATTATATTAAGGCAGAGATTGACAACAAAGTGATTTTCACAGGTGTGGAGGCTTAAACAGGTGAGGTAAAACATGACCTGGAGCCCCGAACAGGAGCTGTGCCAGCAGGAAGCTGAGCTGGTGGACGTGACAGAAATGATGGCGATTTCTTGACTAATTGAAAAACTAGTCGTTAGATTAGTTGACTACCAAAATAATCGTAAGTTGCAGCAGTAATGTTAATGGTAATGTTCGCTCCTTTCTGTACCAATACATCATCTTTAGAAGTGAGCATCAGCTGCCATCATTGCAGCTCCTCTTCTTGCTGATCTCAAGCAACATTTTCCTTGATCTGATAATTCAAATACAGTAAAAGCTTGTTGACCTTGAAGTCTATGTGGATTTTTTTCACTCACATGAATGTGCCACAGCCATGTGAATATCTTAATAAGAACCAATTGAAGCTGTTTAAATTAATTTCCAGGCTTTTATCCCCACATAAAAAAAATCATGCTTGATGTGAAATGGCCTCAGGTCTAAGTATTATGTAGCTTTCCACCACTTATCAGATTGTATTTTGTCCTGTAAAGCAAATAATTTCAAAGATGAATTCAGGAATTACACATCAAACATTCCCAAAGCCTGGGAGGAAAATTCTGAATAGCTGAACGATAAAGATTACTAAAACACGGAACAAACGGTACAGTACAGAATATTTTGTCCGCATTCCATACCGAATGTTCCGTCCACATTCCGTATGGAACAGTCCCACTAGCTAACAGTCTCAAGTGTTTTACGAATATGTACATGTAACATTAGATACGGAACGTTCCTTATGGAACACTAGCAGTCCTGCTAACTTGCAATCCAGCCTGCTAATATTCTCAAGTGCCTTACATACATGTACCGTAGATATGTAGAGCCCAGCAGGCAGCACAGTTTCACTGTACCTCGAGCATTGTGGGCTTGCAGCTGTTCTCTGATCCTGTGAGGGAGCATCCCATGGTGAGTCCCAAGGGACGAGGTGGACCAATTCTTCAGACTGACCGATTGGTGAATGCTTCAAAACATATTGAACCATTGAAGCGTGAAGTGAAGCAGTGATGACTTTTGAAGTTTCGTGCATCATCGGTCACGTGCAATTAGTGTTTTGATACAAGCTCCGACACACTGAAGAGTGAGGCAAGCTCCGAAGCTTTGGTATCATTTGCCCATCACTACTTAAGGTGTGTTCTTTCATTCCTTATTGCATTTATTCATTAACAATTGCTGTTGCGCTTATTTCAACTGTCATTTACAGGACATGAGCGGTATATGTATGGAACATGCTAAATGCGGACTGCGACTAAAGCGCAAGTTATGCTCCCGCGTCGACAGACACAGCTGTGACGGCGTCGACGCAGCAGCAACATGCGTTTCTATTGCGTAACTCGACGTGCACACGTTGGCGATGCAGGCCGTAAGAGCTTTGATTGGTCCGCTTTGTCTCCTCCTTCACATTTTCTGTTTCTCACCACTGCTTCATTCTGCCTGTTCACCACGGCACAACTTCCATGGCAAGTCGGTTAAATAGCGGTCTAAATTGAAAACGGTATTGACGAAGTAAACACAAATAGAGCATTTTGCGGCTCGTCATAAACCCAGTAATTACACAGATTGTCCGCTTTGTCTCTTTCACATTTCCTGGTTCTCACTGCTACTTAGTGCTGCCTGTTCACGGCGGCACAACTTCCGAGGTGAGTCTGTTAAACAGCGGTCCAAATTCAAAAGAATATTGAGCTAGTAAGCACATACAGAACATTTTGTGGTTCGTCATAACCCTAGTAATTACTCAGAATGTCAAAATGGCAGCAGCGATGGTCACACACACCATTTTCTCCAACTTTTCTTTTTCTCTGTGCAACAATCGTATTAAAAGTTGCTTTTTCTTAACATTTTTTTGAGCGCCAACTCCATGACAGTCTGCTCTTGTCTGTCACTCTTTCATAAATGAGCAGTTCACCGCCCGGTGAATTGCAAACCAATGCTAGCAAACTGGCGCTGAAGAAAATTTTGCAGAGGACTGTGTAGGCATCGTCCGTAGGCAGTGGCATTGACTTGATGCAGGTGCATAAACCAGGCTTAATTATGAAGGCACACTGACATAGAACTGACAGCAGGCAGGACCGGCAGACGTCCCGTGTGGAACATGTACAGAACGTGTATGGAACATATTGGGTATGGAACGCATATGGAACATACCATATCGTTCATTCCGTGTTTTAGTAGGCATCCTGAATGATTAAAAATACAGTGATCGAACGCAGAGGAAGAAAAGGAGAATTTTAAATCCTGGGTGAAGATGGTTGTCTTAAAAGGAGTATCGGAAGTGACAAACAGAAACAAAAATGACAAGAAAAGAGGTTTAAACACTTAAAGTGACAGCAGAAGAAGGAAAGGAGGAGTAAATGCTTGCAGGTAAAAGCTTGACAAAGAAGGGCAAAATGATGTCTCTTGTGTTGTTTCTTACAGGGAATTGCTTTTAAACAACAATCTTTTACGAGTTCTGCCTTATGAACTTGGGAGGCTTTTCCGGTTACAAACCCTGGGGCTAAAAGGTGAGCCTTATGTTTTTCTTTTTGTTTTAGAACAAAAAAGTCTATAATATACATTCAGTCATACATACATTGGGTATAGAAAAGAATCACTCCTCTTCAGAATAATCACATTGGCCCTCATTTATCATAAGCGCTTAGAAATCGGATCACATTTGGGTGCTGATCATACAACAAGGTCCACATGGCCTTGATGAATCCATGGTCAGTCACTGATGAAGCTGGAAATGATCATCATTTGAATTTAGGGGTGGGAATCTTTATGCACCTCATGATTCAAACGGATTACAATTCAGAGGGCTTTTTTTTTCAAACATGTAAATATTAGAAAAAGGAGTTTCTGCACTTCATTCCAAAGAAACTGTAGCTGTTGCAGGTGGTGGTCAGCTTAAGGACATCACAATCACAGAGCAAAATAGTCTGGAGCACACTGTCAGATTTACAGCCTTTAGAAGAAAAAGAAGCCAACTTTATTGTCATTTAGTCCATACAGCCAATCATGTACAGTAGAACGAAGTTACGTTTCTCCTATCTACAATAATCATGTCTAGAGTCAGATGGGTCGCTGCCATGCAAGGCGCCGCCACAAACAACTTTTTCCTTCCCCCATTCTGTTATACTGAGCGCCAAGCTAGAAGGCATGAAGTACCATTTTTTTTATATGGTCTTTGGTATGACCCAGCCGGGGCTTGAATCCACAACCTCCCAGCTGTGGGACGGATGCTCTACCACTAGTCCACCACTCCTTATTGGTGCTAAAACTAATATACAGACATCCTCTTCAGTCTTCTTAGCTCCTAGACTTATTACTTATTCTCACATCTATTTTATTTAATTTTTTGGGACATTGCATATTAATTAACACTTTACATGTAAATAGGCCTGATTGTTGCCAGAGCTTATTTGCTATATCCTTTTTTACTGTTCTAATTCAGATGCCAATAACATTAATCAAGTGTATAATAATAATAATAATAATGATAATAATGTTTCAAACACTGTGTCTTCAGAGTCAGACACAGAAGTGTTGTGTTAGCCTTAACATCAGTAAAGGCTGTGAATTTAACGGTGTGCTCTGACTGTTTTTCTGCGTGAAACAAATATTATCTACACTTGTAATGAAAAATAGAAGCATTCTTATCTGCTGGTTTCAGTCTTTCCGTGTTTTGGTCTAGCTGCGGGTGTGCAGGTCGGATGACCCACTCACAACAAGGGTGTGATTTGTGTGATGCGCAACTTGCATGATACTAGGTTCATTTAATGCTAGGCTTACAAGGCATTTATAAGTCCTGGTAAGCCTAATCACCTCTCACGCTCAAGCCAATTCCACCTCCGTCACTAGGACTGCCTGAATGATTACAGACCGGTAGCACTCACTCCAATCATCATGAAGTGCTTCAAGAGAGTGGTGCTGCCCCTCAATCAGGACAGCATACCGGATATCCTGGACCCCTGCAGTATGCCTACTGGCCCAACAGGTCCACCTCAGATGCCATTGCTGCAGCACTCCATTACTCTCTCTCCCACCTGGAAGATAAAGACTCCTACATTAGGATGCTCTTTGTCGACTACAGCTCCGCCTTCAACACGGTCATCCCCTACAAACTCACCGACAAACTGTCTTCTCTTGGCCTGCACCCCACCCTCTGCGACTGGCTACTGGTCTTCCTAACTGGCAGGCCCCAGTCTGGCAGGATGGGTAACAGGACCTCAGCCAGCATCATCATGAACACAGGTGTCCCACAGGGTTGTGTTCTCAGCCCCATCCTCTACAGCCTCTTCACCCATGACTGTTGCCTCCTACAAGGACAATATCATCTTAAAGTTTGCGGATGACACAGCAGTGATGGGATGTATCACTGGTGGTGACAAAGCATCCTACAGGAGGGAGGTAGCCATCCTGGTGTCATGGTGTGAGGACAACAACCTCACCCTCATCACAGACAAGACAAAGGAGATGATAGTGGACATGAGGAAGGGGAGGAGGAGACCCCATCGGCCGCTGTTCATCCGGGAGCTTGAGGTGGAGAGGGTGAGCAGCTTTAAATACCTGGGCATTCACATCAGCGAGGACCTTACGTGGACACACAACACCACAGAGCTGGTTAAGAGAGCTCAGCAGTGGGTGTACTTTCTGAGGAGGCTGAAGAAGTTTGACATGTCCCCCAGGATCCTCAACATTTTCTACAGCTGCATCATCGAGCGCATCTTGACCAACTGCATCACTGCATGGTATGGCAGCACCACTGCCCTGGACCGCAAACACCTGAAGAGAGTGGTGAAAACAGCGGAGAAGATCATCAGTACTCCACTCCCCTCTCTGCAGAACATCTACCACCGCAGAGTCCAAAGGAGAACTGCCGCCGTCCTCCAGGACCCCACCCACCCCCAGCACAGACTGTTCACACTTCTACCCTCAGGACAGAGGTACAGAAGTATGAAATGCAGGACAACCAGATTGAAAAACTCCTTCTTTCCCACTGCCATCAGACTCCTGAACAGACAACAACTCCCAAAACTCTGTAACACAGCTTTGCAAATAGGAGCTCACACACCAGCTGCTAAATTTGCACACTGCTCATTTGTACAGTGTACGTAGTCTCACCCCGTCTGATCTCCATATTATCTCTGCTGCTAATTATCATGTACAGTCTACTGGTACTATCATTTTAGAGAAATTCTCACACTGGGTGCTAATTGTAATTTGTATACTGCTCATTTGCACACTGTACATAGGCTTACGCAATCTCAGGTTCATATCATCGCTGATATCAATATACCACTGTACACTATAGTCATCCAGTGAACTTTCAATTTCACTCTTCTTGTTTCCACTAGTTTGACTACTTTAACTGCTTGAGCTGTCCAAATTGCCTAATGTCTGTTAATAGTATTCATTAGTATTAGTACTTAGTATCAGGGTGTGCTAAGGTGTCCTAATTGCCCAACTGTGTGTATAGTGTGTGTTATTAGTATCCATTAGTATTAGGTGTGTCATTACCTTACTAGTATGTTGTGTACCCATTACTACTTATTATTTGGCAGTCATTCGGAGAGCACAGTAAGAATTTAATTGCTCAGGAAATGTTGCATTTCTTAACTGTGCACGTGATGATAAAGCCTTTGAATCTTGAATCTAGGACAGGTGCACCCCGGGGATCCCAGTCTTGTGACTGGGTGAGCAAATGAAGCTCTGGCACCAGTCTGTGAAGTAGCCCCTTCCATTCTGGGAAAAAGTTATAAAAGGCAAATAGGCTGTTTTTGGATAGTTTGTACATTTGTTTGATAGCTTGATGGTGTGACAATTGACTGTTATAATATTGCACCATATTTTATATTGTATCTGTGCATTCTAAAGCTGAGAATGGATTGCAACAGGAGCTCAGGACAAAAAGGGAAACGCCATGTGTTTTGCCTTGGAACAATTGATGTTAGAACTTGTAAATATGAAAGCAAGTTGACAGATTCTGTAGCACAATGTAAGAACTTAACACAGGATATAACTTGTATGCAGGAGGTTTGCTTGAGAGGTGAGGGTGAGATTTGTTTTAATGACTGTATTTTTTTTTTCCACAATATTTTTATTGAACCTTTTTTTTACAAACATAACACAAACAATCAGACAATAACACTAAAGTAATAAAAAAAAATACTAAAAAAAACACCAACAACCACTAACAAGAACGGGTCTTCAACAATGCTCCTCTGTTTAGTCTAGGCAATCCATTACATAAGTATACATATTATACATTCACCAGTTTGGAATTTACAAGGTCCACACACATCATTCACCTTCTTCTTTAAAAGTTATGTTTAAATTCTTTACATAATCAATGAAAGGTCTCCATATATTCTCAAACACAATTTCCTTTGATTTCAGTGTATATGTTATTCTTTCTAGTGGAAGGTTTGTTAACATCTGTTTTAACCACTGAGTCACATCTGGTCTATGAGTCTTTTTCCACAATAGTGCAATACATTTTTTGGCGTTAAGCAAACTGAGGTCTATGAATGCTCTTTCACTTTTATTAAAATTATGCTTTTCTAACTTCCGGTTATGGCTGCCACGTAAGAAGGACACGTCTCACCCTGCTCTGCTTCTGGAGAAAAAAAATCGGCAAATAACTCTCTCATTTGGGACACAACGTATCCCAGCGTTTGAGCGAGGATATGTCGGTGAAGCCTAAGGCTGGAAAACCAAGTAGAGGAAAAAGCGAGCCGCAGAAACAGTCCAAATTAACGGACTTTCAGGTCTGTGACGCAGCAGAGAAAGCACCAAATATGGCGAAGGAAGCTAACAACGGCGCGGGAGCTGCGGGAAGCGACACAGGTGCGTTGCTGGCGGCTATGAGTTCAATGAGAGCGGACTTTTCCTCTAGATTTGATGGGATTATGGCAGCGTTGGAAGGAATGAGAAAGGAATTGGGTGACTGTGTGGAACGAATGGCGCAGATGGAGCTTCGTATTTCCAGTGCTGAAGATGAAGTCAATTGTCTCCAATTAAAGGTGCGCACTTTGGAAAAAAAAAATAGATGTCTGGAAGAAAACATTCTGGATTTGGAATCCCGGTCGAGACAGAACAACTTGAGGCTGGTGGGTCTACCGGAAGAATCCGAAGGTCGGGACCCGTGTTCCTTTCTGGAAAAGTGGATTCCGGAGGCGCTGGGCAGTGTGGAGCTGCGGCCGGCGGTGGTTTTGGAGGGTGCGCATCGTATTGGCCCACGGAGAGATAAGGGACCACCGAGGACCTTAATTATGAAGTTTGTCAGCAACAGAGACAGGATGAAGATCTTCAACGCAGCACGAGCTAAAGGAGAGATTAAACACCAGGATCAGCAGGTGCGGTTCTACCCAGATTGGGCCACAGGAATCCAACAATTGAGGAAGCAGTATGATCCCGTACGTAAGGAGCTGCGCAACCTTGGGATTCGTCATGGTGTAATCTATCCTGCGAGACTGCTGACCACGTATGGGGGCAGAACCCACATCTTCAAGACCCCAGAGGAGGCGCAGGAGTTTATCAAGAAGATCCAAGAAGAAGAGACTGGTGGGAGCTAAGCATGAACAAAATATAAGGTAGAATAATTAAGCATTTGCACAGGCATCTGACTGACTTGAAGCAAATAGCAAGTTTACAAAATATAGATTGCATTATATAATTAAAAAAAAAAAAAAAACTATGATGTACAAAGTTGCTAAAAATTTTGGAGTTAAGTTGGAAAACTACAGAGGACAGTTAATGTTACGTCATTAAAAGCAGTAGAGTTAGGGTGATTGGGAGGATGAAGAAGGAGTGGCTTAGGCTGATCCTCGTGGATGTGGAGCAGTCGATGGCTATATCGGGAGACGGAATTTTTCTTTTGATTTTGGGGGGTTTGCCACAAGTGTGGGAAGGGGGAATTTGTTTGTGTGTAGTTTGTAGGATGAATGTTCAACAACTCATTTTTTTGCTTCTCTGTATGAGCATGTTTACACTGCAAGGTAATCCCAAACTCCCTATTGATCATAAACCAAAGCGTTAATCTTAATTTAACTTCATGGAATTGCAGAGGTCTACAAAATTTAAAAAAACTTAAACAAGTTATGAATAAAATAAAAGACATGGGTTCAAAAATTGTGTTTTTACAAGAAACTCATCTAATAGAGGAGGATGTAAAAAGAATTAGGAGTAGATGGCAAGGAAGTGTTTTCACCTCATCATTTTCATCCCGAGCCAGGGGATTTATGACTCTCATACATAAATCAGTCCCTTTTCAAGTGAAAAATGTAATTGGAGACAAATTTGGAAGATATGTAATCATTCAAGGATCTTTGCTATTAGAAAATATAAATTTGGTGAACCTATATGGTCCCAATATAGATGATCAAAAGTTCTTTGCTAATTTATTTCTTATCTTATCACTTACAGAGCAACATATAATAGCAGGGGATTTTAATTGTACATTGAATCCCGGTATAGATAGATCAACAGGACTGGACTGTACGCACAATGAATGTAGGATGACCATTAATCATTTTATGAAAGAATTGAGATTGCTAGATATATGGAGAGAAATGAAACCACAAGTCAAAGCCTACTCTTGTTATTCCAGTACCTACAAGACATTCTCACGTATTGATTATTTTTTGATTTCCACAGAATTAAGGTCCAAGATTCAAAACTGCTTTTATGATAACATCGTGATCTCTGATCATGCACCCTGCTGTATAGTATATGTAGATAAGAAATTGACAAAGGAATCAGGTAGATGGCAATTTCAGCATAAATGGCTTCAGGATGAGGAATTTGTCAAGTACATAGAAAAACAGATAGATGAGTTCTTTGATATCAATACTACACAAACATCAGCATGTGTAAAGTGGGAGGCTTTCAAAGCTTTTATTAGGGGACATATTATTAGTTATACAGGTTCAAAATCTAAGAAGACTCGAGAGGAGAGAGCCCAATTGGAACATAAAATAAAAAATCTTCAGGAAAAAGTGTATGCAGGAAGGGATCCAAGGTTGGAGAATGAATTACTGATTTTGAGAGCTGAATACGACAAAAAATCAGCGAATAGAGCTGCCTCGAGTCTTCTAAGATTGAAACAATCTTTTTATGAACAAGGTGAAAAATCAGGAAAATTATTGGCATGGCAGATTAAACAATTAGAAATTAAAACACCAATTACCAGTATTATAAGTAATGGACAGGTAGTTATAGATCCTTTAGAAATTAACAGAGCCTTTAGAGATTACTATGAAAAATTATATGATACCAAAAATGAATCTGATTTAACAAAACTAAATGGGTTTTTGAACAAACTATCTATACCGTGTATTCCAAATGAAAACAGGGAGATATTGGAGTCTAAAATTAGTCAAGAAGAAGTTGGGCTAGCCATTGATAATATGAAATCAGGAAAAAGTGCAGGACCAGATGGTCTTCCAGTTGACCTTTATAAAAAAAATTAAGAATAAATTAATAAAACCTTTTTTGGAAATGGTTTTAGAAGCATTTCAAAATAATAATTTACCATCATACATGAATAATGCCTTAATTATACTGTTGCCAAAACCAGGTAAGCCCTCTAATAAATGTGAAAATATGAGACCAATAAGCCTATTAAATGCCGACCTTAAGATAATCTGTAAAATTTTAGCAAGACGAATACAAGAAATTTTACCAAATATTATTAATCGAGATCAGAATGGCTTTATAAAGGGAAGACAAGGCTTCCATAATGTAAGAAGACTATTTAATATTATTTATTTTAATAAAGAAGCACCGGATACAGCTCTCCTATCACTGGACGCCGAAAAGGCCTTTGATAGAGTCGAATGGCCCTTTCTTTTTGAAGTCTTACAAAGGTTTGGACTTGGAAATAATTTCATAAAATGGGTTCAGATAATATACAATAATGCTACAGCAGAAATCCTAACAAATAACAATATTTCAAAATCAACAAAAATCAATAGAGGATGTCAACAAGGCTGTCCACTTTCACCTTTACTGTTTACTATGGCAATTGAACCTTTAGCGATGGCGATACGTTTACATTCACAAATATATGGAATTAAAGTTGGACCAACAGAACATAAAATCTCCCTGTACGCCGATGACATAATTTTGTTTATGTCGAATCTAAAAAAATCAATTCCGACCTTGTTGAATTTAATAAAGAATTTTGGGGAAATATCAGGATATAAAATAAATAAAACTAAATCTTCAATATTAATGCTAAATGAGACCCAGAGAAATTACCCAGACCCTGAGGTAAATCAATTCAACGTTGTAAATCAGTTTAAATATTTAGGAATCCAAATTGTGCCTAAGCTAGAATTAGTCGCCAGTGTCAACTATGAAGCCTTAATGACAGATATCAATGAGTCAATTCAGAGATGGATGTCACTACCAATGTCGATGATCGGGAGAATCAGTATACTTAAAAGTAATATTTTACCTAAAATACTTCATTTCAATACATTCCCTTACCACCACCTTTAGATTTATTCTCAAGAATAAAAAAAAAGTTAGTGGAATTTATATGGAACAACAGGAGGGCTAGATTACGTCTGTCTTTATTATATTTACCATTTGATCGTGGAGGTCTGAAATGTCCAAATTTTATGTTGTATTATTGGTTGGCACAACTGAGGTCAATGACATATTATTTTTCATTAAATGATCTCCCTCACTGGACTGAAATGGAATCATACAATTTACCTTTACCTCTTCCCATATTCATATACTCAGATTCGGCAAAAAAATTACAAAAACAAGTTAAAAATCCATTTGTAAAGCATATGATCAAAATATGGTGTGAAGCTAAAAATTATTTAAAAGAACCACAGTTATTGTCACCATTTAGCCCAATATGGGGTAATCAATATTTTAAACCAGGAAGAGCGGACGCTGTATTTAAAGTATGGAATTTAAAAGGGATTCAAAAGATTCAAGATTTATATTTGCCATGTGCAGATAACATAATGTCTTTTGAAGAGCTGAGGGTCAAATTTAATCTTAATAGAACACATTTTTTTAAATATCTTCAACTTAGAAACTTTATTCGATCAAATCAAAATAAAGCTCTCACTCGACCTATTTATTCATCCTTGGAAAAAATGTTGATGAAAGATAGTAAAAGAAAGGGTATTATTTCAGAGTTTTATAACTCATTGACACTATCCTCAAGTGAAAATTCACAGAAAAGATTAAACTACTGGAAAGAAGATCTGCAAATTGAAATTTCAGAGGAACAATGGGAATTGGCTTGTACAGAAGCCCAAACCAAATCAATAAATGTACGTCTTAAATTGATACATTTCAAATGGTTAATGCGGATGTATGTTACACCGGAGGAGTTAAATAGATATAATAAAAATATACCAGATACATGCACAAAATGCATGGAAAGTAAAGGAACCCTATTTCATTGTGTATGGGAATGTAGAATAATAAGAATGTTTTGGGAAGAGGTGAGGGTAACAATTGAAAAAATAATCTCAAAACAAATCATTTTGAATCCTAAACTGTTTTTGTTGGGTCTGTACCCAGAAAAGCATAACTTTAATAAAAGTGAAAGAATATTCATAGACCTCAGTTTGCTTAATGCCAAAAAATGTATTGCACTACTGTGGAAAAAGACTCATAGACCAGATGTGACTCAGTGGTTAAGACAGATGTTAACAAACCTTCCATTAGAAAAAATAACATATATACTGAAATCAAAGGAAATTGTGTTTGAGAATATATGGAGACCTTTTATTGATCATGTAAAAAATTTAAACATAACTCTTGAAGAAGAAGGTGAATGATGTGTGTGGACCTTGTAAATTCCAAACTGGTGAACATAATATGTATATTTATGTAATGGATTGTCTAGACTAAACAGAGGAGCATTGTTGAAGACTTGATTTTGTTGGTGGTTGTTGGTGTTTTTAGTGCATTTTTTTTTGTAGTACTTTAGTGTTAGTGTTTGATTGTTTGTGTCATGTTTGTTTAAAAAAAAAGGTTCAATAAAGATATTGTGGAAAAAAAAAATTATGCTTTTCTGGATACAGACCCAACAAAAACAATTTAGGATTCAATATGATTTGTTTTGAAATTATTTTTTCAATTGTTCCCCTCACCTCTTTCCAAAACATTCTAATTTTCCTACATTCCCATACACAATGAAATAAGGTTCCTTTACTTTCCATACATTTTGTGCACGTATCTGGTATGTTTTTGTTATATCTATTTAATTCCACCGGTGTAACATACATCCGCATTAACCATTTAAATTGTATCAATTTAAGACGTACATTTATTGATTTGGTTTGAGCTTCTGTACAAGCCAATTCCCATTGTTCCTCTGAAATTTCAATTTGCAGGTCTTCTTTCCAATAATTCAATCTTTTCTGTGAGTTTTCACTTGAAGATAGTGTCAATGAATTATAAAACTCTGAAATAATACCCTTTCTCTTACTATCTTTTGTCAAAATTTTTTCCAAGGATGAATAAATAGGTCGAGTGAGAGCATTGTTTTGATTTGATCGAATAAAGTTCCTAAGCTGAAGATATTTTTAAAAAATGTGTTCTATTAAGATTAAATTTGATCCTCAGCTCTTCAAAAGACATTATGTTATCTGAACATGACAGATATAAATCTTGAATCTTTTGAATCCCTTTTAAATTCCATACTTTAAATACAGCATCCGCTCTCCCTGGTGTAAAATATTGATTACCCCATATTGGGTTAAATTGTGACAGTAAATGTGGTTCTTTTAAATATTTTTTAGTTTCACACCATATTTTGATCATATGCTTTACAAATGGATTTTTAACTTGTTTCTTTAATTTTTTTGCCGAGTCTGAGTATATGAATATGGGAAGAGGTAAAGGTAAATTGTATGATTCCATTTCAGTCCAGTGAGGGAGATCATTTGATGAAAAATAATATGTCATCGACCTCAGTTGTGCTGACCAGTAATACAACATAAAGTCTGGACATTTCAGACCTCCACGATCAAATGGTAAATTTAGTAAGGACAGACGTAATCTAGCCTTCCTGTTGTTCCATATAAATTCCACTAACTTTTTTTTAATTCTTGAGAATAGATCTGAAGGTGGTGGTAAAGGAATGTATTGAAATAAATAAAGTATTTTAGGTAAGATATTACTTTTAAGTATATTGATTCTCCCGATCATCGACATTGGTAGTGACATCCATCTCTGAAGTAACTCATTAATGTCTGTCATTAAGGCTTCATAATTGGCACTGGCGACTAATTCTAGCTTAGGCACAATTTGAATTCCTAAATATTTAAACTGATTTACAACATTGAATTGATTTACCTCAGGAGCTGGGTGATTTCTCTGGGTCTCATTTAGCATTAATATTGAAGATTCAGTTTTATTTATTTTATATCCTGATATTTCCCCAAAATTCTTTATTAAATTCAACAAGGTCGGAATTGATTTTTTAAGATTCGACATAAACAAAATTATGTCATCGGCATACAGGGAGATTTTATGTTCTGTTGGTCCAACTTTAATTCCATGTATTTGTGGATGTAAACGTACTGCCATCGCTAAAGGTTCAATTGCCATAGTAAACAATAAAGGTGAAAGTGGACAGCCTTGTCGACATCCTCTATTGATCTTTATTGATTTTGAGATATTGCTGTTTGTTAGGATTTCTGCTGTAGCATTATTATATATTATCTGAACCCATTTTATGAAATTATTTCCAAGTCCAAACCTTTGTAAGACTTCAAAAAGAAATGGCCATTCGACTCTATCAAAGGCCTTTTCGGCGTCCAATGACAGGAGAGCTGTATCCGGTGCTTCTTTATTAGAATAAATGACTGTATTTTAAATTAAATCATTAAATCACCCTTTATTGTCATTCAACCATACAACCAATCATGTACAGTAGAACGAAATTGTGATTTATCCTATCTACAGTGTCAATCACACACACCCCATGTGTAGAATCAGAAGGGCCGCTGCCATGCAAGGCGCCGCCACAGATTTCCCTCCTCCATTCCATAATTGCTGAGCACCAAGCTGGATGGCAGGAAGTTTCGCTTTTATATGGTCTTCGGCATGACCCGGCCGGGATTTGAACCCCTTCCTCCCGGGTGTGGGGCGGATGCTCTACCAACTGAGCCACCACTCGGTTGGCGTGTATTATATAATAGCATGAGTGTTGCACGGGCAGGAGTTGCCATTGTTTTGGCATCACTGGTCAGGCTTCTAAATGTAGAACATTTAATGGAAGGTAGGATAATCATGGTGAGAGTTAAGGTGAATGGAAAAAAGTAATATACTGCTTCTACTGCTCAACTGAGGAACATAGTATCTCTTCTCAAGAAAGCTTCTATCGAATATTAAATAGGGCTATATAGAAAATGAAGAAAGATCACTCATCAAATCATTGCTGCTGGTGACTTCAGTGCAACCATTGGACAGGACTGCAATCATGGCAGTTGGAGAGGAGTGGGACCATACAATGACGGAGGCTTAACAAGCTTTAATGGCGAGAAACTCATGGAAACTGCAGAATGCAACAAACTTTTCATTCTAAATACTATGTATGCAACTAGATCAGACGAACATAGATGGTCATTTCATTCTAACCTTGGCTATAAGCGTAGGCTTGGCTACATAATGGCTGATAGGTACGCGAGACATGCTACCACGAACTGTCGAGTGTATCCAGTGCAGATACCCATACGCATACTTGGAAAAAAGAGAATTGTCCCTCTCAATTCACAATCACCTCAACATCATGCTGCACATTTGAACAAAATGCATTTGAAACACCAATGCTAACTAGAAGTAATGTTATTTAGCTTTAAATTTTGCAGCTTTTCTAAGAAATTTGTAACTTTTTCTCATTTATTACATTTATTTGCAAATTTACAACTTTGTTCTTGTAAATTAACTACTTTTTACATCTTAATTTTGAAACTTTTTCTTGTGTTTTTTTTGACCGGTTGGGCATCTCTGCTTTTGGTGCTTGCGTCATTGCCCCCCCCCCCCAAAAAAGGCTGTAAACTTAGGGGAAACACTGAATCAATTCCCCTTTGATATCAATTATGATTATTTTGACTAGTTCAGCATAAAAAGAGCTATTCCTGGAGTATTTCAGTCCTTGGTAGTACAACTGAAGCAAGTGGTCAACTATGGCTGGCAAGGCAAAGATCTCCATGATAACGTTTTGGACAGAAGCAAGTCAGCAGATGGACACAAAAAAAATGTTCAAAGGCTTTATCAGTTCCTAGAAACACAGTGAAGTATACATTTAAGACTCATATCCTTCATACAGCCTGTTATAATTTGAGAACATTTTCAATTCAAATGTAAACACTGCTCTTCAGATGGTAGCTGATGAATGAAAGTCAGAGTTGTATTTAGGCAGTATTTTTATAAGCTGTCTGCTTTTCAGGGAATCCTTTGTCCCAAGACATCCTCAATCTGTACCAGGAGCCAGATGGAACCAGAAAACTTTTGAACTACATGCTTGACAATCTAGCAGGTACATTGCTTAGCTGGCTTGCCTCACCTCAGCTCACTTGGCTGTTTTGTGGAAGCTCATGCATATTTAACACACATTTGATTGTAAACCTGAGCAGCAGGTATATCATAGCAGGTGTACTATTGTGTCTGTCACAGACACATGCACACTAAGCCTTATTTTCCTCTCCATTGCCCCCTTTTTCCAGTGCACCCAGAGCAGCTCCCCCAAAGACCTTGGATCACTCTGAAAGAGCGAGACCAAATGATCCCCAGTGGTGAGTTTTGCAACCTCAGAGGTTAAGGTCACGCTTTGTATAAATTTTCTGTTTTCTGGTGAATTTGGGCACATTTTCTCTTAAATTTGCTTTTTTTTTTTATAAAAAAATGTTTTTGACTTGTAAACTTGGTACTGTTTTTTTTTTTCCTGTAAATGTGTGAGGGCGTTCTCTGAAGCTTGCAGCTTTTCTCAAATACAACCCCAATTCAGGTGAAGTTGGGACGTTGTATAAAACGTAAATAAAAACAAAATACTGTGGAAATGTGAAAATGACGAGGCAGAGTTTATCTCTTGAGTCAGGTTTATTCACATCTTCCAACATCAGCAAAGCAGAAAGAGGAAAATCACAGAAGCATTCGTCCTTTATATATCCAGGACTCTCACAGCTCACAGTCACATTGCATTTTAATCACAAGTAACAATGCATCTCCTCTTAATTCTATAACATCCTCTTCACAGACTTCGGCACACCAGGAAATCCCCCAAGGCCGTCTCTTGCATACCAAAGACTAAACTTTCACATCCTCCTGTTATCTCCAAGGAGACTCAGTTCTTTGTTCTACTCTGAGATGTGAGGCATAAAGTGATACATATGTGTCCCACATGTCCCCCCCAAACATCTAAGATGGAACAACAGAATAACAGTCTGCATGTCATGATAAAATCATTACACATCAGCCCACGTGCTGCTTGAGCCTCAGTCTCCTCCCGTATCTGCTGTAAGCGGGCTTCACCACTTCTGCGGCGCCATCATGCTGAGGAGCTGCTGTCTGGGGGTGAAAACTGTTTGTCAGTCCCTGTGGGTGTTCTGGGGAATTTCCGAGGGGGTCTGCTGCGCCGAGGAGCCCTGGCCAACCAGCACATTCTCGTCCGCCACCACAAAGGCGGGTTTGAGCCTGTTTATGCCAATCTTTTCCTTCCTGCCCCCCAAATCTAGCAAAAAATGTTTGTCCCCTGTTTCCAGCACTCTAAATGGTCCATCATAAGGTGGTCGCAGCGGTGGGCGATGAGCATCGTGTCTGACAAAAACAAACTCCGCGTTTTTCAAAGTCTTGGGCACAAAAACGCACGGAAAACTGTGGTGAACAGGGCCAGGTAGCGTGCCCGATTCTGTGCCACGCTGCAACAGCCGAGACGGGGAGCTATCTGGCGCAGGATTATCTGGGAGAAACTCCCCGGGCAGCCGAAGTGGCTGCGCAAAAACTAGCTCAGCCGGAGAGGCTTCTAAGTCCTCTTTAGGTGCAGAACGCGACCCCAATAAAACCGACGGTAGCCTGTCTACCCAATTTGCATCCGTCAGCGACGCTCTGAGAGCTGCTTTCAATGACCTATGAAAACGTTTGCATAACCCATTAGCCTGCGGATTGTACGCGGTTGTGCGGTGGATCGTTACACCCAGGCTGCGGGCCATTGCTGACCAAAGTTCAGAAACAAATTGAGGACCTCTGTCTGACGTAATGTCCGACGGAACTCCAAAGCGCGCCACCCATGCTGTTAAAAACGCGCGCGCCACCTCCTCGGCTGTGGTTGACGCCAGTGGAACCACTTCCGGCCAGCGCGTGGTGCGGTCCACCATTGTCAGGTGTGTGCACCCCTGTGACGGCGGGAGGGGGCCTACGTGGTCCACATGAACATGATCGAACCTCTTAGCCGGGATGTGAAACGGCTCCAAGGGAGCTCTCGTGTGTCTGTGTACCTTGGCTCGTTGACATGCCATGCAGGCTGCTGCCCACTACTTAACTTGTTTGCGCAGGCTCGGCCATACAAATTTCTCTCCTACCATTTTGACCAAGGCGCACACTCCCGGGTGCGCCAAAGAATGAATCGAGTCAAAAACGCGGCGGCGCCACGCGGCCGGTACCACAGGACGCGGTCGCCCAGTGGAGACATCGCAGATTAGGGGGGGCATACCGTCTTGCAGCACCCTGTTCTCCAGCCTTAACCCTGTTGGTCCAGACTGGAGCGCGTGCACCTCCGCGTCGCTAGCCTGATCCGCGGCCATGGCTGCATAATCTATCCCTACGCGGACTGGGGCCGCCACGGCGCGCAAGAGGCAGTCTGCCACTACATTAAGTTTACCCGCCACATGCTGAATATCGGTAGTAAACTCTGAGATCGCGACCAGCTGTCTCTGCTGCCGGCCTGACCACGGTTCTGAAACCTTGGCCATCGCGAATGTCAGCGGCTTGTGGTCAACGAACTTGGTGAAACGGCTTCCTTCCAGCCAGAACTGGAAGTGGCGAATGGCCAAGTGGAGAGCTAACAACTCCCTGTTGAACGCGCTGTATTTTCTTTCACTATCGTGCAAAGTCCTGCTGAAAAAGGCGAGCGGCTGCCAAGCCCCGGCTACATGCTGCTCCATGACCGCCCCTATAGCCACATCTGATGCGTCGGTAGTGAGCGCTATGCGGGCCGTTGGGTCCGGATGCGCCAACAACGCAGCATTGGCCAGGGCTGCCTTGACTTCTGAGAACGCTCGTTTTCGCTCCGGGGACCATTCGATCTTATTCGCGGGTTTTTGTTTTTTGAGCGCGGCGTACAGTGGTTGCATGAGCTGTGCTGCGCGGGGGAGGAAACGATTATAAAAATTCACCATTCCCAAAAACTCCTGCAACACCCTGACCGTTTGTGGCTGGGGAAAATTTGCTACCGCGCGCACTTTGTCAGGCAGCAGAACCGCTCCTTCTGGAGAGACGCGATGCCCCAAAAAAATCAATCTGCGCCACCCTGAACTGACACTTCGCTGGGTTGATTATTAAACCGTGCTCTCCCAACCTCCGGAAAACTGCCGTGAGGTGGTTTTCGTGTTCGTCTTCGGACGCGCTGGCTACTAAGATGTTGTCCAGGTAGACGAATACGAAAGGGAGATCGCGCAACACTGCGTCCATCATGCGTTGGAACGTCTGCGCAGCGCCTTTAAGCCCAAATGGCATGCGCAAAGACTCGAATAGACCAAACGGAGTTATTACCGCTGTTTTGGGTATGTCCTCAGCGCGCACTGGGACTTGGTGGTAACCGCGGACCAAGTCTATCTTAGAAAAGACGCGCGCCCCCGCCAAATGAACGGAAAAATCTTGGATATGCGGGATTGGGTAGCGGTCGTGCACTGTGGCATTGTTCAACCTGCGGAAATCTCCGCAAGGTCGCCACGAGCCGTCAGCTTCCGGGACCATGTGAAGCGGGGAAGCCCATGGGCTGTTCGAGCGCCTGATGATGCTCAACCTTTCCAGGTTGGCGAACTCCTCGCGCGCTATGGTCAGTTTAGCTGCATCCAAGCGCCAAGCTTTTGCAAAAACGGGTGGTCTGGTGGTAGTAATAAAATGTTCCACCCCGTGTTTAGTGACGGCTGCTGAAAATGTGGGGACCGTGAGTGCTGGGAACTGAGTGAGCAGTGTGTGGAACTTACCGCTTGCAGCTGTGACGTTGGCTTGTGCTGTTGGCGGGGCCACTCGGGCTGTACAAGGAATAGAATCAAAAGAAAGTGCATTAACCAGGCGCCTGTTAGCGAGATCAACCAACAAACCATGTGAGCACAGAAAATCAGCCCCCAACATATTGAAATTCACTGCTGCTATGACAAAAGTCCACTCAAATGTACGGCCGTGTAGAGACAGAAGCAGAGTCCTCTCACCAAAGGTCTTAATCTCCGAGCCGTTCGCTGCTGCCACCCCGGGACCTCTGGAAACTGCCAGCCGGTCAGCGGAGGAAGGTGTGATGAAACTCAACTGGGAGCCTGTGTCCACGAGGAAATGCCTCCCCGAGCGTGCATCCTTAAAGTAGAGCAGCTTGTTCTCCTCCCCGAGGGTCGCAGCTGCTACTGACCCCCGGTCTTGGCGTTTCCCGAGTGCTTGAATTGGCACGGTGGTATACATTTGCGTGCCTTCTCTGCAAAGCGGCGATGGTAGAAACAGATGGTGTCTCCTCCGCGATCCTTGGCCCCCGCCGCCGTCGGTGATTCTGCTACCGCCGTCTCTGGCCCCCTGCCATTTCCGGCCGCCGCGCCGAACTCTGTCGCTGCTGCGGTGGCCACGCGCTGTTTGCTGGCGTTGAGAAGAGGAGCGGAAGACCCGCTGGGCCAACAGCGGCGAACTGGCCAGGGCTGCTCTCGTGGCCGACGGTAAGGTCCTGAGGAAAATGTGGGTGAAGATGAAGTGGTCGTCGCCTGAGCCCCTCAACCTCAGCATGTTCTCCATCAGGTCAATGGGCGTGCCATCTCCCAAGTCGTTCAGGGCCAGGAGTCTCTCCGCTCTCTCCTCGACTGAGAGAGTGAAGTGCTGGATGAGTGCAGCCTTCAACGCGCCGTATTTGTCGCCGGCCGGCGGCTGCTCCAATAGGCTCTCCACATGCCGAGCCATGCGGTTATCGAGCTTTGCAATCACATGGTAGAACTTCGTGTCATCTACCGTTATCCTCCGGAAGGCGAACTGTGCCTCGACTAAGTGGAACCAGGAGCGCGGGTTGTCCTGCCAAAAGTCTGGTATCTGGACCGTAGCGGCATACGCTTGGCTGGGGGCTCCCGATGAGTCTGGCCCTGGGAAATTCTCTTCTTGTTGCATGCAACGTCTTAGAGTCACCAGTGTGGAAATGTGAAAATGACGAGGCAGAGTTTATCTCTTGAGTCAGGTTTATTCACATCTTCCAACATCAGCAAAGCAGGAAGAGGAAAATCACAGAAGCATTCGTCCTTTATATATCCAGGACTCTCACAGCTCACAGTCACATTGCATTTTAATCACAAGTAACAATGCATCTCCTCTTAATTCTATAACATCCTCTTCACAGACTTCGGCACACCAGGAAATCCCCCAAGGCCGTCTCTTGCATACCAAAGACTAAACTTTCACATCCTCCTGTTATCTCCAAGGAGACTCAGTTCTTTGTTCTACTCTGAGATGTGAGGCATAAAGTGATACATATGTGTCCCACAATACAATGATTTGCAAATTCTTTTCAATCTATATTCAACTGAATACACTACAAAGACAAGATATTTAATGTTCAAAGTGATAAAATTTTGTCTTTTCAATTTCAACTCAATCAATGTTTAGGAACTGAGGACACTAATTGTTGAAACTTTGTTGCTGGAATTCTTTCCCATTCTTGCTTGATGTACGACTTCAGTTGATCAGCAGTCCGAGGTTTCAGTTGGCATATTTTGCGCTTCATAATGCACTACAGATTTTCAATGGGAGATGGGTCTGGACTGTAGGCAGGCCAGTCTAGTACCCGTACTCTTTTACTACGAAGAAACGTTTTTGTAACACGTGCAGAATGTGGCTTGGCATTGTCTTGCTGAAATGAGCAGGGACTTCCTGAAAAAGACGTTGCTGGGATGGCAGCATATGTTGCTCCAAAACCTGTATGTACTGTTGAGCATTAATGGTGCCTTCACACATGTGCAAGTTACCCATGCCATGGGCACTGACCACCCCCCTATACCATCACAGATGCTGGCTTTTGAACTGAATGCTGATAACAATCTGGATGGTCCTTTTCCACTTTAACATGGAGGATATGGCGTCCATGAGTTCCAAAAACAATTTGAAATGTGGACTTGTTGGACCACAGCACACTTTTCCACTTTGCGTCAGTCCATCTTGGATTAGCTCAGGACAGAGCAACCGGTGGTGTTTCTGAGTGTTGATATTTGGCTTTGGCTTTGCATGGTAGAGTTTTAACTTGTACTTGTAGATGTATCAACAAACTGTTAACTGACAATGGCTTTCCAAAGTGTTCCTGAGCCCACTTAATAGTATCCTTTACAGAATTATGCTGGTTTTTAATGCAGTGCCGCCTGAGGGCTCCCCTTGGATTGTCACCTTATCGTGGTGGGGGGTTTGCGAGCCCTAGTGATCCCAGGAGCTATGTTGTCTATGGCAATTTGCCTCTGGTAGGGTCTCCCAAGACAGTCTGGCCCTTCACCCAGGACCAGTTTAAGAGCAATCCAACAGACTCAGATGATGAAGGAACAACCAAGGATTCAATGTACCCCGCCTGGTATGGGGTTACCGGGGCCCCGCCCTGGAGCCCATCCCGGGGAAAGGGGCTCAATGGCGAGCACCTGGTGGCAGGGTTTCTGCCCATGGGACCTGGCTGGGCTCAGCCCAAAGAAGCTACATGGGTCCGCCGTCCAGTGGGCTCACCACCTGCAGGAGGGACCATGGGGGTCTGGTGCTATCTGGATCAGGTGGCGGTCGAAAGCAGAGACCTTGGCGAGCTGATCCACGACTTTCTAAACTGGCTTTTGGGACGTGGAACATCACCTTTCTGGTGGGGAAAGAGCCTGAACTGGTGCACGAGGTTGAGAGATTCCGGCTAGATATAGTCGGGCTCACCTCAACGTACAGCTCAGGTTCTAGAACCAGTCTCCTGGAGAGAGGCTGGAGCTTGGCCTACTCTGGAGTTGCCCAGGACGAGAGGTGGCGAGCAGGAGTGGGTATTCTTATATCCCCCCCACCTTGCTTCCTCGACATTGGAGTTCACCCCGGTGGACAGAAGGGTTATTTCCCTATGCTTTCAGGTTGGGAAACTGGTTCTGACCATCATTTGTGCCGATGCACCAAATGTTGGTTGAGAATACCCACCCTTTTCACAGTCTCTGACTGGGGTGCTGGAGAGCGCTCCTCTTGGAGACTCCATTGTCTTACCGGGGGACTTCAGTGCACCCATGGGCAACGACAGTGAAACCTGGAGGGGCGTGATTGGGAGGAACGGCCTGCCTGGTCTGAACCTGAGTGGTGTTCAGTTATTGGACTTCTGTGCTAACCACAGTTTGTCCATAATGAACACCATGTTCAAACATAAAGGTTTTCCTTGCTTGTGCTCAACTGAGTCTTTCGGTGATGCTCCTTTCATATCCAATCATGACACTCACCCATTTCCAGTTAACTTGTTCACCTATTGAATGTTCCAAAAAGGTGTTTTTTTTTTAAGCATTCCTCAACTGTCCCAGCTTTTTTGGAACATGTTGCAGGCATTAAATTAAAAATTTGCAACAAAACAAAGTTTATCAGTTTGGAACATTAAATACTGTATCTTTGTAGTGTATTCAATTGAATATAGTTTGAAAAGGATTTTTTAAATCATTGTATTTTGTTTTTATGTTTCACACAAAATCCCAACTTCACCAGAATTGGGGTTGTGTTTTTGAAATTCTTCTTATAACTCTGCAATATGTTTTGTTTGTATAATTCTCATAAATTTGGCAAATATTCTGTCCTTTTTACTTTGGATAAGCATTTTTTTAGTATTTCAAAGTGAAGTGGGTTTTTTTTTTCAGCAACGGTCTATAATTTGTTCTGCTATAGATGCATTTTTTGGGGCAAATATGTTGAAATTCTCTTCATCCTGACAGCTGTGTGGGGAAAGAAACAAATCCATCCTGTGAGGTAAGTCATTGTAGGCCGTAGTACAATAAAAAGTTGTCCAGTCAGTTTATTCCACCCTAATGAAATGATTGGATGGTCTACATGCCCACCTGTGTGCACTCTAGTAGTGCTTTAACTGTATCCATGGTCTCCCTGCCTCCTATTGGTTGTCTGTGTGAGATGTTTCGGAAGCATTCTTAAGGATTCTTTAAATGTGTTTAAACTCTCAACTTTTGTCTTGAATAAAAACAGATTAACTCAGTACTTACTGAATAGTCATGGAATTGCCTTAATTAGTCGGTAGTCTGGCTTCTCTCCATTTAGAGAACAAGGAACTAAAGCTGAGCTCACAGTCAAGGCTGCAGTACAGTGTGATGGACTCGTGTTTAGAGCCAATTTTCACCTTCTAAAAATACTTCATCACAAATCAAAAGTGTTATCTCAGACTTGCTCGTATCGCTTCCTGTTTGCATCAGACAGTGCTTTATTTTCCATTCTTTCTATAGCTTTCTTCTACATATGAAGACACAGATATAGTCCTTGAGCCTAGAAGGAGCAGCAGACACCCGGAGGTTTGTCTTCATGACCTGGACTTTGCTGACGACATTGCCCTACTTGCCACATCAGTAAAGAAAGCAGAATCTCTCCCTCATAGCGTTGGGCCTGCTTCAAATGCAGTTGGCCTTCATGTAAACAAAGGAAAAGCCAAGGCTCTTCTACTCAACATTGACCCAGCAAATAACATTAAAACCAAGAAAGGGGTCAACACTAGAGAATGTTCCAAATTTCAGATATCGAGGATAACATGTGCCTGACTCTTTTCTTGATTTCAAATCAAGGAAAACTCAAACCTGGAAGGCATGTAACAAGCTGGAGAAAATTTGGAAGTCCAATCTTGATTGGCAACTTAAGCTCAACATATTCAGAGCCTGCATAGAATCCATCCTCTTGTATGGGTCAGAAACATGGACCATCACAAGAGAACTTGAGGCACATATAGATGGATGTTATACACAACTATTGCGGAGAGCATTGAACGCAAGTTGGAAAGACCATAATCCTAACAGAGTTGTGTATGGAAGATTACCCCTCATAACAATAACAATAAAGGTGAGACGTCTACAGTTTGCTGGACACTGCCTATGCGCAGTGGACCAGCCTTTTTCCCACCTGGTCTTCTGGACTCCAGTCAGTGGTCACACTAGCCATGGCAGACAAAGACTCAGTTATCCTGACACAATCAAAAGGGACATGGGGCTTGAGGAGCAGGAGGTGTCAAGGCTGATGAAGGACAGGAAACTCTGGGCCTACCATGTTGCTGCAGCTTCTTTTGTTCCATCCACGGATGACAGATGGTGATGATGCTTTATTTTAGCAATATATTTTCAACCAAACAATGTCTATGTTGTTACACAGCATTGCACAGTGGCTACCGCTGTAGCCCTTCACCCAACAGCTGAGTCTCCATAGAGAAGTCGAAGCAGTGTATCAACACAGACATTCTTCAGTTGAAAATATAATGCTCAAGTGAAATTCTGTCTAATGCAGATGTGAAGTGGTATGAATGAGTTTGGAGTACTTGGGAGTTTGGAGTGGTTTCTTGAATGTGGTGAAGTCTTTGAAGTTTCAGTACTTCGACAGTCAAAACTGGCTCTAAACATGAGTCTGTTACTCTCCACTGCAGCCTTGACTCTGCGGTCAGTTGTCCTCCCTCATTCTCTTAAGAGGAAAAATATCAGGTCACCATGTACTTAAGGCAAGGATGGGCAACTGGTGGCCTGCTGGCCGCACTCAGCCCCCAACGTCATCCACTGCGGTCCGCCAGTCCATTTCCAAAAATCAATTATTGATTTATATCCTGTTTGATTGTATTTGGAACTGCATTCAAATGCAGTTATAAAGTCCTCCAACAGAGGGAGCTCTAATCGAAACCTAGGTGCCACTCTGTGCTAGTGGTCAAGTCGAGAGTGAGGGAGCCACAGATAGAGGGTGCAGTGTGCTCCGGAGTACATCTTAAGGTATGTCTGTGTTGCATGCTGAGACTGCATTAATAGGCTGTGAACAGCAGTAAATGTACAGAGTAGGCTGCTTTTAAACAATAATAAATGCTACAGCTCCTCACTGAGGAGTATTTCAAGATTAAAAGATTTTTTTTGTCAATACTTCTATACGCACAGGACATACAGGAGACAGTACAAGTAACAAGTTTCAAACTGAAAGGCAAATTTATATAAGAAACGACAAATTTATGACAGAAAAACTCACTAATTTAGAAAAAACCCCAGTACAACTAAAAAGTTATACATTTTTAAATAAAATTATACAAATTTATCAGTAGATGCTTGAACATCGAATACCAAAATAAAATATAGATTTGCAAAAAAAATAAAATGGCTAATTTAAACCAGAACTGTAAAATATTTATCATAAAAACTATTTTTTACTTTGATCATTTTCTTCTAATATTTTAAAAACATTGTTCTTCATCACCATATTTCATTTTCTTGTTGGCTTTTTTGTTAAGTACTGTCCAGAATTTCTCTTTGCTCATTTTGATGGAGAGAGTTTTAAAAATTAGGTCATGATATAATTATATCAATGATTTTAATTCTGATATGATAAAACACTGAGTCGCTTTTATTTTCATTTGCATTTTCAGTATTAATTATGAAACTTTTGCTTTGAAGACACACACCCCCTTTCCCTCCGAGGTTTACATGAAAAAAAGTGAGGAAACAAATTTGTGGCCCTCACTACCACCAAAGTTGCCCATCCCTGACTGAAGGTAATTACGTGACTGCTCAGAAGTATTTTACAGAACCCCACTTCAGAAGAACTGAACTATCCTGTTAATACTGCTGTATGTTGTTTTAAAATTTGTCCAAAATAATCAAATTCTTACATTATGACCTTTCGTCAACATTCTTTTTTTACCCCTTGCAGCCGTCTTCACGGTCATGTGCTACAATGTGCTATGTGACAAGTACGCCACGCGGCAGCTGTACGGCTACTGTCCTTCCTGGGCTCTGAACTGGGAGTACCGAAAGAAGGGCATCATGGAGGAAATCACCAGCTGTGACGCTGACATCATCAGCCTGCAGGTAAACATGGGCTTTGGTTTGCAGCCTTGAAGGTAATTTGCAGTGCTGTTTGTTGGCAAATTTACTGCTAGCTAAATTGGTGCAGCACAGGGGTCTGCAAGCTGTGGCTCCAGACCCACATGTTGATTGCTGTGGATTTGATTTAAAAAATTTAAAACTCACAAAAGGGATTGCAGGTGAAGTTTTTGGTCTTTATAGTTTATAATTTTTCAAGTTTAGTAAGATGTGTTTTGTTTGCTTTGTACCCTTGCCTGTACATGTCTTAGCAAGATATTAGCATACTGTGTCTGTTTAAATTATTGTTGGATTAGTGTGTTTTGTGCGCTGATTGTGCAGACTGAGCCTCAACATTGGATGAATTTACTTTTACATTTAAAGACTATTTTCAAAATATAGAGCCATATTACCATGAGCTAGTGAACTAGTCTATTTTTTAAGGTGCAAAGCACATTTATTGGTGTGTTCAAGTCCAGTTTACTAGTTAAGCTATGCAAAAAATGGACTTCCCCCTGGTGGAACACACAAGTGGCTGTGCTGACTCTCAATTATGCAGAGGTGAGTTGTGGGTGTTGTGGCTATCTCCTGAAGTGCTGCCCCTTTAAGACATGCTCCCCACCTCCTTGCCATTAATTAGAACCAAGCCTTCATAAGCTGATGGCAGAAGACAAAATGTTGGCCAAAAGAACAAACAAGTGGCAAGTCTATCTGTGAACTCCATTAACTTGTTGAACTCTGTTCAACTTCCCTAAAAACGCCTAAAAATAACATGCCCAAAGTAAATCAAAAGCTGTTCTTCAACCCTTTGCAGCATCTTCATGGGGTTGGTCTCATTTAAAAGAAAACACTGAATTTTTTGGCAAAACAGTCATAATCTCTCTAAATGCTCCTGCCACTGAGAATTTGAAGAAAATAAAGTTTTCCTGGGTGTTTTTTTTTTAGATACAAATGCTTGCAAATGACATACAGCTGTGTGAAACTTGCTGGAAAACAACAGAAATGTACACTCACCGGCCACTTTATTAGGTACACCATGCTAGTAACGGGTTGGACCCCCTTTTGCCTTCAGAACTGCCTCAATTCTTCGTGGCATAGATTCAACAAGGTGCTGGAAGCATTCCTCAGAGAGTTTGGTCCATGTTGACATGATGGCATCACACAGTTGGCGCAGATTTGTCGGCTGCACATCCATGATGCGAATCTCCCGTTCCACCACATCCCAAAGATGCTCTATTGGATTGAGATCTGGTGACTGTGGAGGCCATTTGAGTACAGTGAACTCATTGTCATGTTCAAGAAACCAGTCTGAGATGATTCCAGCTTTATGACATGGCGCATTATCCTGCTGAAAGTAGCCATCAGAAGTTGGGTACATTGTGGTCATAAAGGGATGGACATGGTCAGCAACAATACTCAGGTAGGCTGTAGCGTTGCAATGATGCTCAATTGGTACCAAGGGGCCCAAAGAGTGCCAAGAACATATTCCCCACACCATTACACCACCACCACCAGCCTGAACCATTGATACAAGGCAGGATGGATCCATGCTTTCATGTTGTTGACGCCAAATTCTGACCCTACCATCCGAATGTCGCAGCAGAAATCGAGACTCATCAGACCAGGCAACGTTTTTCCAATCTTCTATTGTCCAATTTCGATGAGCTTGTGCAAATTGTAGCCTCAGTTTCCTGTTCTTAGCTGAAAGGAGTGGCACCCGGCGTGGTCTTCTGCTGCTGTAGCCCATCTGCCTCAAAGTTCGACGTACTGTGCGTTCAGAGATGCTCTTCTGCCTACCTTGGTTGTAACGGGTGGTTATCTGAGTCACTGTTGCCTTTCTATCAGCTCGAACCAGTCTGGCCATTCTCCTCTGACCTCTGGCATCAACAAGGCATTTCCGCCCACAGAACTGCCGCTCACTGGATATTTTTTCTTTTTCGGACCATTCTCTGTAAACCCTAGAGATGGTTGTGCGTGAAAATCCCAGTAGATCAGCAGTTTCTGAAATACTCAGACCAGCCCTTCTGGCACCAACAACCATGCCACGTTCAAAGTCACTCAAATCACCTTTCTTCCCCATACTGATGCTCGGTTTGAACTGCAGGAGATTGTCTTGACCATGTCTACATGCCTAAATGCACTGAGTTGCCACCATGTGATTGGCTGATTAGAAATTAAGTGTTAACGAGCAGTTGGACAGGTGTACCTAATAAAGTGGCCGGTGAGTGTAGAACCAAGTGTTTTCAAGCTCAGGTCAAAATTTTGTAACAATACCACAAAAAATGAATATATTACACAGCTTTTTTCTCAGGTTGTAACAAAATAGCCTACAGTGGAGTGGCTATTTTGGCAAAAATAGCCACTGTATTTTTGCCTACAGTGGCAAAAATAGCCTACAGTGTAAGAAAAATTATGTGAAAAATTAATACATTTCACTAAAGTATACACAAAAACAATCCTCTCCCCCTTCCAATTTTTCCAGAGTTCACTATCTCACCAGTTTACACAGATACAGGTCAACTGGACCCCTGACCAAGTGCGCACCCCAAGTGGACCACGGAATCCAATCTGTACATGTACAGGTGCATTCTCCATCCAGTGATTTATAAATGCTGGCTCAGATGAAAACCAGTCTGTGGGACTATAATGTTCTGAATGAGGCTTTAGAAAATTATGAATCACTTTGTAAATCACTGGATTGAAAATGTACAGATTGAATACCGGTTGTAGTTCATATATCCATACCTGCATATGTATAGACACAGGGGGATGTTTTGTGATTGCATGTGTGGAATGACCTCACGTCTCAGAAGAGGACAATAGGTCTGGACCGCCTGCGGAGAACAACGAGGAGATGGAGGTGCGGCGGTGAAGACCTGAAAAGACTTCCTGACCCCCCAGGGTCAGGCGAAGGAACAGGAGGACATTGGAAGGAGACATTGGATGATTAGAAGGATATGACAAGGATGTGTGATGTTGGCTTTTGTTGTGTGATGTATAAGTATGGGGGTCTGACTGCGATCAGCCTCTTTCTGCTTTTGGTGAGACATGTTGGGGATGTGAAGCCGACATTAAATCTGAATTACAAAATCATTCAGCTTCTTCATTTCACACTCCCCACATTGGTGACCAGTACGTGAGAATGGATGAAAGGCGTTCCCCCGTTGCAGACTCGTCGGAGGCGGCCCGAGCGAGCGCCGTCGCCATCAAGCTCCCAGAATTCTGGCAGAACGACCCGAACTCGTGGTTCAAGCAGGCTGAGGCACAGTTCGCGCTCGCAGGGGTGACGGCAGACGAAACCAAGTTCTACCACGTCATCGCTAGGCTCGACGCCGCCACAGCACAATGCGTGCGGAGCGTGATACAGCAGCCACCCGCCAGCGACAAATACGAGGAGCTGAAGGCTACTCTCATCGAGAGCTTCGTGCCCTCGGCCGAGGAAAGGGCCAAGAGACTACTGGCGATGGAGGGCGCAGACCGATGGCCCTGATGGAAGACATGCTTCAGCTGAGGGAGGCAGACAACGACAGCTTCCTCTTTCAGCACATCTTCCTCAGCAATCTCCCGGCGCACATGAGAGGGACTCTGACCAGCATGCGTTGTAAGACCCAGCAGGATTTCCGCGCGCTGGCCCGGGAAGCACAGCGGCTCCTCAACTCCTGCGGCGAGCAGATGGCCACGGCAGCAGCGGCGGACCTCGGTGCGGAAGCCCAGGGCATTGGGGAGCCGGAGACAGTGGAGCAAATCCCGCCCACCATGGCAGTGACGCGGCCGTGACGCAACAGACGAGACGACCTCTGTTACTACCACCGGCGATTCGCTGAGAGGGCATACAAGTGTGTGCCACCGTGCAGTTTCAAGAGCTCGGGAAACTCCAAAGCCGGGAACCGTTAGCAGCTACGGCTCTCGGCGAGGCCAACAAGCTGCTCTACATCACTGATGAAGGCTCCAGGCGACATTTCCTCATAGACACCGGAGCTCAGGTGAGCTTCATCACCCCGACCTACGCTGACCGAGTGGCTGGACCCCGCGGCAACGGGGCAACGGCGGTGAACGGCTCGAACATCAGCACTTATGGTGAAAGGACCTTGTCTCTGTCCTTACACGGCTGCACTTATGAGTGGACTTTTATCATAGCGGCGGTGAGTTTCAACATGTTAGGTGCTGATTTCTTATGTTCACATGGGTTGTTAGTTGATCTTGCAAACAGACGCTTAATCAATGCACTGTCATTCTCTTCTATTCCCTGTGCAGCTCGAGTGTCCCCACCACCCGTGCAGGCCAACGTCGCCACAGCAGGCGGTAAGTTTGACAAACTCCTCACCCAATTTCCAGCGCTCACAGTTCCCAAATTTTCGGCAACAGTAGCGAGACATGGGGTGGAGCACTTCATCTCCACAGCGGGCTCCCCTGTTTTCGCTAAAGCTCGGCGCTTAGACGCGACCAAGCTCGCCATAGCACGCGACGAGTTCGCCAGCCTGGAAAAGCTGGGCATTATTCAGCGCTCGAAAAGCCCATGGGCTTCGCCACTGCATATGGTCCTGAAAGCTGACAGCTCCTGGAGACCTTGCGGCGATTACCGCAGATTAAACAATGCTACAGCGCATGACCGCTACCCAATCCCTCACATCCAGGACTTTTCACTACATCTGGCGGGTGCGCGTATTTTTTCTAAAACAGACCTGGTCTGCGGCTACCACCAAGTCCCAGTCCGACCTGAGGACGTCCCTAAAACGGCCGTAATAACCCCTTTTGGTCTTTTTGAGTTTCTGCGCATGCCGTTTGGCCTTAAAGGCGCGGCACAAACGTTTCAGCATATGATGGACGCTGTGTTACGCGATCTTCCTTTCGTGTTTGTCTACCTCGACGATATTTTAGTCGCCAGCATGTCTGAGGAGGAACACGAAAATCACCTCACTACAGTTTTTCAGAGGTTGGAAGAACATGGGTTAATAATTAGTCCAGCCAAGTGCCGATTCGGCGTGGCGCAGATTGATTTTTTGGGACACCACGTTTCCCCAGAAGGGGCAGTCCCATTGCCTGATGAGGTGCGCGCAGTGGCAAATTTTCCCCGACCACAAACGGTCAGATCGCTGCAGGAATTTTTGGGAATGGTAAATTTTTACAACCGTTTCCTCCCCCGCACAGCTCAGCTCATGCAGCCTTCATATGCCGTGCTTAGAAAGCAAAAGCCCTCCAACGCGGTCGTGTGGTCCCCAGAGCGGGAACACGCGTTCGCAGAAGTAAAAAGAGCCCTGGCTGACGCCGTGCTTTTGGCCCACCCCGACCCCTCGGCCCGCATAGCGCTTACCACAGACGCATTAAATTTGGCCATAGGGGCGGTCGTGGAGCAGCACGTTGACGGGGTTTGGCAACCGCTAGCATTTTTTAGCAAATCCTTAAACGAAACCGAGCGCAAATACAGCACGTTTGACAGGGAGCTGTTAGCGCTTCATTTGGCCATTTGCCATTTCCAGTTCTGGCTGGAAGGTCGGCGCTTCACGGCTTTTGTCGACCATAAACCGCTCACTTTTGCGATGTCTAAAATCTCAGAACCTTGGTCGGGCCGGCAACAAAGGCAGCTGGCCGCAATTTCGGAATTTACCACGGACATTCGGCACGTAGTGGGCAAACTCAACGTGGTGGCAGACTGCCTCTCCCGCGCCGTGACATCGTCAGGGCAAGCGGAGGCAGATTATACTACCGCAGCCGCAGGGCGCAAGACCAACACGGAAGCGTACGCGGCCCCAGTTCACGTAGGGATAGATTACGCAGCCATGGCAGCAGAACAGGGTAGTGACGCGGACGTGCGCGTGTAACGGATGCCAACTAGTACTGTTCGGCGTAGAACGTTAGTAAAAACCTCCCTCCCGAAAAGCCTCATACAGAATCGGTAGCGCTGAGCTATCGGTCGGACCTTTAGCTCAGCGCGATCGTGCTGTGTCTCCCATGCTCGAACTGTGTGTAGTTGACTGGTAGGTCGCGGGTTCGTGTCCCGAGTGGGCGAACTGCGCAGGATGATCTCAGTCACACGCGCACTCCAGTCTGGACCAACAGGGTTAAGGCTGGAGAGCAGGGGTTTGTGTGACGGTGTGCCCCCCTTAATCTGCGACGTGTCAACCGGGCGGCCTCACCCGGTAGTCCCGGCCGCGTGGCACCGCTGTGTTTTTGACTCGGTTCACTCCCTAGAGTGCGCGCTTCGGTGAAAATGGTGGCGGAGAAGTTTGTTTGGCCAGGCCTGCGCAAGCACGTAAAGGAGTGGGCAAGAACATGCATGTCTTGCCAACGTGCCAAAATTCACAAGCACACGAAAGCTCCGTTAGAACCGTTCCGAATCCCGGCCAGGAGGTTTGACCATGTGCATGTCGACCTCGTGGGCCCCCTACCGTCGTCGCAGGGGTTCACACATCTTTTAACAATGGTGGACCGAACCACACGTTGGCCAGAGGCGGTCCCGCTGACGTCAACTACGGCCGCAGAGGTGGCTCGCGTTTTTTTAACGACCTGGGTAGCGCGTTTCGGAGTCCCGTCGGACATCACGTCCGATAGGGGGCCTCAGTTTGTCTCAGAGCTCTGGTCTGCGATGGGCAGCAGCTTAGGGGCGACAATCCATTGCACTACCGCGTATCACCCCCAGGCTAATGGTTTATGCGAGCGTTTTCATAGGCCTTTGAAGGCTGCCCTCAGAGCGTCACTAACGGATGCAGATTGGGTTAACAAACTATCGTGGGTTTTATTGGGGTTGCGTCCTGCGCCCAAGGAGGATCTAGACGCCTTCCCAGCAGAATTAGTTTTTGCACAACCTCTCAGGCTCCCCGGTGAATTCTTACCAGAACATCCAGAGCCGGGACGCCTCCCAGCTCTGAGGCCACTAAGCAGCACAGGAGCGGACATGCTCCCGGGCCCGGTTCATCACACTTTTCCGCGGGTTTTTGTTCCCCAGGCTTTAAAAAATGCCGAGTTCGTTTTTGTTAGGCACGAGGCTTTAAAGCCAACCCTCCGCCCACCATATGATGGTCCATATACTGTAGATTGCTGGAACCTGGAGATAAGCATTTTGTGCTGGATTTGGGGGACAGAAAAGAGACAGTCAGCACTGACAGACTCAAGCCTGCCTTCATGTTGAGTGACGAGCCTGTACGGGTGGCGAGAGCACCTCGACGTGGTAGATCCCCCAAGGGACAGGTCCCAGCCCCCCCGCAGGGATCAAATAACCACTCTTTTCCTCAAGCTGCAGAGTCCTTACAAGACAGCGCCGCTGGGACGCCGAGGCAGGCGTACAGCAGATTTGGAAGACGGTTGAAACCCAGACGACACACAGACTGGTGTGAATGTGATAATGTGTTTTAAGATAAGCTGTCGGGGTTATGATGCCAGTTTTAAGGCGGACATGGGGCAAGGACTATACTGTTACTGTTATCACTGTGTTTTTAACGTGATCATGCCGTATAAATTATGTTGTTGGTGTGGTTGCTGAAGATTTTTTTTTTTCTTTTTCTTTTTTCTTCCTTTTAATGTGATCAACTGGTATAGTTATGCCAGTGATGTCACCATATTCTGTGAACCTAAATATATTGTCCTTTTCTTAGACGTTTGGGGGGGGCTGTAGTTCATATATCCATACCTGCATATGTATAGACACAGGGGGATGTTTTGTGATTGCATGTGTGGAATGACCTCTCGTCTCAGAAGAGGACAATAGGTCTGGACTGCCTGCGGAGAACAACAAGGAGATGGAGGCGCGGCGGTGAAGACCTGAAAAGACTTCCTGACCCCCCAGGGTCAGGCGAAGGAACGGGAGGACATTGGAAGGAGACACTGGATGATTAGAAGGATATGACAAGGATGTGTGTTGTTGGCTTTTGTTGTGTGATGTATAAGTATGGGGGTCTGACTGCGATCAGCCTCTTTCTGCTTTTGGTGAGACATGTTGGGGATGTGAAGCCGACATTAAATCTGAATTACAAAATCATTCAGCTTCTTCATTTCACGCTCCCCACACCGGTGTCCACCTGGGGTGCTCACAATAGTGTGCTCACATGGTCAAGGCTCCATTTCACCAGATCACGTTTACACAGTAAAACAAAGGCATAATAACCCAGACATACACAGCACAGTTCCTTTTTTTTTTTACAGGAAAAAATAGCCTACAGTGAAATAAAAATTATACTAAAAAAATATTAAATTTTTCTGCAATATACACAGTAACAAATAACCCCCCCCCCCCATGACGCACACAAAAACGTCGCCATGCGGGACCCTTGTAATTACCGCGATTGGTCAAAAGTTATTTTTATTACTATTTTTATCGATAAAGAGTAATTTAGATTATAAGTGTCTGCGTGGGTTTACTCCGGGATTTCTCCGGTTTCCTCCCACATGCCAAAAACATGCAGGTTAGGTTAATTGGCATCAAAACTGGGGATTCTAAATTGTCCTTAGGTATGACTGTGAGAGTGAATGGTTGTCTGTCTCTCTGTGTTGGCCCTGTGATGGACTGGCGATCTGTCCAGGGTGTACCCTGCCTCTCGCCCTAAGATGCTGGGATAGGCTCCAGCCCCCCCCCCCCCCCCCCGCAACCCGAAAAGGACTAAGCGGAAGAAGATGGATGGATGGATGGATGAAGACTTACCTGTCCACAACCGCACTGTCGCTGGTATTGTCCACTGGCGTGTGATGATCGTCAGCTATTCCATTGATCAATGGAAACCTCCATTGTTTACGTCGTGCAGGTCACCCGACCCGGTCAAGCCATCTACGTTTTCATGCACGCCCTTTCGGTTTATTTTGTGAACCATTTTTCAAAACAAGTAAAATAATGGCTAATCTTACCCTGACCCTTCTGCACACTATCACAAAGGACTGCGCGTCACACAGCGGCGGAGTCAAAAGACATTTTACACACGAGAACGCATGGTATTTTACCGGAAATATAAACATTGAACTAGGCATGTAGGATGTCATTGAAGTCAGAAATTGATTGGCTAAACGACACGTCCATCGTCAGATTACTCGGCTTCAATTGGCTCGTTGTATTCACGGTCATTGATGGGCAGATACTTCTTGCTAGGTTTATGATCATTGGTTATTCAAGGTTTAAAAATCCAAATCAGGCTGACTTCCGGTCTGGACGCCATGGCGACTGCAGCTTAACACTGAAGCTCTCAGACCCAATCCAAGATAACACCTTGAAAATCAAACTTAACGGATTTTTGGAGGAGTGAAAATCAAAAGACAAAATCATCATGTCTAAAGGAAAACAGAAGAAACTGAAATTCTCCAGGCCAGGACACGTATCGGCCGGTGAATCTGAACTGGAAGATCTCCGTTCAGAAGACGAGGAACTGGTGGTAGCTAACAAAAAGGTTAGCCTGAAATCACTATTTGAAGAGCTACGATGATTTCGCCGAGAGGTTACGGCCGAATTTCGGGAATTCAGAGAAGAATTGAAAAGGACAAACAGCAGAGTGGACCAGGCCGAGAACCGAATCTTGGAAACAGAGGAACGAATAAAAGTGCTCGAAGATTCTGTGCTGGACCTACGCAAAAGACAAGCATCTATAGAGGCTAAGCTAGCCAACCAAGAAGGAAGACAAAGAAGAGACAACATAAGAATTCATGGTCTGATAGAAGGAGCCGAAAACGGTTTTAACTCAATGGCAGAATGCGTGGAATCCTTACTAAGAGAGAAATTGGATATTCCACAAACCACCGACTTGAAGATAGAAAAGGCACATCGTTCATTAGCCGCTAGGCCGGCGGTGGAAGCGCCCCCACGTTCGGTGTTGGTAAGATTTTCCAATTTCAAAATAAAACAAGAGGTTGTAAGACTGGCCTGGCAGAAAAAAGGATTTATGCACCAGGAGAGAAAAGTCTTCGTGGAACACGATTACGCCCCGGAGGGCCTTAAAAAGCGCAGGGAATACAATGACGCGAAAAAGGTGTTAAGAGAGAAGAAATTGCGCTTTCAGACTCCATTTCCTGCAAAGTTAAGGGTCTTCTACGGCGAAGAAACATGTCTCTATAATTCGGCGGAAGAAGCAACAGCTGACATGGTGAGGAGAGGGCTCCCGGTAACGGTATTTAAACCCGCAGCAGACCCGAGTGAGAAGATCAAAGCGCAAACATGGACAACACAAAGACCTTCAAAATCCACGGACCAGCAGCGGGAAACCCAGCGCCAGAGCGTCGCGGATAAACTGTCCGTTTTCAGGTTGGAATAGCGACCTTTTTTTTTTCTCTCTCTCTTGAACCAATCCGCACATCCAACCCCCCTCATACAAGGTAACAAACATTAAAGGAGATGCGTATTCAGCATGTGGTAAAACATTTCATGGAACAGTCATAATATTTGAAACAAATAAGTCTTTTTAATAAAAAAAAAAAAAAAAAAAAAAAAAAACTTGTTAAAATAGAAATGTGACAATAATCCACATGTTCTCCTCATACTAACAAATACTGTTTTTGCGTGAATGTTTGATGTGGTGGGGGTGGGAGGGTGCACACAATTTCACAGGGTTTAGGCATAAAAGGAAAAAAAAAATCATTACAAGTTTGGATTGGGTTCTGAAACTCACGTTAAAAGCATGGGACAACTTACAGGGGTAAGAGAGGGCCCTCAACACGTAACAGAGTTTGAGGAATTTCCCTCAGGGCCTTCACTCCATCAAGGCTCTTCCAGGGTCTTTAAAAAGACCTCAGCTCAGGAAGTTCTTTTGACAGCTTTTTGTTTTAAAGTTTTATACACTATGTTCTTAATGTTTTTCTTGTTTTTAATGTTCTTTCAGTTTCTGAGTAGCACAAAAGACGGCCACCACACAGTTATACTAAACAAAACAACACAATGGAGAAACAGGGTGTAACCAAAATAATTTCATATAATGTAAAAGGAATCCTGAATCCAGTTAAAAGATCCAAGATTCTAGGCAAAATGAAAAAAGACAAAGCAGGAATAATATTTTTACAAGAAACCCACCTAACAGACGTGGAACACAATAAACTCAGTAGACAAGGGTTTAAAATGATCTCTTCATCTTCATATAAATCAGGGAGGAGGAGGGGAATAGCGACATTGATATCAACCAAAATTACATTTGAAAAAAAATCAGAACACAAAGATAAAGAAGGGAGATATAGTTTGGTAACTGGGCGGCTAGAGGGAGAAGATATCACCCTGCTGAATGTGTATGCTCCCCCAGGGGCTAACTGGAAATTTTATAAAAATGTATTTGACCTAATGATAACTAAAGCTCAAGGTTTAGTGATATGTGGTGGGGACTTCAATCTTAGACTGAATCCATACTGGGATGCTTCTGGTAATTCTCCACATCAAAATAACACCCAAAACAGGAAGACTCGGATGCTACTAAAAGAAATGGGAATCTGTGACGTGTGGAGGGAACTCAACCCCAGTGTAAAAGACTATACATTTTACTCAACTCCACATTCATCTTACTCAAGGATTGACTATTTTTTTTATGTTTAATAGAGACATTGGAAGAGTAAAAACATGTAAAATAGGACTGATGGATCTCTCTGACCACAGTCCGATCTACATGGACTTAAATATCCAAAAATACACAAATAATACATTTTCTTGGAGGTTAAATTCAAATGTCCTGAAAGGACCATTGAAAGATGAATTGGAATCAGATATTCTCAGATATTTGGAAGAAAACGAAAATGGAGAAGTATCCCCTTTAATACTGTGGGATGCATGCAAAGCTGTAATAAGAGGAAAGATTATTGCAAAACTGGCAACCCAAAAGAAACTAAGACAAGAAAAACTATCCACATTAGAGTCAGAACTTAGGAACCTAGAAAAAGAACACAAAGGCAACACTCATTCTACTGACTCGCTCAAGATTAAGGAAATTAAAAAACAAATAAATGAGATCTACACAATAGAAATCCAGAAGAAACTTACATTTTTGAAACAAAAATACTATGAAGCAGGCAGTAAATCGGCAAAATTGCTAGCCTATAAATTGAGGAAACATCAAACAGAAAGAGCAATCTACAAAATCAGAGACCCAGTATCAAAGGAAATAAAATTCAGAATTCAGGATATTCTTAAAAGCTTTGAGAATTACTATAAGAACTTATACTCCCACAAAAAACATAAAAACGCATCCGAGGCATTCCTAAACACATTAAACCTTCCCCAACTTACGGAGTCACAAAATAAAACACTACTGTCAGAAATACATCCTAAAGAATTGGAAAAAGCAATTATGAAACTTAAAGCTAACAAATCCCCAGGAGCTGATGGCTATACAGCAGAGTGGTACAAAACCTTTAAACAGCAACTATCTCCTCTCCTCCTGAAAACATTTAATTATGTCCTCCACACAGGGGAAATCCCCCCCTCCTGGAGAGAAGGGGTCATTGCAGTTATACCTAAACCTGAAAAGGATAAACTAGAGTGCTCCAACTACAGACCAATCAGTGTACTAAATCAGGACTATAAGCTTTTTACCATTATCCTTGCCAAAAGGATAGAAAATATACTGACAGACCTAATTCATTTAGACCAAACAGGTTTTATAAGACAAAGACAGACACAAGACAACATTCGACGCACTTTACACATAATTCATCATATAAAAAAATATAACTTAAATGCAGTCATATTGGGATTAGATGCTGAAAAAGCATTCGATTCGGTTGACTGGTCTTTTCTATATAGAACCTTATCCAGTTTCAATTTTCATAACAACTTCATTAGAACTATACAGGCATTATATAAAAAACCAACAGCTAAAATAAGGATTAACGGTAATTTATCATCATCTTTTGAACTGGAAAGAGGATGTCGTCAGGGCTGCCCCCTGTCTCCACTGCTCTTTGCAATCTTCATAGAACCTCTGAGCCAATGGATAAGACAAAATCAAAAAATTCAAGGTATTACACTTGGTCAGAAGGAACATAAAATAGCACTCTTTGCTGATGACATTTTAATATACCTAGGGCAGCCAGACACTTCTTTACCAGAACTAATCTCAGTTTTTTCAAAGTATGGAGATTTATCGGGGTACAAATTAAACATGCATAAAACCCAAATTTTAGCATTCAACTATGACCCAAATCATTATTCACTAAGCAAACTCAAAACTAACTGGGAGTCGGAATCTATGAAATATCTGGGGGTCAATATCCCGAAACAACTCAACAAAATTATATCACTAAACTATGATCCACTGGTGACAAAAATAAAATCTGACCTAACAAGATGGAATATGATACCATTCTTGGGTACTGCACAAAGAATTGAAGCAGTCAAAATGAATATACTTCCACGTCTTCTATACCTTTTACAAACAATACCGGTAGAACCTCCCAAAAAAACATGGCAGGAACTGGACAGAAGGATCTCAAGATTCATATGGCAGGGCAAGAGACCTAGAATCAGATATAGAACCCTACAGCTAAACAAAGACAAAGGTGGGCTCGCGCTGCCAAATATCAGGGACTACTTTAAAGCCGCACAAATTAAAACTTTAGTAGAGATATGTAACCCAGTCTACACTGCACAATGGAAGGAGATCGAATGCCAAATAACAAGTGACATCCCCCTACAGGCGATAATAGGGAACAATGCCTTACCTAAGCTTTTGAATAACACTAACCCGTGGATAGAGACCCCGCTAAAAATTTGGTTTAAGATAGTCAGAGAGAATCAAACTAAAGAGCCCTATCGACTTCTGCAATGGATTGCCTATGATCAAGACTTTACTCCTAATAAAACAGACACCAGATTTAAAAAGTGGAAGGAGAAAGGGCTAATAAAATATTACGATTTTTTTAAAGGGCAAATCTTAAGAAGTTTTGAAGATTTGAAAAAACAAGGCCTAATAAATCAAGACCTTTACAGGTTCTTCCAGCTTAGACACCACATAAACAATATACTTAAAAAGGAGGATTTGGAAAGGGCCCAGTCAGGTGTTCTGAAGGTCTTCTTAATGGCATATAAAGGGATCCCAGGGATCAGATACATTTCTAAAATATACCAAGGTCTTCAAGACTTAAAAGGAGACAACACATCTTATATAAAAGAGAGATGGGAAAAAGAGGGGAATTTCACTTTACAACTGGAAATATGGGAAAAGCTAAATAAACAGCAATGGAAAAGTACCTCATCCCTGCAGTGGAGAGAATTTGGATGGAAAAACTTGGTAAGATTTTTCAGAACACCTGCACAAAACAAATTTACCCATAAGGGGTTGAACTGTTGGCGCTTGTGTGGTGAAAAGACTGCAAATCATTTTCATGTGTTTTGGTCATGCCCAGTTATCCACCAATATTGGACCAATGTACAGACAATATTGGGGAAAATATTCAAAATAACAGTTCCCTTTTCTTTTGTAACTTTGTATTTGGGTTTACTACCGGACTCACTGGAAAGACGAGGAGAAAAATACTTATTCAGTGTTTTAATATTGGCAAGCAAAAAAGCTCTAACTAAAAAATGGATGCTGAAGGACTGTCCTACACCTGAAGATTGGATTAACGTGATCCAAGACATTTACTCGATGGAAAAGTTGACATTCGCACTGAGACAGGACATGGATGGGTTCATGAACTTTTGGCAACCCTGGATCGCATATGTGTCTTCCATTAGATCTAATCTTTGACAAATACCATTTCAGTAATGGTCCCGCTCTTTGTTCCAACGCTACTCAGATGCTCTTTTACCTTTATTTACTTACTTTTTCTTTTTGTTTATTTTTTGCTGGTTTGTTTGTTTGTTTGTTTGTTTTCTCTTTCACTTTAAAAAAAAAAAGGGGGTGTTGTAAGAATTAATCTTCCAATGTTGTCAGATATCAGAAAATAAGGGAACATGTGATGAAAATGTAAACAATGCACTGCTGTAACGACCTGTATACCCTTTACAAAAACTTAAATAAAAAAAAAAAAAAAAAAATCCAAATCAGGGCTCTTGTTGGTCGAATGAGATGTCAATCTCATTCTAAACCAATCAAACACTCCTTTGGCTTTCTGTTTAGGGCTGTGTCTGTACTGGAAGACCGGAAATACAGCTTTTTTTTTTTTCAGTGCACACTGAGACGCCCTAAGACGCACAGACGTGACCGCCCGCGGAATCTCCCGAGTTCAACCGGTTAAGTGCCGTACCTCTCCCTGGCATTTTCCAAAAGTATTATGGGTTCAGAACAAACCTCCACACCTCCATAGAACTGGATTCACACGCGTGCCAATGATTTATTGATCGGCTGCCAGCTACTTGGTTCTCCAGGGAGGTAATTGAGGGGGTAGTACCCTCCACTAATCTTAAACTCAGCTGAAGTAAAACAATTGAAGGGGAGAGAAGAGAAGGTGGGTTGTCTCTTGTTAAAAAACCTGCTGAACAAAGGGGCTGAATTGAACTGAACACAGCAGGGTTGAACTGAACCAAAAGGGGTACAGAGTAGTGATGGCCAAATGAAGCTTTCTGGAGGACTTGAGGCCTTTCATCAAAATGACTCATATAGATGAGGCCTCATGTGGGACTTCATTTTGTCTACCAGGCCATCTAGTGGACAAAACGTATACAACATGCAGATTTTTACAAGGGCATTTTTTTTCCATTTCAATAAATGCAAATAAATGACTACAGTGAATGTGCTTGTGATACACTCATACAGGGCACAACAGTGCCTCAGCATAATGTGTTATTGTTGTATTCAAGCTCTTTGAAACACAACATACACTTCACTGTGCAAATAAAAATAAATTATTAGAATGACCCAGCTGGGACTTGAACCCCAGCTTCCCAGTTGCAGGACTGATATTTTACCTCTAAGCTACTACTTAGTCATGGGTTGTAGAGGCTTTCTTGAACACTGGAGCCTTTCATCAAAATGGTTCATATAGGGGGCGCTAGTGAGCCATGCTGGAGTAAAGACGTGTCCCTCAGTGCTCCCGCAGACTTTTGGACATTTTACTCTTAAAAACGAAATTTCCTTGGTAAAGCTCAATACAACTCGTCACCTATCATTATTGGACTCTCCTGCCCACTTTTTTCGTCATGATGGATAAACTTCAGAAGTTTAAATTCGACGCTACCGACAAACCCAACAGGCCTAACACGAGGCTGCAAGCCGAGCTGGAAAAGAATGACGAACCACAGAGCGCAGTGCCAACGCTGACCACGGACGAAGGCTTTAAAACTCAGATTTTTTTTTTTTTTTTTATTTAAGTTTTTGTAAAGGGTATACAGGTCATTACAGCATTGCATTGTTTACATTTTCATCACATGTTCCCTTATTTTTTGCTATTTGACAACATTGGTAGGATAGTTATTACAACACCCCTTTTTTTTTTTAAAGTGAAAGAAAAAGTGAAATTAAAGAGAATTAAATAAAAAAAATGAATAAACAAACAAACAGAACAGCAAAAAACAAACAAACAGAAAATTAAGTAATTAAAAGTAAAAGAGCATCTGAGTAGGGTTGGAACAAAGAGCGGGACCATTATTGAAATGGTATTTGTCAAAGATTAGATGTAATGGAAGACACATATGCGATCCAGGGTTGCCAAAAGTTCATGAACCCATCCACGTCCTGTCTCAGTGCGAATGTCAACTTTTCCATCGAGTAAATGTCTTGAATCACGTTAATCCAATCTTCAGGTGTAGGACAGTCCTTCAGCATCCATTTTTTAGTTAGGGCTTTTTTACTTGCCAATATTAAAACATTGAATAAGTATTTAGCTCCTCGTCTTTCCAGTGAGTTCGGTAGTAAACCCAAATACAAAGTTACAAAAGAAAAGGGAACTGTTATTTTGAATATTTTCCCCAATATTGCCTGTACATTGGTCCAATATTGGTGGATAACTGGGCATGACCAAAACACATGAAAATGATTTGCAGTCTTTTCACCACACAAGCGCCAACAGTTCAACCCCTTATGGGTAAATTTGTTTTGTGCAGGTGTTCTGAAAAATCTTACCAAGTTTTTCCATCCAGATTCTCTCCACTGCAGGGATGAGGTACTTTTCCATTGCTGTTTATTTAGCTTTTCCCATATTTCCAATTGTAAAGTGAAATTCCCCTCTTTTTCCCATCTCTCTTTTATATATGATGTGTTGTCTCCTTTTAAGTCTTGAAGACCTTGGTATATTTTAGAAATGTATCTGATCCCTGGGATCCCTTTATATGCCATTAAGAAGACCTTCAGAACACCTGACTGGGCCCTTTCCAAATCCTCCTTTTTAAGTATATTGTTTATGTGGTATCTAAGCTGAAAGAACCTGTAAAGATCTTGATTTATTAGGCCTTGTTTTTTCAAATCTTCAAAACTTCTTAAAGTTTGCCCCTTAAAAAAATCGTAATATTTTATCAGCCCTTTCTCTTTCCACTCTTTAAATCTAGTGTCTGTTTTATTGAGGGTAAAGTCTTGATCATAGGCAATCCATTGTAGAAGTCGATAGGGCTCTTTAGCTTGATTCTCTCTGACTATCTTAAACCAAATTTTTAGCGGGGTCTCTATCCACGGGTTAGTGTTATTCAAGAGTTTAGGTAAGGCATTGTTCCCTATTATTACCTGTAGGGGGATGTCACTTGTTATTTGGCATTCGATCTCCTTCCATTGTGCAGTGTAGACTGGGTTACATATCTCTACTAAAGTTTTAATTTGTGAAGCTATAAAATAGTCCCTGATATTTGGCAGCGCGAGCCCACCTTTGTCTTTGTTTAGCTGTAGGGTTCTATATCTGATTCTAGGTCTCTTGCCCTGCCATATGAATCTTGAGATCCTTCTGTCCAGCTCCTGCCATGTTTTTTTGGGAGGTTCTACCGGTATTGTTTGGAAAAGGTATAGAAGACGTGGAAGTATATTCATTTTGACTGCTTCAATTCTTTGTGCAGTACCTAAGAATGGTATCATATTCCATCTTGCTAGGTCAGATTTTATTTTTGTCACCAGTGGATCATAGTTTAGTGTTATAATTTTGTCGAGTTGTTTTGGGATATTGACCCCCAGATATTTCATAGATTCCAACTCCCAGTTAGTTTTGAGTTCACTTAGTGAATAATGATTTGGGTCATAGTTGAATGTTAAAACTTGGGTTTTATGCATGTTTAATTTGTACCCCGATAAATCTCCATAGTCTGAAAAAACTGAGATTAGTTCTGGTAAAGAAGTGTCTGGCTGCCCTAGGTATATTAAAATGTCATCAGCAAAGAGTGCTATTTTATGTTCCTTCTGACCAAGTGTAATACCTTGAATTTCTTGATTTTGTCTTATCCATTGGCTCAGAGGTTCTATGAAGATTGCAAAGAGCAGTGGAGACAGGGGGCAGCCTTGACGACATCCTCTTTCCAGCTCAAAAGATGATGATAAATTACCGTTAATCCTTATTTTAGCTGTTGGTTTTTTATATAATGCCTGTATAGTTCTAATGAAGTTGTTATGAAAATTGAAACTGGATAAGATTCTATATAGGAAAGACCAGTCAACCGAATCGAATGCTTTTTCAGCATCTAATCCCAATATGACTGCATTTAAGTTATATTTTTTTATATGATGAATTATGTGTAAAGTGCGTCGAATGTTGTCTTGTGTCTGTCTTTGTCTTATAAAACCTGTTTGGTCTAAGTGAATTAAGTCTGTCAGTATGTTTTCTAACCTTTTGGCAAGGATAATGGTAAAAAGCTTATAGTCCTGATTTAATACACTGATTGGTCTGTAGTTGGAGCATTCTAGTTTATTCTTTTCAGGTTTAGGTATAACTGCAATGACCCCTTCTCTCCAGGAGGGGGGGATTTCCCCTGTGTGGAGGACATAATTAAATGTTTTCAGGAGGAGAGGAGATAGTTGCTGTTTAAAGGTTTTGTACCATTCTGCTGTATAGCCATCTGCTCCTGGGGATTTGTTAGCTTTAAGTTTCATAATTGCTTTTTCCAATTCTTTAGGTTGTATTTCTGACAGTAGTGTTTTATTTTGTGATTCCGTAAGTTGGGGAAGGTTTAATGTGTTTAGGAATGTCTCGGATGCGTTTTTATGTTTTTTGTGGGAGTATAAGTTCTTGTAGTAATTCTCGAAGCTTTTAAGAATATCCTGAATTCTGAATTTTATTTCCTTTGATACTGGGTCTCTGATTTTGTAGATTGCTCTTTCTGTTTGTTGTTTCCTCAATTTATAGGCTAGTAATTTTGCCGATTTACTGCCTGCTTCATAGTGTTTTTGTTTCAGAAATGTAAGTTTCTTCTGGATTTCTATTGTGTAGATCTCATTTATTTGATTTTTAATTTCTTTAATCTTGAGCGAGCCATTAGAATGAGTGTTGTCTTTGTGTTCTTTTTCTAGGTTCTTGAGTTCTGACTCTAGTGTGATTAGTTTTTCTTGTCTCAGTTTCTTTTGGGTTGCCAGTTTTGCAATAATTTTTCCCCTTATTACAGCTTTGCATGCATCCCACAGTATTAAAGGGGATACTTCTCCATTATCGTTTTCTTCCAAATATCTGAGAATATCTGATTCCAATTCATCTTTCAGTGGTCCTTTCAGGACATTTGAATTCAACCTCCAGGAAAATGTATTATTTGTGTATTTTTGGATGTTTAAGTCCATATAGATCGGACTGTGGTCAGAGAGATCCATCAGTCCTATTTTACATGTTTTTACTCTTCCAATGTCTCTATTAAACATAAAAAAGTAATCAATCCTTGAGTAAGATGAATGTGGCGTTGAATAAAAAGTATAATCTTTTACATTGGGGTTGAATTCCCTCCATACGTCACAGATTCCCATTTCTTTTAGTAGCATCCGAGTTTTCCTATTTTGAGTGTTATTTTGATGTGAAGAATTACCTGTTGCATCCCAGTAAGGATTCAGTCTTAGATTGAAGTCTCCACCACATATCACTAAACCTTGGGCTTTAGTTATCATTAGGTCGAATACCTTTTTATAAAATTTCCATTTATCCCCTGGTGGTGCATATACATTCAGCAGGGTGATATCTTCTCCCTCTAGCCGCCCAATTACCAAACTGTACCTCCCTTCTTTATCTTTGTGTTCTGTTTTTTTTTCAAATGTAATTTTGGTTGATATCAATGTCGCTACTCCCCTCCTCCTCCCTGATTTATATGAAGATGAAGAGATCATTTTAAACCCTTGTCTATTGAGTTTAGTGTGTTCCACGTCTGTTAGGTGGGTTTCTTGTAAAAATATTATTTCTGCTTTGTCTTTTTTCATTTTGCGTAGAATCTTGGATCTTTTAACTGGATTCAGGATCCCTTTTACATTATATGAGGCTATTTTGGTTACACCCTGTTTCTCCATTGTATTTTCTTATATAGTATAACAGTGTGGTGGCCCTCTTTTGTGCTACTCAGAAACTGAAAGAACATTAAGAACATAAAAAACATTAAGAACATCGTGTACGAAACTTTAAAACAAAAAACTGTCAAAAAAACTTCCTGAGCTGGGGTCTCTTTAAAGACCCTGTAAGAGCCCTGATGGAGTGTAGGCTCTGAGGGAAATTCCTCAAACTCTGTTACGTGTTGAGGGCCCTCTCTTACCCCTGTAAGTTGTCCCATGTTTTTAACGTGAATTTCAGATCCCAATCCGAATTTGTAATGATTTTTTTTTTTTTTTATGCCTATACCCTATGAGATTGTGTGCACCCTCCCACCCCCATCACAGCAAACATTCACTCTAATACAGTATTTGTTAGTGTGGAGAGAACATGTGGGTCATTGTTACATTTCTATTTTAACATGATTTTTTTTTCCCCTTTAAATTAAGAAGACATTTGTTTCTAATGCTATAACTGCTCCATGAAAGGTTTTACCACATGCTGATTCTGCATCTCCTTTAATGTTTGTTACCTTGTAGGAGGGGGGATGGAAGTGCAGAATGGCTGAAAAGAAAAAAAACCCCAAAAAGGTCGCTATTCCTTCCTGGAACTGGAAAGCTTATCTTTGTAGCTCTGGGGCTGGGTTTCCCGCTGCTGGCCCGTGGATTTTGAAGGTCTCTGAGTGGACCACGTTTGAGCTCTGATCTTCTCGCTCAGATTCGCTGCGGGTTTAAACACCGTTACCGGGAGCCCTCTTCTTGCCATGTCAATTGTTGCTTCTTCCGCTGAATTATAGAGACATGACTCTTCACCGTAAAAGACCCTTAACTTCGCCGGAAATGGCGTCTGAAAGCGTAGATTCTGTTCCCGTAGAACCTTTTTGGCGTCGTTATATTCCCGTCGCTTTTTAAGAACCTCAGGGGCGTAATCGTGCTCCACGAAGACTTTTCTCTCTTGATGCATAAATCCTTTTTTCTGCCAAGCCCGTCTTACAACCTCTTGTTTCATTTTGAAATCGGAGATTCTTACCACCACCGAACGCGGGGGCGCTTCTGCCGCTGGCTTTGCGGCTAATGTACGATGGGCCTTTTCTATCTTCAAATCGGTGGTTTGTGGAATATCCAACTTCTCTCTCAATAAGGATTCCACGCATTCCGCCACTGTGTTGAAACTATCTTCAGCTCCTTCTTTCAGACCGTGAATTCTGATGTTATCTCGTCTCTGTCTTCCTTCTTGGTCAGTTAGCTTAGCCTCCAGCCTTGACTGTTTTCTGTGTAAATCCAGCATAGAATCTTCAAGCACTTTTACTCTTTCTTCAGCTTCCAAGATTCGGTTTTCGGCCTGGTCCATTCTGCTGTTCGTCTTTTTTAGTTCCTCTCTGAATTCATGAAATTCGGCCCGAAATCGTCGTAATTCATCAAATAGCGATTTCAACTCCGGTTATGGCTGCCACGTAGGACGGACGTGTCTCGCTCTGCTCTGCTCCTGGAAAAAAAAAATCGGCAAATAACTCTCTCATTTGGGACAGAACGTATCCCAGCATTTGGGCGAGGATATGTCGGCGAAGCCTAAGGCTGGAAAACCAGGAAAAGGAAAAAGCGAGCCGCCGAAACAGTCCAAATTAACGGACTTTCAGGTCTGTGACGCAGCAAACAAAACTCCATATATGGCGGAGGAGGCTGGCAACGCTGCGATTTCTGCGGGGAATGGCGCAGATGCGCTGATGGCAGCCATGAGTTCAATGAGAGCGGACTTTTCCTCTAGATTTGATGGGATTATGACAGCGTTGGAAGGAATAAGAAAGGAATTGGGTGACTGTGTAGAACGAACGGCGCAGATGGAGCTCCGTCTCGCTAGTGCTGAAGATGACGTCACCCGTCTTCAATTAAAGGTGCGCACTTTGGAAAAAAAAAATAAATCTCTGGAAGATAATATTTTGGATTTGGAATCTCGGTCGAGACAGAATAATTTGAGGCTGGTGGGTCTTCCAGAGGAATCAGAAGGTCGGGACGTATGTTCCTTTCTGGAAAAGTGGATTCCGGAGGTGCTGGGCAGCGAGGAGTTGCAATCAGCAGTGGTTCTGGAAAAAGCACATCGTATTGGCCCACGGAGAGATAAGGGACCGCCGAGGACCTTAATTATGAAGTTTCTTAGCAACAGAGACAGGATGAAGATCTTCAACGCTGCACGTGCTAAAGGAGAGATTAAACACCAGGACCAGCAGGTGCGGTTCTACCCAGATTTGGCCACAGGAATCCAGCAATTGAGGAAGCAGTTTGATCCCGTACGTGAGGAGCTGCGCAACCTTGGGATTCGTCATGGTGTGATCTATCCTGCGAGACTACTGACCACGTATGAGGGCAGAACCCACATCTTCAAGACCCCAGAGGAGGCGCAGGAGTTCATCAAGAAGATCAAAGAAGAAGAAGAGACTGGTGGGAGCTAAGCATGAACAAAATATAAGGTAGAATAATTAAGCATTTGCACAGGCATCTGACTGACTTGAAGTAAATAGTAAGTTTACAAAATATAGATTGTATTATATATTAAAAAAAACAAAACAAAAACAAAACAAACAAAAAAAAAACTATGATGTACAAAGTTGTTAAAAATTTTGGAGTTAAGTTGGAAAACTACAGAGGAGAGTTAATGTTACGTCATTAAAAGCAGTAGAGTTAGGGTGATTGGGAGGATGAAGAAGGAGTGGCTTAGGCTGTTCCCCGTGGGTGTGGAACGGTCGATGGCTATATCGGGAGACAGAATTTTTCTTTTGATTTTGGGGGGTTTGCCACAAGTGTGGGAAGGGGAAATTTGTTTGTGTGTAGTTTGTAGGATGAATGTTCAACCACTCATGTTTTTGCTTCTCTGTATGAGCATGTTTACACTGCAAGGTAATCCCAAACTCTCTATTGATCATGGACCAAAGTGTTAATCTTAATTTAACTTCATGGAATTGCAGAGGTCTACAAAATTTAAAAAAACTTAAACAAGTTATGAATAAAATAAAGGACATGGGTTCAAGAATTGTGTTTTTACAAGAAACTCATCTGATAGAGGAGGATGTTAAAAGAATTAGGAGTAGATGGCAGGGAAGTGTATTCACCTCTTCATTTTCATCCCGAGCCAGGGGAGTTATGACTCTCATACATAAATCAGTTCCTTTTCAAGTGAAAAATGTAATTGGAGACAAATTTGGAAGATATGTAATCATTCAAGGTTCTTTGCTATTAGAAAATATAAATCTTGTGAACTTATATGGTCCCAATATAGATGATCAGAAGTTCTTTGCTAATTTATTTCTCATCTTATCATCACTTACAGGGCAACATATAATAGCAGGGGATTTTAATTGTACATTGAATCCAGGTGTGGATAGATCAACAGGACTGGATTGTACGCACATTGGATGTAGGATGACTATTAATCATTTTATGAAAGAATTGAGATTGTTAGATATATGGAGAGAAATGAAACCACAAGTTAAAGCCTATTCTTGTTATTCCAGTACCTACAAGACATTCTCACGTATTGATTATTTTTTGATTTCCACAGAATTAAGGTCCAAGATTCAAAACTGCTTTTATGATAACATCGTGATCTCTGATCATGCACCCTGTTGTCTAATATATGTAGATAAAAAATTGACAAAGGAATCAGGTAGATGGCAATTTCAGCATAAATGGCTTCAGGATGAAGAATTTGTCAAGTATATAGAAAAACAGATAGACGAGTTCTTTGACATCAATACTACACAAACATCAGCATGTGTAAAGTGGGAGGCTTTCAAAGCTTTTATTAGGGGACATATTATTAGTTATACAGGATCAAAATCTAAGAAGACTCGAGAGGAGAGAGCTAAATTGGAACATAAAATAAAAAATCTTCAGGAAAAAGTGTATGCAGGAAGTGACCCAAGGTTGGAGAATGAATTACTGATTTTGAGAGCTGAATACGACAAAAAATCAGCGAATAGAGCTGCCTCGAGTCTTCTAAGATTGAAACAATCTTTTTATGAACAAGGTGAAAAATCAGGAAAATTATTAGCATGGCAGATTAAACAATTGGAAATTAAAACACCAATTACCAGTATTATAAGTAATGGACAGGTAGTTATAGATCCTTTAGAAATTAATAGAGCCTTTAGAGATTACTATGAAAAATTATATGATACCAAAAATGAACCTGATTTAACAAAACTAAATGGGTTTTTGAACGAACTATCTATACCGTGTATTCCAAATGAAAACAGGGAGATATTGGAGTCTAAAATTAGTCAAGAAGAAGTTGGGCTAGCCATTGATAATATGAAATCAGGAAAAAGTGCAGGACCAGATGGTCTTCCAGTTGACCTTTATAAAAAATTTAAGAATAAATTAATAAAACCTTTTTTGGAAATGGTTTTAGAAGCATTTCAAAATAATAATTTACCATCATACATAAATAATGCCTTAATTATACTGCTGCCAAAACCAGGTAAGCCCTCTAATAAATGTGAAAATATGAGACCAATAAGCCTATTAAACGCCGACCTTAAGATAATCTGTAAAATTTTAGCAAGACGAATACAAGAAATTTTACCAAATATTATTAATCGAGATCAGAATGGCTTTATAAAGGGTAGACAAGGCTTCCATAATGTAAGAAGACTATTTAATATTATTTATTTTAATAAAGAAGCACCGGATACAGCTCTCCTATCATTGGACGCCGAAAAGGCCTTTGATAGAGTTGAATGGCCCTTTCTTTTTGAAGTCCTACAAAGGTTTGGACTTGGAAATAATTTCATAAAATGGGTTCAAATAATATACAATAATGCTACAGCAGAAATCCTAACAAATAACAATATTTCAAAACCAATAAAAATCAATAGAGGATGTCGACAAGGCTGTCCACTTTCACCTTTACTGTTTACTATGGCAATTGAACCTTTAGCGATAGCGATACGTTTACATTCACAAATATATGGAATTAAAGTTGGACCAACAGAACATAAAATCTCCCTGTACGCCGATGATATAATTTTGTTTATGTCGAATCTAAAAAAATCAATTCCAACCTTGTTGAATTTAATAAAGAATTTTGGGGAAATATCAGGATATAAAATAAATAAAACTAAATCTTCAATATTAATGCTAAATGAGACCCAGAGAAATTACCCAGCCCCTGAGGTAAATCAATTCAATGTTGTAAATCAGTTTAAATATTTAGGAATCCAAATTATGCCTAAGCTAGAATCAGTCGCCAGTGTCAACTATGAAGCCTTAATGTCAGATATCAGTGAGTTAACTCAGAGATGGATGTCACTACCAATGTCGATGATCGGGAGAATCAATATACTTAAAAGTAATATTTTACCTAAAATACTTTATTTATTTCAATACATTCCCTTATCACCACCTTTAGATCTATTCTCAAGAATAAAAAAAAAAGTTAGTGGAATTTATATGGAACAACAGGAGGGCTAGATTACGTTTGTCTTTATTATATTTACCATTTGATCGTGGAGGTCTGAAATGTCCAAATTTTATGTTGTATTATTGGTCGGCACAACTGAGGTCTATGACATATTATTTTTCATCAAATGATCTCCCTCACTGGACTGAAATGGAATCATACAATTTACCTTTACCTCTTCCCATATTCATATACTCAGATTCGGCAAAAAAATTACAAAAACAAGTTAAAAATCCATTTGTAAAGCATATGATCAAAATATGGTGTGAAGCTAAAAACTATTTAAAAGAACCACAGTTATTGTCACAATTTAGTCCAATATGGGGTAATCAATATTTTAAACCAGGGAGAGCGGACGCTGTATTTAAAGTATGGAATTTAAAAGGGATACAAAAGATTCAGGATTTATATTTGCCATGTGCAGACAACATAATGTCTTTTGAAGAGCTGAGGATCAAATTTAATCTCAATAGAACACATTTTTTTAAATATCTTCAACTTAGAAACTTTATTCGATCAAATCAAAATAAAGCTCTCACTCGACCTATTTATTCATCCTTGGAAAAAATGATGATGAAAGATAGTAAAAGAAAGGGTATTATTTCAGAGTTTTATAACTCATTGACACTATCTTCAAGTGAAAATTCACTGAAAAGATTAAACTACTGGAAAGAAGATCTGCAAATTGAAATTTCAGAGGAACAATGGGAATTGGCTTGTACAGAAGCTCAAACCAAATCAATAAATGCACGCCTTAAATTGATACATTTCAAATGGTTAATGCGGATGTATGTTACACCGGAGGAGTTAAATAGATATAACAAAAATATACCAGATACATGCACAAAATGCATGGAAAGTAAAGGAACCCTATTTCATTGTTTATGGGAATGTAGATTAATAAGAATGTTTTGGGAAGAGGTGAGGGTAACAATTGAAAAAATAATCTCAAAACAAATCATATTGAATCCTAAACTGTTTTTGTTGGGTCTGTACCCAGAAAAGCATAATTTTAATAAAAGTGAAAGAACATTCATAGACCTCAGTTTGCTTAATGCCAAAAAATGTATTGCACTATTATGGAAAAAGACTCATAGACCAGATGTGACTCAGTGGTTAAGACAGATGTTAACAAACCTTCCATTAGAAAGAATAACATATATACTAAAATCAAAGGAAATTGTGTTTGAGAATATATGGAGACCTTTTATTGATTATGTAAAAAATTTAAACATAACTCTTGAAGAAGAAGGTGAATGATGTGTGTGGACCTTGTAAATTCCAAACTGGTGAACATAATATGTATACTTATGTATTGGATTGTCTAGACTAAACAGAGGAGCATTGTTGAAGATTTGATTTTGTTGGTGGTTGTTGGTGTTTTTAGTGCATTTTTTTTTTTTTTTGTAGTACTTTAGTGTTAGTGTTTGATTGTTTGTATCATGTTTGTTAAAAAAAAAAAAAAAGGTTCAATAAAGATATTGTGGAAAAAAAAAATAGCGATTTCAAGCTAACCTTTTTGTTAGCTAGGTCCAGCTCCTCGTCTCCTGAACGGAGGTCTTCCGGTTCAGAATCTGCGGCCGCTGCGCGTCCTGACCTGGGGAATGTCAGTTTCTTCTGTTTTTGGTTAGGCATGGTGTTTTTGTCTTTTGATTTTTATTCTTCCAAAAATCCGTTAAGTCTGATTTTGAAGATGTTTTCCTTGGATTGGGTCTGGGAGGTTCAGCGTTAAGTTGCTATCACCATGGCGTCCAGACCGGATTGGCATCCTTAAGAGAAGACATCACACAAATTATACGGGAAGAATTTAAGAATGCCTTAGCTAATGATTTTGCCTCTCTCAAAGCCGAAGTCCAGGCTGTACGTTCGGAAATAGCCTGCAACGCCACCTCCGTTAGCGCACGATTTGGCACAATTGAAGCTAACATTCAAGACGTGAAAGATGGCTTGTCTACTTGGTCAGATGACATAACTGGGTTTCAGAGCTCGGTGAAAGAGCTCCAAAGTGAAGTGAAGTCACTACGGAGCAAATGTGAGGATTTGGAGGGGAGAATGAAACGTGGAAATATCCGCATTGTCGGTGTCGATGAGCAAAACCCCTGCAATCCAAACGAGGTGGCTAAAATTATTAAAACAGCCTTACACATGGACCGAGAAGTGAAAGTTGATCGATCTCATCGTACACTAGCACCACGGAAAGTGGGAGAAGACAGACCCCGAGTGATAATCGCCAAGATGCACAATGATGGAGATGCAGCGGATATTTTGAGAAGAGCCAGGGAAAAGGCACCTTTGATGTATAACGGTAACAGGATCAGCATCTTCCCTGACTACACGACAGGTGTTGCTAAAGCCCGGGCTGCATTTTCAGATGCACGGAAGGCGCTACGAGGCCGACGTGATGTGCGCTTTGGTCTTTTTTACCCCGCAAGATTCCGGATCACTTTCGGGAATGAGAGTCTGGACTTTCACGATCCTACAAAGGCCATGGTCTTCATAAAGAACAATATTCTGTCCGAAGCTGATGATCCTTGAGATATCATGTTTGGATTATATAGCGTGAGTCCGCAGGTTATGATTGCAGTGGGTGCGTAATCTGTTAAAACGTGTTTTTTATGGTGACGAGAATAATACATTATTTTCCCTTTTTTTTTTTTTTTCTTTCTATCCAGTATTGTTATAGTGTAATGTGTTGAGTATTTTGAAAATTTTTACTTAATGTTGTTCCTTATCGTAACTTAGTCTGCAGGGGCCTGAGCTCCTTTAGTAAATTTGTTTTGCTGATTTAATTTTTGCTCCTCTTTTTTTGCTGTGGACACAGCCTACCACAGTAGGTTGGGTATTTAGCTACTAACACACAGTGGCTAGGGACTTAATCCCATCCTTTAGTATTTCGCTTGTTCGATATACATTTTGTTTGTGTTTCTTGCGTTCTGATCCCTCTGTTCCCCGGGGATCACATATTATTTAAAAGAGCAACGGAGTCATTATTTGCTACTTACTGGAACCATATTCTCTCAGTCATAAAGTCTTTCCACTTCGATGCAACATTCCTTTGTGAAGTAATATTTCCTATGTTGTTTCTGCTGGACCCTCGATCATGGGCCCACCTCTGCCTCAAAACAACCTTTATGATGCCTTATAATGTAACTATCTGCACCACAGTACTTAAGTTATGAGTCCATTGACAATTATAAGCTATAATGTGAATGGTCTAAATAGCCCCATCAAAAAGAAGAAAATATTATTACAGCTTAAACGTTTGAAGTGTCAAATAGCACTATTACAAGAAACCCATTTGTCCGATGATGAGCACCAGAAATTAAAGAAATCCTGGGCAGATAAGGTGTATTTCTCATCTCACCGCACAGGTAAAAGAAGAGGGGTTGCAATATTAATACATAGACAAGTTAATTTTGTTGATACATTTATACATGCAGATGGAGAAGGTAGATTTATTCTGGTAAATGGGCTGCTTGATGGCATACCTGTCTCCCTAATTAATGTATATGCCCCAAATGAGGACCAACCAGGCTTTATCAAATTACTATTTAACAGAATTACGGAGTATAGCGCTGGTCTTTTACTTATGGGGGGAGACTTTAATTGTGTAATGTCACAACAAGACAGACAACCTCCACCTAAAGTACCCATATCCAAGATGGGCAAGATGCTTAAATATTTGACTGCTGAAGCAGGAATAGTTGATGTATGGCGATCAAAATTTCCAAAAGAAAGAAATTTTACATTTTACTCTCACAGACATGCATCCTATTCAAGGATTGATTACTTTTTCACTTCTAAAGCTGAACTCCATAGAGTTGAAGACATAACCATCATGCCCATTACAATCTCTGATCATGCCCCAGTGGTTCTTCAGTGGGACATGGGACTGACACCAACTTATAAACAATGAAGATTGAACGCCTCTCTTCTTAATGATAAAGATTTCATTGCTCTCATTAAAACAGAGCTCAAGAACTATCTTAATATAAATGATACACCTGGCATGTCTCCTCTTGTACTTTGGGACTGTGCAAAAGCCTATTTAAGAGGTTGTATAATTTCTTATGCTACTGCAAAAAGGAGGCAAAAAATGGCTAAACAAACAGAATTGGAGCATAAAATTAGTGAGCTCGAACATAAGCATAAACGAGGGATGGCGCCTAATCTCTTAACTGAACTCAAAGCAGCCCGTACAGAGCTACAAGAGCTGCTATCAGAGAAGATCGAGGGAACTTTACGTTTTGCCAAGCATCAGCATTATGAACATGGAAATAGAGCGAGCAGGCTTCTGGCTTTCAAGTTACGTAAACAACAATCTTCTAATATTGTACATAAAATAAAATCTGGACACAAATATATAGTAAAGCCTAAGGAAATAGCTGAAACATTCGCAGAATTTTATAAATCCCTCTACCAAGATACTGATACATGCCCTGATGAGTCCAATATTGCTCAATTCTTACAGGATATTAATATACCTCAGTTATCTGGTGAAATTACTGCAAATTTGGATGAACCAATCCAAGATTGGGAAATAAAACAATGTATTTTATCTCTTAAAAATAATAAATGTCCTGGTCCAGATGGATTTATCAATGAATTTTATAAATGTTTCCATGAAGAACTTATTCCACTCCTCTTAAATGCTTATCACTATTCATTAGAAACAAAAACAATGGCTGTGTCATGGGCAGAAGCTACTATAGTGGTATTACAGAAGGAAGGTAAAGATCCCACTGATTGTAGCTCTTACAGGCCATTGTCTATGTTAAATGGAGATGTTCGTATTCTGATGGGTGTATTAGCACGGCGACTAAATGACATAATAACTAACATTATTCATCCAGACCAGACTGGGTTTATTGTCCGGAGACATTATGCAAATAATTTACGTCGTTTGTTTAATATCTTATCATACCAAAAACAAAGCAAAACCAAGACAGTTGTATTATCACTGGATGCCCAAAAGGCTTTTGATAGAGTGTCATGGAAATATCTGATTCAAACACTAAAAAGATTTAATTTTGGCCCTAAATTTATCGGCTGGATTGAAACCATTTACTCTTCACCTCAAGCAGCTGTGAGAGTTAATGGGTTTCGATCTACAAGGTTTAACTTGGAGCGTGGTTGCAGACAAGGGTGTCCTCTGTCACCCTTGCTCTTTGCTTTAAGTATAGAGCCATTGGCTCAACTCATTAGAGATGACAATAATATTAAAGGGGTGCTGATTGGCAAAGAAGTACATAAAATATCACTGTACGCGGATGATGTCCTACTGTATCTGACAGAGCCATCCTGTACAATTCCATGTTTAATGAAAATTATATCAACATATGGATATTTCTCAGGATATAAAATTAATGTTGATAAAACTGAGGCAATGGACGTTTTGGACAATATTTCACAACAAAGTGGCTTTCGTTGGCCTAAAGAAGGTATAAAGTATTTGGGCATCTATGTTCCCCTTTCATTAACAAGATATTTGATGCAAATTATGGTAGGATAATTAGTACTATAAAAAATTACCTAAACCGTTGGTCATCATTGCCTTTGTCTCTCCTAGGTCGCATAGAAGCCATTCGTATGAATGTTCTGCCTAGGCTTTTATATCTGTTTCAAATGTTACCAATACTAATACCTAAGTCAACATTTGAAGAAATGGAAAAAACATTCTCAAAGTTTATATGGCAGGGTAAGCGCCCTCGGATAAAATATAAAACACTTCAAAGACTTAAGGAAGAAGGGGGGGCTTAACCTGCCAAACTTGAAATATTATTTTTGAGCTTCACAATTAAAACCACTGATTTCATGGATGCAGAATGACATTCATACGAGATGGGTGGACATTGAACAAAACCTGAGCCTCAAACCACTACAAGCTTTGCCATTTGCTAATATTCCAGTTGTGGGCTTATCAAGGTGGACTAAAACCACACTTGATATCTGAAAGAGAGTTGGAATTGCCTTTAAGTTACCAACTAGTCTATCTGCCTTGTCTAGTATTGGGCATTTAAAATCCTTTATACCAAGCAGATTGGATACGAGCTTTCTCAAGTGGGCTGATCATGGGCTTATTTACATACATCAGTTAATCGATAAGGATGGTTTTGTATCGTTTGAATATTTGAGAAGACACTTCCAACTCCAAAAAAATGATTTTTTCAGATATATGCAAATACGATCTTTCTTGGTTTCTCATAAAGAGTGGGATAAAGTACTAGACCCATCACTCATTGAACATTTTTTAATTCAAACTCAAAAACACAAAGAGGATAAAAAAGTGATCTCAAAGTTATACAAAATATTTGGTTTAATGTCTCAAAATAAACCTATTCTGGCAAAACAAAGATGGGAGGCAGAGGCGGGTCAAATTTTCTCTGATCAAATGTGGGAAGAGGTATGTACAGTGGCGCATAAGACCACAAATTCAAATACATGGAGGGAATTTAAATGGAAGATATGTAGTAGATATTTCAGAACACCGGATATGGTGGCTAAGATGACACCAAATGTTCCAAGCCTGTGTTGGAGAAATTGTGGTACAGAAGTGCCTAATCACACACACATTTTCTGGTCGTGCCCTAAAATACAAACATTTTGGGATGAGGTGTACAAGGCAATAAATCATACGTTTCAAGTTACAATACCAAGGGACTTGACAGTAGCAGTTCTTGGCATCACCCCTCCGGAAATGCATGGGAGAGCACCAGCATACCTCCTAAACATACTTTTTGTAGCAGCCTTGAAATGTGTCACTGCCTCTTGGATGAAAACAGACCCACCCTCCTTCAGTGCATGGCTTCAAAAAGTTCAAGAACTTTATCACATGGAGAAGATTACTTACGCACTGAGACTCCAATTACCTACTTTTAAATCAAGATGGCATCCAGTAGAAGTCTCTTTATTGTAGTTGCTCAAGGTGGCTATTAAGCGCTTGGTTCTACTTTTTGACAGATGCTGTTTGTCTTATATTGATGTGGAATTTGTGTATTAAATAATCTTGACTACATATGGTAATTATACCTGTAATGACTCTGTTGTTAAAAATTTTAATAAAATATAAGTTCTAGAAAATGGTTCATATAGACGAGGCCTCATGTGAAACTTCATTTGCTCTACTAGGCCATGTAGTCGACAAAAAGTACACAGCATGCAGATTTTTACAAGGGCATTATTGGTTTAGTGTGTATTTTTTCAATTTCAATAAATGTGCTGTCTTTTAAGAAATATCAATGATCATAAGGGAAAAAAGAAATAACTAGAAAAGCACTCAGAGAGCGCAGACCTCCGCCAAGCGCCACAGTTCCCCCCCTGTACAGTGTTTGTGTGTACGTTTTCAGATTCCTTGACCATGAAAACATATGACTAGCAATTGGATTCACAATGATAGGATTAGTGGTTCAGTAGTAAAAGCATTACCTCCTTGGCGGAGGTAATAAACTGAAGTGTTGGTGTTGTGTCCATCTCCTTCATGTGCAAAGTCCCAGGCTGCGAGCGTTTTCATAGATCACTGAAAGCAGCACTCAGGGCTTCAGTGACGGATGCAAATTGCGTAGACAGGTTGCCGTGGGTTTTATTGGGTTTGCGCTCCGCGGAAAAAAAGAGGATTTTGAATCTTCCCCGGCAGAGAGCTGGTTTTTGCGCAGCCCCTATGGCTGGCCGGGGAATTTCTGCAAAATAATCCGGCGGCGGACAGCTGGCCGTCTCAGTTTTTGCAGCGTAGCACAAACACAGGCACGCTGGCGGGCCCGGGCCACCACTGTTTTGACGGATGCAAATTGAGTAGACAGGTTGGCGTGGGTTTTATTGGGTTTGCGCTCCGCGGAAAAAAAGAGGATTTGAAGCTTCCCCGGCAGAGAGCTGGTTTTTGCGCAGCCCCTATGGCTGGCCGTGGAATTTGTGCCAAATAATCCGGCGGCGGACAGCTGCCCGTGTCAGCTTTTGCAGTGTGGCGCAAACACAGGCACGCTGGCGGGCCCTGCCCACCACAGTTTTCCGCGTGCTTTTGTGCCTAAAACTTTGAAGAAGGTGGAGTTTGTGTTCGTCAGACACACCGGCCAGCGCCCTCTATTGCCCCTGCACACATGTTGAAAATGGCCGTATCTCACAATGTTAAAGAATCATTTTAAAAATTCCTGTATCAAGACGGTGATCCGTATCATCCCCAAAATTTAATCAGTTCTTCCTTGTACCATTTCCAACAACGCCTGAAAGTTTCATCGAAATCCGTCCAAAACTTTTTGAGTTATCTTGCTAACCAACAGACAGACAAACAAACAGACAGACAAACAGACAGACAGACAAACCCCGGCAAAAACATAACCTCCTCCTGGCCTTCGGCCTGGCGGAGGTAATAAATGACATGGGGTGACTCCAGTGAATGTGTCTGTGTTATTTCATGTCCTTATACTACTTATCCATTTTTATTAAGAAATAATAAATTTTCAACAGTCTTATACTGTCCCAGTATATTCAACTCTGGCCTTATTCTCATGCAGGGCACAAAGAGCAATAGTGCCTCGGCATAATGATGTGTAATAATGATCCAAGCTCTTTGAAACAGACACTTCACCTTGCAAATAAAAATGAAATTACAAGAATGACACAGGTGGGATTCGAACCCAGGTCTCCCGCTTGCAAAACAGATACTTTACCAGTAAGCCATCGCCTCAGTTACAATAAAGAGCCACTATTTGTGGAAAATACATTAATGGGAGAAATGCGCTCAAAATGTTCCCACATGGGAGAAGTCCGTCTTTTTGCTGCTGCCTCCATGTGAAAATTGGCTGTGACAAATCCCTTACACAGTCAAACATGACAACACAAAACATGTGGGACGGGGATTTCCATTGGGTATTCCTGCTCACTTTATTTCATGTTGCGTGCAAAATCATGAACAGCTTCCTGACCCAGTCACGTGGTCCATCGTCAACACATACGTTATGATGCAGGCCTCGAAACACGCCTCGCCAAATATTTCCTGGATAAGATCGGAGCACCCCTCGGAGCACTGGAGCCTGCCTTCCCATCACTAGTACAGAGAACTGAACTGATTAAAAGGACTATATTGAATTGAACTGAAAAGGTGAACTGAAGTAAAAAACCTGAACCATTTGAACCATTTATGGGTTGAGATTTTTGTTGCCTTTGACATAATTTTGTGGTTTTGCCTGAAAGGGACATTTGAGTTGATGGTTTGAGTTGTTTTGAAATATATTGCTTTCTTTATATTGACTGGCTAAGTGTGTTTGTGAAGTTGAGATATTGGAGTTACTTAAGGGTTCATGGTATTTGTTTTATTTACTTGCATCCTTGTGGGGGACTGTCCTAAGTTTAAAATAAGTTGGGGTTTTTTTTTTGTTTTTGTTGAAATTTGCTTCTGCTAGCACCCCAAAAAGTTAAATTAGATGGGCAATCCGTTACACAAAAAAATGACTCCCCAGATATAAAGTTTCAAACGTATAACAGACTCTTGTGTGCACAAAAGGGTTTAATACCACAAACCTGGTGGAAAACTCAACTAAAACAAGCACAATCAGTGAAGGACAATAATTTCTCTCCCTTTATAAACTTAAACTCTACCCTCCCTCCAAACAATTTCCAAAACACTGGATGAAATGGCATCAAATGAAATGGAAAAAGTGGCCCTCAGGCATGACTCTGCTCCCTCTACTGGAATGGAGGAGTTTTGGCACGATACCTTGCTCTTACTGGAGGAGGAACCCCTTAGACCAGGGGTGCCCAGCCTGGAACTCCTGGAACGTTGAGGTTTCTGTGGGAAATTTTCTCATTTCACTTCTTAATTGGTCCAAAGATTTGCAAATAAATTGCTGCTGTTGTGCATGGGTGCAAAGGTGCCGACAGAACACATGCACAACAATGACAAATTATTTACAAATCTTTGGACCAATTAAGAAGTGAAATTAGAAAATTTCCCACAGAAACCTGAATGCTTCAGGAGCCCCAGGTTGGGCACCCCTGCCTTAGACAACAGCCTCCCCCTACAGCAAGTCAAAGGAACCTACAACAGACCAAACGTCCAGAAATTGAAAAATTGAAGGACCAAGCTCAGCACTCTTGAATGTACATGGAATTAACATGTGATGATCTTCCTGCGCCATTGTTGTTACCTCCAGAAGATGACAAAAGAATAATTCAAATAAATGGAGGACAGCATAAAGAGCTATGGGAATTAAAAACATTATTATCGGAGCTAAAAAAAAAAAAAAAAAAAGAGCAAAGATAACATCCAATTCTGACTAAAAATTTGTTGGAACAAACCAAGAAAAGGAATGTCAGAACTGGAAAGAATTGCTGGAGAAACAAGTAAATTATGTGAGATGTCAGCTCACAAACCTTATCAAATGGCGACTGCAGCAACAGCATACTGATATCCTAAAGGACATACATGATGTAATGAACCCCATAGGTGCCTCAATCACTCATCTGCAGGAACAAACAACTGCTAATAGTGTCAAGCTAGAAAGCATTGCCTAAGAAATTAACGCAGTCAAGCAACAAATCCTGCACCCACCTCATCCAACCTTATCTACCACTGCAGTTCAGACAACCGACTTGGTTGAGTCCCCTAGGTTGCCTTCAATGATAAAAGCACATCTTCAGTCAAACCTGGGACTTTGCCACAGCCGATACCTTCACCAGTTGAGACTGTGGAACTGGGGAGATGTTCTTTGAGAAGGAAAAGCCCTATTAAAATTAATTTTCCATGTTTTGGGAGAAAGGATGACTGCAGTGATCCACTAAGATATTTGGAGCAGTGTCATGATTATTTGTCCTTACATCAATTCACCGATGATGAACTTCTCGCCACTCTGAGAAATATCCTTTAATCTAACCAGATTAGAAATGCATACATGGGAGGACTTTCAGTCCAAGTTTTTTTGCAGCTTTTTTGTCAGAGGACAATATGGATGAACTTGAGGAAAGAATAAGAACTCAACTACAAAGAGAAAATGAAAGTATTCAGGACTTTGCTTATCGATACAGATCACTCTGTTGCTGGAAACCAGACATCACAGATGCCAAAGTGATTCAGCTTCTCCTAAAAGAAACATCCGACCCTATTTGACCTGTCAACTAAGGAGCAGCCGGGTGACCACCATGGATGAGCTTGTTAGATTGGGGCAGCAATTGGAAAAGGACTGGGAAAAGCAATTTCAACAGCAGAAGAAGCAAAGTTTGGGCCCGCCCAATCCAAACTAATTGTTACACCAAACTAGTCAAAATCACAACCACCCATTAATGAGACATCTTTTAAACCTGCTGCAGCGTTTTGTTGGCGATGTAAGGATCCCATCCTCCTTACTCCTGTCCCCTGTACAAGGGTAAAAATTGCAAGTCGTCTTTCAAGCAACAAAACCCTCAGCCTACACCAACCTCCTCTTCTGGAAGTAATCCAACCATGCACATAACACCTACCCAGCTGAAACCAGCTGCTACCCAGCTGAACACCCCCCCCCCACACACACACACGGTTAAAACCTAAATTAAGTGTGGTTTATCACATCTTTGGAAAGCTGAGTTCAATTTCTCTAGCCACACCCAGGCCTGATTACTCCCACACCTGTTCTCAGTCAAGAAATCATTTAAATAGGAGCTGCCTGACAAAGTGAAGTAGACCAAAAGATTCCCAAATGTTGGACATCATGCTGCTGCCCAAAGAAATTCAGGAACAAATGAGAAACAAAGTAATTGAGATTTATCAGTCTGGAAAAGGTTATAAAACCATTTCTAAAGCTTTGGGACTTCAGCGAACCAGAGTGAGAGCCATTATCCACAAATGGTGAAAACATGGAATGGTGGTGAACCTTCCCAGGAGTGGCCGGCCAACCAAAATTACCCCAAGAGTGCGGCGGCAACTCATCCAAGAGGTCACAAAAGACCCCACAACAACATCCAAAGAACTGCAGGCCTCACTTGCCTCAGTTAAGGTCAGTGTTCATGCCTCCACCATAAGAAAGAGACTGGGCAAAAATGGCCTGCATGGCAAAGTTCCAAGACGAAAACCACTGCTGAGCAAAAAAACATAAAGGCTCGTCTCAGGTTTGCCAGAAAACTTCTTGATGATCCCCAAGACTTTTGGGAAAATATTCTGTGGACTAACGAGACAAAAGTTGAACTTCTTGGAAAGTTTGTGTACCATTACATCCGGTGTAAAAGTAACACAGCATTTCAGAAAAGGAACATCATACCAACAGTAAAATATGGTGGTGGTAGTGTGATGGTCTGGGGCTGTTTTGCTGCTTCAGGACCTGGAAGACTTGCTGTGGTAAATGGAACCATGAATTCTGCTGTCTACCAAAAAATCCTGAAGGAGAATGTCCGGCCATCTGTTTGTGACCTCAAGCTGAGTGCACTTGGGTTCTGCAGCAGGACAAATGATCCAAAACACACCAGCAAGCCCACCTCTGAATGGCTTAAGAAAAACAAAATGAAGACTTTAGAGTGGCCTAGTCAAAGTCCTGACCTGAATCCGATTGAGATGTGTGGTATGACCTTAAAAAGGCGGTTCATGCTCGAAAACCCTCCAATGTGGCTGAATTACAACAATTCTGCAAAGATGAGTGTGCCAAAACTCCTCCACAGCGCTGTAAAAGACTCAATACCAGTTATCACAAATGCTTGATTGCATTTTTTGCTGCTAAGGGTGGCCCAACCAGATATTGGGTTTAGGGGGCAATCACTTTTTCACATAGGGCCATGCAGGCTTGGACTTTTTTTCCCTTAATAATAAACACCTTCATTTAAAAACTGCATTTTGTTTTTACTTGTGTTATCTTTGTCTAATATTTAAATTTATTTGATGATCTGAAACATTTAAGTGTGACAGACATACAAAAAATGAGAAATCAGGAAGGAGGCAAACACTTTTTCACACCACTGTATATCAGATGAAGAGATATGGAAGGCCCAACAACAGGACACAGAAATACAAAACCTGTACCAGTCCATAGTGGATAATGGAGAGCTCCCTGTGAATGACTCGGTCAAGTTCACTATCTTGGCGGACAAAGTCTACAGAGTTAAAACTTCCTCATAGAACAATCTACCAAGTCTGCATACCAAAAGAACTCTGTGAAACTCTGTTACGGCTATTTCATGAGGATCCAATGTTTGCACATCTCAGCAGATAAAAGACCTATAAAAGATATAGTATACTGGCCAGGCATGAGCTTGGAAGTAAAGAATTATGTCCAAAAATATCAGCTTTGTCAGAGATACAAACCTGAAAATCGAAAGGTGGCAGGCAAGTTCCAACAGAAAATAGTGGGAGGGCCCTGGGAAATGCTTGGAGTAGACTTCATGGGCCCCTTTCCCCAAAGCTCCAAGGGTTATACCTGGTGGTGTTTATGGATTATTACTCTTGTTGGGTCGAGCTGTACCCATTACGGACAGCTACAGCAGAGACAGTTTCTAAAACACTCGCCCAAGAAATTTTGACAAGATGGGGAGTTCCAGATTACATTTTGTCTGACCAGGGACCTCAGTTTGTCCCTGCAGTCTTCAAAGACTTTTTTTTTTCTCTGACAGGGGAGGAGGCTAATGTAGCGGTGCTCCACCTGGATTTTTGTGCTTTAAATAATACGTTCATGACAACAAGACACAAGTAAAGTTGTTTAGTTAACTTGGAAAAGGAGCAGTGTGAAACCAAACCTAACCGGACCAAACCATCTGACTACTATTCGCCGGGCTTGTTGGCTAACACACGCTAACGGCTGACAGCACCATGGTTGTTTGTAAAGTTTGTCTGCCGGAGTACTCACAGCTGAAAGAGGACATCACACAACTTTAACAGGACCTTAGGGACAAAGCTGACATGGTCCTGGAGTTTTTGTCTATTGCCACTACACAAGCAAAACATCTCGCGATGCTCCGCTCCGGGTTCTATGCCAGAGGAGCCACCTGTTGCCCCACTGAGTGCTCTGGATGTGGATCGGAGGGCGGTGTCACTCTGCCCTGGTCTGGGTCTGCCACTGCCGGTGGAAACTATCTCTGCCAACGTCCCGGTACTGAATGCCCTCCCTGAGAGCTAAACCCAAGTCCCAATCCTGTTCGACTCCAGACAACTCAGAGCCATAGGTGCCGGTTAAAAAGGGCAAATGCCGTGTCAGACACTCCCTCCCTTAGCCTTCATCTTCATTGGACACTATGCAGCTGAGCAATAAATTTCAGATCCTGGATGATGCCGCTGAGCACCACTCTTCTCCACCTGCTCAGATGACGACTTCCGTCATCGGTGCTGCTGAGGCTGTGGTTCCTGCCGAGAAGCAGCTGCTAGACAACACCAAGAGCCGGGCCAGCTCCCACAGCTGGTCAGCTACCTGCCGAGGCTCCCCTGCTGCATCCGGCGCAGCACAAGTTGCAGCTCACCCTTGGGGTTCCCCTGCTGCCTTCAGCACAGAGCGTCTGCTAGTCCATCCACCAAAGGCTCCCTCCAGTGTTGCTGTGGCTGCTGTTGCTGTCATGGTCACTTCCGGCCCCTCCACCATTGTTGCTCACCGGGACCAGCGGCCTCCCGCCTCCACATCGGCGCGGCGCTCTCCAGCAGTGTACGTAGTAGGCACCTCCATGGTCCGGCATGTGGCAGTCTGTGGTGGACAGACCTTCTGCCCCCCAGGTGCCTGTGTAACGGACATTACATCTGCAGCTCTGCACCTGGTTCAGACTCATCCAGCCGTTGCTACAGTCGTTGGGCATGTGGGCACAAACGACCTGAAGAAGCAGCTGTCTGAGACTCTGAAACAGGCGTTCGTCCACCTCATTGACCGCCTGCTGGACACGAGGAAGCAGGTGGTCATTTCTGGGCCACTCCACTCCCTCTGCCTTGTTTTGGTGACGTGAAGTTCAGCCGCCTGCGACAGCTTCAAATCTGGCTGGAAAGCTACTGCAGCAATAAAGACATCCCCTTCATGGACAATTTTGCTGCCTTTCTCAATAAGCCAGAACTTTTTAGACCTGATGGCCTCCACCCCTCTCAGGCTGGAGTGCATCTTTTATCTACAAACATTGAACTGACTGTGCTATCCTGTAAGTCCTCCTCCTTGCTCACACAGCACACATAGTACTCCAGTTATAACCATGATCAGGTCTCATACCCACTGTCACAAATCCTCTGTACCCTCTGTTAACTGCAATAACCTCATGCAAGTACACACACACATACACTACCCAATAGCACGGCCCTTAAAATGGCATTTTTAAATGTTAGATCACTATCCCATAAGTCTTTTATTATCGGTGATTTGATTTTGAGTATGATCTTGACTGTTTATGCGAGATGTGGCTGGGCACTCGTTCAAATTAAATGGAACTAAAGGCTGGTTGTATCACCATATTTTCTCAACTTTTAATTTGCCAGAATTTCAAAATAACACTTTGTTTTTGAAATAAACACAAATTCTACTCACCATTTCTGTCAATGCCGCAGCGAAAAAAGCTATTGTAATAACTATTCCGGGCCAGTAGAGGTCGGAGTGCCACTTTTTTTTTTTTACAGCTGCCCATGCTATCATGCCACAGGCACCGAGGCATAACCCTTGGTGCTTTCATTTTCAAATAGAAGGGGGGAAAAGGGAAGGGGTGTGGCAGCTATTTTATCATCATCGTTGAATTTTAGAGATGCTACCATTGATTCTTATCCCTCTTTTAAATACCACTCCTTTGTTTTTAGCAGTTCTCCTATATTTTGTATGTGTGTTTACAGGCCTCCCAAATACTGCTCTTCTTTTATTTCTGATTTTTCACAGATTCTCTCCATTATTATTTTAGGTGATTTTAATTTACACACTGGCAATGAATCAGACTTTTCTGCAGCTGATTTTTTTTTAAATGTTCTTAACTGTATGAATTTCACCCAACATATCTCACAACCTACCCATCTTAAAGGTCACTCTCTGGACCTAGTCATCACCTCAGGCCTGTCAACACACCTATTTTAGATTTAGCCATCACTGATCATTTTTGTATATTTTTTACTTTCAGTTTTAAACAGAATGAGGATTTTTATCCCAGAACGCACTGTGAGGAGGCGCCATCTCACTGCTGAGGTGGCTCCTAAATTTATTGAATTTTTTTTTTTTTCTTAAGTGACATTCCTGCAGATTTTTACCCTCGTCTTCTGATTTTATTGTGGATGGTTTTAACAGAAAATTGAAAACAGCACTCGACACGGTAGCTCCTTTTAAAACGGAGACTTTCTACTAATCCAACCCCACCCTGGAGAACTGAAGAAATTAAACGAATAAAACAGAAATGTCGAGCTGCTGAAAGAAGATGGAGAAAAAACAAATGAGAAATTCCTTGATTGCAGTTGTTGCTGCTAAGGGTGGCCCAAGCAGATATTAGGTTTAGGGGGCAATCACTTTTTCACACAGGGCCACGTAGGTTTGGATTTTTTTCCCCTCAATAATAAACACCTTCATTTAAAAGCTGCATTTTGTGTTTACTTGTGTTATCTTTGTCTAATTTTTTAATTAGTTTGATCTGAAACATTTAAGTGTGACAAACATACAAAAAAAATGAGAAATCAGGAAGGGGCAAACACTTTTCACACCACTGTATATCTGTAGATGGCAGTGATGACACATGGGGAAAAAAATGCTGTGAAAGAAAGCCCTCAGTAATCTGCAGACAGACATGATGTTACCAAGTAAAATAAGTAAATAAAATAAAATACCACTCCGATCTTACAGCTGAATTTATAGTTACAAACCAAATCTGTGTCAGAATCCAAATTATACACGACAGCCAGGAAGAAGTCTTTTATTTCCAGATTGTAATCTCCAAACAAAGATATTTTAGACTATGGAAACATCTTTTCACTGATACAGCTGCAAATGTCACCGCTGCAGCTGCCGGGGTTCACTTGCAGGGATCCGCAATCCATCTGCCTCCAAGTAGTCTGCAGTCAGGGGCTTCTCGTTGCCTCAGCAGGTATTGTGCTGGAGCTGGGGCTCATTAGAGGGCATTTTGCCCAACATAATTCCTCCCAGGAGAGACGGATCTGTGCACGTTGCCTCGTGAGTCAACTGTATCCACCTTATTCTTGGGGGTGCCGCTGTACGAACGATTATGGACGGAACTTACGGTTTCGGCTAACCCAGTGTAAAATCATTTAGTTTGAATGGAGTAGCAGGGGCATTTAAAATAGCATTTTTAAAAGTTTTTCAAATTCATTTTAATGTATAGTCCACATACGTGTTTTCCACTGAAGTGGCAGCTAATTTCAGCACAGTAGTTTTTGTATTTTTGAATGTTTAGTTGTGGTACTTGCTGCTGTTTGTGGTGTGTGAGGCTCCTCAGAGATGAGCACAGCTCAATCTGTGGCTTTAACAGCAATGAGGAGATCATGCTCTGAAAACTAAAGGACTGTTCGTGAGATCAATGGGACAGACACAGGACAGACACCAAGACAAGAGCCAGGTATGTTTTCACTTGTATGAATGTCACAGATCTGATGTTTTACTCCGAATTTAAAATGCCCAAGCACGTTGTTGAATGTGCGCCATGCCATTACGAGCTCTACAGGCACAAGTCATTAATCATGACATTTTCTTTGTTTGCTACCGGCAAAGTCCCAGGAAACCCCAGAGTGTCTGGTATCATTTTAAAACTTAGAAATTGTACTTTTTAAAAATACCTATGTTTTTGCGGAAGACATAACTCCCGACCGGTCGAACGCGAGTTTTCAACCTAGCTAAAATATTGTTTACATCGTTAGCATCTTAGCAACGGCACAAACTAACAGAGCTACTGAGTACGAGGCCACTTTTTAAGATCATCTTTCCATCCCTCGATAGTCGTGGGAAGTGCTATGATTATGTTACTGTTTTGAGGTGCAAGAGGCCATGTTCCCGCATTTCTGATGCTGAAGTCATTGTTTTTTAACAAGGAAGAGTGTCCCGTTTCAGTGACGTCCATATGTTCTAAACTAGTACCAGAAGTTGCTACCATAATTCACGCAAGGCATCATGGGGCCTAGGAATAAAGTGGATAGTCTCCGGTAAATGTTATTATCTCTGTTACATTTACAGAGAAAGGATCCAGTTTCCAGTGGAGCTGGTTTTGGACCATGAATGAGGCAGGGTATATCTGAGGGAAATTAGTTATTATTCTCCGGGGTTTCACTGTGCTCAATAAGCCGAGTTGTAGAGATAAATCTTGTAATAATAATCATGTCAGGGTTTCCTCTGGTAACATTTTCCAGTGGCGGCCCACCACACTTGTAAATATCCCGCCATTCCTATGAGGAAATATAAATTTAAGAAAAAAAAAATGAAGGAATTACAATCCACAAGTGTGCACACAAACAACGCGCATGACCGTCACCTGCGTGGAGTTCAGAAGTGCCGTGCCTGGGTGACCACTCCAGTCACCAGGCAGTGTCTCGCTCACGCCACTGTCCGAGAGCAACATGAGCTTATTAACCTCTTGCACTCCGGTGTACCATGGGCGGGCACGTCTCTGCGTCCTAGAGCGCACAGAAGAAAAAAAAAAGCTGCATTTCCGTTCTTCCACTACAGACACAGCCGCAAACAGAAAGCCAAAGGAGTGCTTTGATTGGTTTAGATGTGATTGACCTCTCATTCGACTAATTAGAGCCTTGAATTGGGTTTCTGAAACCTTGAAGAACCAATGACTGAAAACCTAGCAAGAAGGACCCGCCTACCAACGGCTGCGAATACAGCCAGCCAATTGAAGCACAGAAGTTCGAAAGCTGTTTTGTGTAAGGCTGGGTGACACACAGGCGTTCGCCAGTCTTTTTTTATTACTACTGTTCTTATTTGTTTTGAAAAATCGTTCACCAAAACCGCAATCATGGAAGCGCAAAACCGCAATAATGGAATTATGGTTTGACCGGGTCGCGTGACCAGAACCACGAGTCCGTAACAAGCGGACCAGCTTCATGTTCATCTGACAATGAGGAAGAGAAGTTCACCAGCTACGCTGCTGATGTGAACAGGTAAGTGTTATAAGCTAAATTATTCTTTATCCCTGGAAATTGTAATCAAAAATGACTTTTGACCGATGGGTAAATTACAGCTGTGTGTAGCAGACCGCGGCGCACGAAGTCCGTGTGTCCGTGAACGCCCCCCCCCCCCATCCCGCTACTCTTCTGTAGCGGATTGCAGATATTTTTTTTTTTTTTTTTTATTTAAGTTTTTGTAAAGGGTATACAGGTCGTTACAGCAATGCAGTGTTTACATTTTCATCACATGTTCCCTTATTTTCTGATATCTGACAACATTGGAAGATTAATTCTTACAACACCCCTTATTTTTTTTATTTTTTTTTAAAGTGAAAGAAAAGGTGAAATTAAAGAGAAAAAAAAAACAAAACAAAAAACAAAAAAAAACCAAACAAACCAGTAAAAAACAAACAAAAAGAAAAAGTAAGTAAATAAAGATAAAAGAGCATCTGAGTAGCATTGGAACAAAGAGCAGAACCATTATTGAAATGGTATTTGTCAAAGATTAGATCTAATGGAAGACACATATGCGGTCCAGGGTTGCCAAAAGTTCATGAACCCATCCATGTCCTGTCTTAGTGCGAATGTCAACTTTTCCATCGAGTAAATGTCTTGGATCACGTTAGTCCAATCTTCAGGTGTAGGACAGTCCTTCAACATCCATTTTTTAGTTAGAGCTTTTTTGCTTGCCAATATTAAAACATTGAATAAGTATTTTTCTCCTCGTCTTTCCAGTGAGTCCGGTAGTAAACCCAAATACAAAGTTACAAAAGAAAAGGGAACTGTAATTTTGAATATTTTCCCCAATATTGTCTGTACATTGGTCCAATATTGGTGGATAACTGGGCATGACCAAAACACATGAAAATGATTTGCAGTCTTTTCACCACACAAGCGCCAACAGTTCAATCCCTTATGGGTAAATTTGATTTGTGCAGGTGTTCTGAAAAATCTTGCCAAGTTTTTCCATCCAAATTCTCTCCACTGCAGGGATGAGGTACTTTTCCATTGCTGTTTATTTAGCTTTTCCCATATTTCCAGATGTAAAGTGAAATTCCCCTCTTTTTCCCATCTCTCTTTTATATAAGATGTGTTGTCTCCTTTTAAGTCTTGAAGACCTTGGTATATTTTAGAAATGTATCTGATCCCTGGGATCCCTTTATATGCCATTAAGAAGACCTTCAGAACACCTGACTGGGCCCTTTCCAAAACCTCCTTTTTAAGTATATTGTTTATGTGGTGTCTAAGCTGGAAGAACCTGTAAAGGTCTTGATTTATTAGGCCTTGTTTTTTCAAATCTTCAAAACTTCTTAAGATTTGCCCTTTAAAAAAATCGTAATATTTTATCAGCCCCTTCTCCTTCCACTTTTTAAATCTGGTGTCTGTTTTATTAGGAGTAAAGTCCTGATCATAGGCGATCCATTGCAGAAGTCGATAGGGCTCTTTAGTTTGATTCTCTCTGACTATCTTAAACCAAATTTTTAGCGGGGTCTCTATCCACGGGTTAGTGTTATTCAAAAGCTTAGGTAAGACATTGTTCCCTATTATCGCCTGTAGGGGGATGTCACTTGTTATTTGGCATTCGATCTCCTTCCATTGTGCAGAGTAGACTGGGTTACATATCTCTACTAAAGTTTTAATTTGTGCGGCTTTAAAGTAGTCCCTGATATTTGGCAGCGCGAGCCCACCTTTGTCTTTGTTTAGCTGTAGGGTTCTATATCTGATTCTAGGTCTCTTGCCCTGCCATATGAATCTTGAGATCCTTCTGTCCAGCTCCTGCCATGTTTTTTTGGGAGGTTCTACCGGTATTGTTTGGAAAAGGTATAGAAGACGTGGAAGTATATTCATTTTGACTGCTTCAATTCTTTGTGCAATACCCAAGAATGGTATCATATTCCATCTTGCTAGGTCAGATTTTATTTTTGTCACCAGTGGATCATAGTTTAGTGATATAATTTTGTTGAGTTGTTTCGGGATATTGACCCCCAGATATTTCATAGATTCCGACTCCCAGTTAGTTTTGAGTTTGCTTAGTGAATAATGATTTGGGTCATAGTTGAATGTTAAAACTTGGGTTTTATGCATATTTAATTTGTACCCCGATAAATCTCCATACTCTGAAAAAACTGAGGTTAGTTCTGGTAAAGAAGTGTCCGGCTGCCCTAGGTATATTAAAATGTCATCAGCAAAGAGTGCTATTTTATGTTCCTTCTGACCAAGTGTAATACCTTGAATTTTTTGGTTTTGTCTTATCCATTGGCTCAGAGGTTCTATGAAGATTGCAAAGAGCAGTGGAGACAGGGGGCAGCCCTGACGACATCCTCTTTCCAGTTCAAAAGATGATGATAAATTACCGTTAATCCTTATTTTAGCTGTTGGTTTTTTATATAATGCCTGTATAGTTCTAATGAAGTTGTTATGAAAATTGAAACTGGATAAGATTCTGTATAGAAAAGACCAGTCAACCGAATCGAATGCTTTTTCAGCATCTAATCCTAATATGACTGCATTTAAGTTATATTTTTTTATATGATGAATTATGTGTAAAGTGCGTCGAATGTTGTCTTGTGTCTGTCTTTGTCTTATAAAACCTGTTTGGTCTAAATGAATTAGGTCTGTCAGTATATTCTCTAACCTTTTGGCAAGGATAATGGTAAAAAGCTTATAGTCCTGATTTAGTACACTGATTGGTCTGTAGTTGGAGCACTCTAGTTTATCCTTTTCAGGTTTAGGTATAACTGCAATGACCCCTTCTCTCCAGGAGGGGGGGATTTCCCCTGTGTGGAGGACATAATTAAATGTTTTCAGGAGGAGAGGAGATAGTTGCTGTTTAAAGGTTTTGTACCACTCTGCTGTATAGCCATCAGCTCCTGGGGATTTGTTAGCTTTAAGTTTCATGATTGCTTTTTCCAATTCTTTAGGATGTATTTCTGACAGTAGTGTTTTATTTTGTGACTCCGTAAGTTGGGGAAGGTTTAATGTGTTTAGGAATGCCTCGGATGCGTTTTTATGTTTTTTGTGGGAGTATAAGTTCTTATAGTAATTCTCGAAGTTTTTAAGAATATCCTGAATTCTGAATTTTATTTCCTTTGATACTGGGTCTCTGATTTTGTAGATTGCTCTTTCTGTTTGATGTTTCCTCAATTTATAGGCTAGCAATTTTGCCGATTTACTGCCTGCTTCATAGTATTTTTGTTTCAGAAATGTAAGTTTCTTCTGGATTTCTATTGTGTAGATCTCATTTATTTGGTTTTTAATTTCCTTAATCTTGAGCGAGTCAGTAGAATGAGTGTTGCCTTTGTGTTCTTTTTCTAGGTTCCTAAGTTCTGACTCTAATGTGGATAGTTTTTCTTGTCTTAGTTTCTTTTGGGTTGCCAGTTTTGCAATAATCTTTCCTCTTATTACAGCTTTACATGCATCCCACAGTATTAAAGGGGATACTTCTCCATTATCGTTATCTTCCAAATATCTGAGAATATCTGACTCCAATTCATCTTTCAATGGTCCTTTCAGGACATTTGAATTTAACCTCCAAGAAAATGTATTATTTGTGTATTTTTGGATATTTAAGTCCATGTAGATCGGACTGTGGTCGGAGAGATCCATCAGTCCTATTTTACATGTTTTTACTCTACCAATGTCTCTATTAAACATAAAAAAATAGTCAATCCTTGAGTAAGATGAATGTGGAGTTGAGTAAAATGTATAGTCTTTTACACTGGGGTTGAGTTCCCTCCACACATCACAGATTCCCATTTCTTTTAGTAGCATCCGAGTCTTCCCGTTTTGGGTGTTATTTTGATGTGGGGAATTACCAGAAGCATCCCAGTATGGATTCAGTCTAAGATTGAAGTCCCCACCACATATCACTAAACCTTGAGCTTTAGTTATCATTAGGTCGAATACATTTTTATAAAATTTCCAGTTAGCCCCTGGGGGAGCATACACATTCAGCAGGGTGATATCTTCTCCCTCTAGCCGCCCAGTTACCAAACTGTATCTCCCTTCTTTATCTTTGTGTTCTGATTTTTTTTCAAATGTAATTTTGGTTGATATCAATGTCGCTACTCCCCTCCTCCTCCCTGATTTATATGAAGATGAAGAGATCATTTTAAACCCTTGTCTACTGAGTTTATTGTGTTCCACGTCTGTTAGGTGGGTTTCTTGTAAAAGTATTATTCCTGCTTTGTCTTTTTTCATTTTGCCTAGAATCTTGGATCTTTTAACTGGATTCAGGATCCCTTTTACATTATATGAAATTATTTTGGTTACACCCTGTTTCTCCATTGTGTTGTTTTGTTTAGTATAACTGTGTGGTGGCCCTCTTTTGTGCTACTCAGAAACTGAAAGAACATTAAAAACAAGAAAAACATTAAGAACATAGTGTAAAAAACTTTAAAACAAAAAACTGTCAAAAGAACTTCCTGAGCTGAGGTCTTTTTAAAGACCCTGTAAGAGCCTTGATGGAGTGAAGGCTCTGAGGGAAATTCCTCAAACTCTGTTACGTGTTGAGGGCCCTCTCGTACCACTGAAAGTAGTCCCATGCTTTTAACGTGAGTTTCAGAACCCAATCCAAACTTGTAATGATTTTTTTTTTTTTTTCCTTTTATGCCTAAACCCTGTGAAATTGTGTGCACCCTCCCACCCCCATCACATCAAACATTCACGCAAAAACAGTATTTGTTAGTATGAGCAGAACATGTGGATTATTGTCACATTTCTATTTTAACAAGTTTTTTTTTTTTTATTACAAAGACTTATTTGTTTCAAATAATATGATTGTTCCATGAAATGTTTTACCACATGCTGAATATGCATCTCCTTTAATGTTTGTTACCTTGTATGAGGGGGGTTGGATGTGCGGATTGATTCAAGAGAAAGGAAAAAAAAAAAAAAAAAAAAAAAGGTCGCTATTCCAACCTGAAAACGGATAGTTTATCCGCGACGCTCTGGTGCTGGGTTTCCCGCTGCTGGTCCGTGGATTTTGAGGGTCTTTGTGTTGTCCATGTTTGCGCTTTGATCTTCTCACTCGGGTCTGCTGCGGGTTTAAACACCGTTACCGGGAGGCCTCTTCTCGCCATGTCAGCTGTTGCTTCTTCCGCCGAATTATAGAGACACGTTTCATCGCCGTAGAAGACCCTTAACTTCGCAGGAAATGGTGTCTGAAAGCGCAATTTCTTCTCTCTTAACACCTTTTTCGCGTCATTGTATTCCCTGCGCTTTTTAAGGACCTCCGGGGCGTAATCGTGTTCCACGTAGACTTTTCTCTCCTGGTGCATAAATCCTTTTTTCTGCCAGGCCAGTCTTACAACCTCTTGTTTTATTTTGAAATTGGAAAATCTTACCAACACCGAACGTGGGGGCGCTTCCGCCGCCGGCCTAGCGGCTAATGAACGATGTGCCTTTTCTATCTTCAAGTCGGTGGTTTGTGGAATATCCAATTTCTCTCTTAGTAAGGATTCCACGCATTCTGCCATTGAGTTAAAACCATTTTCGGTTCCTTCTATCAGACCATGAATTCTTATGTTGTCTCTTCTTTGTTTTCCTTCTTGGTCGGTTAGCTTAGCCTCTATAGCTGCTTGACTTTTGCGTAGGTCCAGCACAGAATCTTCGAGCACTTTTATTCGATCCTCTGTTTCCAAGATTCGGTTCTCGGCCTGGTCCACTCTGCTGTTTGTCCTTTTCAATTCTTCTCTGAATTCCCGAAATTCGGCCGTAACATCTCGGCGAAATCGTCGTAGTTCCTCAAATAGTGATTTCAGGCTAACCCTTTTGTTAGCTATCACCAGCTCCTCGTCTTCTGAACGGGGATCTTCCAGTTCAGATTCTCCGGCCGATACGTGTCCTAGCCTGGAGAATTTCAGTTTCTTCTGTTTTCCTTTAGACATGATGATTTTGTCTTTTGATTTTCACTCCTCCAAAAATCCGTTAAGTTTGATTTTCAAGGTGTTATCCTGGATTGAGTCTGAGAGCTTCAGTGTTAAGCTGCAGTCGCCATGGCGTCCAGACCGGAAGTCGGATTGCAGATATTTTAGTCCAACTGTGCGTAGTAGACCGCGGCGCACGAAGTCTGAAGTCCGTGCGCCGCGGTACACGGTTTGTGCGCCGCGTCCGGCACGTGAAGGCCTCCCCCCCCACCGCTACTCTTCTGTAGCGGATTGCAGATATATTGCAGATATTTTAGTCCAACTGTGCATATTAGACAGCGGCGCACCGTCACCGCTTTCCGTCATGTAGCGATGGGCGATGTCCGTCCTCTGTAGCGGGGGGGGGGAGTTGTTCTACATTACAAATATTCTAGTATAATTTTTTTTTAGTGCACTGTAGGTTATTTTTTCTTGAAAAAAATAAAAGCCACACATTTTTTACGTGGCATGCTTCTTTGTGTGTGGGGGCTTGTTTGTTCATTCATTCATTCATGAATGAATAAACAAACCCCCCCCACACACACACACACACACACACACAGCCCTTCGCCTTTCATTAGAGCCCAAGTTGAAGCTTCTATATTAAATCATTCAAAAGTTACAGACGTTTTTCCAAACTGTGCCATTTGGTACAGTTCAAAAACGCCTGGGAACAACCTGACAAAAAAACTGTGTAATATATTCATTTTTTGTGGTATTGTTACAGAATTTTGACCTCAGCTGGATAACACTTGGTTCTACATTTCTGTTGCATTTTCCAGTCCGGATCTGAAGCTGTGTGTTATTTGCAAGCATTTGTATCCAAAAAAAACACCCAGGCGAAATTTATTTTCTTCAAGTTCAGTATGTTTAGATGACTGTTACTCAGTGGCAGGAGCACTTAGAGAGATTATGACTGTTTTGCCAAAAAATTCAAAGTGTTTTCTTGTAAATGAGACCAACCCCATGAAGATGCTGCAAAGGGTTGAAGAACAGCTTTTGATTTACTTTGGGTACGTTATTTTTTGGCGTTTTTAGGGAAATTGACCAGAGTGCAAGGGGTTAAAGTACTTTAAACGCGGGAAAAAAAAAATCATAAGAGGTATGTAAGCGTTGGAGGCGTTTATCATGGTTTTAACCCGCTGGTAACGGGAGCAATAATGAAGAGTTGCTTAGCTAAAGCCTGCTTCATGCTACACCTCTGCTGTCCGCGTACGTGTAACCGGAAACCTCGTGTGACGAAATTTACGTCATCGTCTCCACTCCGCTAGTGTCCACAGTGCTCGACCGCGGACGACCCCGTGCAGCCCAAATTTTGTGACCGCGCCACCTGCCCACAACCTGAACGCATTGAAAAGCGCATGCGCAAGACTGAACGTCCCATTCACGAGGTGATGATATCGGCCCAGCATACCAAGAGAAAGAGATGAAGAAGACAATGAGGAGGTGGAAAACAAGACTTTCTTTTACAGCAGCAGCAGCATCTTCGTGGAAAAGGAGTGAAAACCGGGAAGTCAGTCAGCAGACATTGACTCTATATTTGAAGAGAAATTGTTGTTAATGTGCGTTGCTCTCGCATTTCTTAGTTGGTGAAAACCCTGGTACGTCAGCACATTGGTGCTACCTATCGGGCGGGAGTGAAACTACAAATGATGATTGTGCGCATGCGTCAACCACTTGGCCTGGGTAGATGAAAAAAGTGAGCATGAACAGCGCGGCGTGCGTGCCGGGCTTGTCCAAAGCGTACACGGACCAAAGCGGACTAGAGGGGAAATGTAGCATGAAGCAAGCTTAACAGATGCAGTAAAGAGCTCGAATTGGTTCATTTTGTCTTCTTTTTAATAATTATTTTTTTATTTTTCTTATTTCAGACAAGAATGAAAAGGAGCTGTTTTTACCTTTACCTGAGTTAATATTAACTAATTTATATTCCCTATTATGTACCTGGCAGGTTAACATGACCAAAATTCATGAAGTCAGTGACTTTAATCCATCAGCAGCCTTCAGACAAACTAAACGTGCCAACATTTGAATTTGAAAATAAGGGAGGTTTTTCCTGCTGTCTGGGTGGCGAGGAGATTTCTAAAAAAAAACAAAAAACAAAACAACTAAATGTATAGAAATTGGGATCAGTCCGCCAATGTCTCCACCTTTGACCGCCACCTAATCCACATAGCACCGGACCCCCATGATCCCTCCTGTAGGTGGTGAGCCCACTGGAGGGCGGACCCATGTAACTCCTTCGGGCTAAGCCCGGCCGGGTCCCGTGGGTGGAAACCCGGCCACCAGACGCTAGCCATCGAGCCCCTCCCCCAGGCCTGGCTCCAGGGTGGGGCCCCGGTAACCCTATACCGGGCAGGGTACACTGAATCCTTGATCTAGAATTTATCATGAGAGTCTGTTGGATCGTTCTTAGTCTGGCCCTTCACCCAGGACCAGTTTGTCTTGGGTGACCCTATCAGAGGCATATTGCCCCGGACAACATAGCTCTTGGGATCACTGGGGCACACAGACCCCCCCCACCACCACGATAAGGTGACGATCCATGAGGGATCGTTGTGAGAGTTTGGTTCATATTGCCAACACTCGGTCAGACTCATTCCCAGTGAGAGTTGGACTCCGCCAGGGCTGCCCTTTGTCACCGATCCTGTTCATAATTTTTATGGACAGGATTTCTAGGCGCAGCCAGGGAATGGAGGGTGTCATGCTTGGTGACCACAGGATCTCATCTCTGTTGTTTGCAGATGATGTTGTCCTGTTGGCTTTATCCAGCAATGACCTACAGCTCTTGCTGGGACGGTTTGCCGCTGAGTGTGAAGCGGCTGGGATGAGAATCAGCACCTCCAAGTCCGAGTCCATGGTCCTCAGCCGGAAAAAGGTGGATTGTCCTCTCTGGGTTGTGGACAGGCTCCTGCCCCAAGTGGAGGAGTTTAAGTATCTTGGGGTTTTATTCACGAGTGAGGGGAGAATGGAGCGAGAGATCGACAGACGGATCGGAGCAGCATCTGCAGTGATGCAGACGTTGTACCGGTCTGTTGTGGTAAAGAGGGAGCTGAGTTCTAAGGCAATGCTGTCGATTTACCAGTCAATCTACGTTCCTACTCTCACCTATGGTCACGAGCTTTGGGTAATGACCGAAAGAACGAGATCGCGGATACAAGCGGCTGAAAATGAGCTTTCTCCATAGGATTGCTGGACTCACCCTCAGAGTGAGGAGCTCAGTCATCCGGGAGAGGCTCAGAGTAGAACCGCTGCTCCTCCACATTGAAAGGAGTCAGTTGAGGTGGTATGGGCATCTGATTAGGATGCCTCCTGGACGCCTCCCACTTGAGGTGTTTCAGGCACGTCCCACTGGGAGGAGACCCCAGGGCACACCCAGGACTCGGTGGAGAGACTATGTCTCCCAGCTTGTCTGGGAACGCCTTGGTATCCCCTCTGAAGAGCTGGAGCAGGTGGCTGGGAAGAGGGAAGTCTGGGCTTCTCTGCTTGAACTGCTGCCTCCGCGACCCGGACCTCCGGAAAAGCAGTAGAAGATGGATGGATGAATAAATGTATAGAAATATTATAACAGAAATAACTGCATATTTAGTCTTTGAAGTTAATTTATTTCATTAAGTACAATTTTATTAATTTTTTTTCTTTGAAGTCAGAGTTAAATTATTGTTCTGTTCTGGCTGTGCAAAATTATGGTCAAAAATATAAATTGTTATAAGGAAAATGTAAAAAAAATTACCACTGTCCCAAATTTATAAAAAAAAAAATTTTTATTGTAAAAAATAGACAAAAATTAGCCATAAAATAATCGACAAACTTACAATAACATTTCAAATGTACAAGAAAATTCAATTTTACAAGAGGAAATTATAAATTTGAGGAAAATGGTTTCAAATTTAGATAAATTTACAGAGAAAAGTAGAAAACTATAACAAAATTGTTTTAAATTTTGGAGTAAAACCTCAAGCCTTCAAGACTGAAGTCATTACTCAAGTTTTTAAGTGGCTGCTCTTTGTACCCTTAACTATAAACTTTTGGTGGTCTACTTTTAATTATTAATTTCAAAGCACTGCTTTTACGCGAGTAGAATTTCTGGTTACTATACCCACCTCTGATCGTATAATTTAAGTATGCATGAGTAAATTACTATTATGAATGTTTTTTTTTCCCTTCCCTACTCTCTTAATGGAACAAAAGAAACACTAGAATAACTAGAAAAGCACTCGGAGAGTGCAGACCTCCGCCAAGCGCCACAATTCCCCCCATACAGTGTTTGTGTGTACGTTTTCAGATTCCTTGAGCATGTAAACATATGACTAGCAATTGGATTCACAATGGTTATTTGTTTATTTGACAGGGACAGTGCAATAAACACACAATTAATCAATGACAATCAATCTGATAGTGATAGGATTAGTGGTTCAGTAGTAAAAGCATTGCCTCCTTGGCGGAGGTAATAAACTGAAGTGTTGCTGTTGTGTCCATCTCCTCCACTGACGGATGCAAACTGGGTAGACAGGTTGCCGTGGGTTTTATATTATATTGTAACGTGCTGCTCGACGTGGCGACGTCCCACCGGGAGGTTCGAACTCACGCCTCCCGCTCCGGAGTCCCGCACTCTACCTGTGTCGCCAATAGGGTCAACCCACTTGGCAAGCCAAATAGGGTGCTCATATTGAGTTCGCTACAATATTATTGTTTTGGGGGTTGCGCTCCGCGGCAAACGACAATTTAGAAGCTTCGCCGGCAGAGAGCTCGTTTTTGCGCAGCGCCTATGGCTGGCCGGTGAATTTCTGCCAAATGCGCAGCTCCTATGGCTGGCCGGGGAATTTGTGGCAAAGAATCCGTCGGCGGACAGCTGCCCGTGTGAGGTTTTGCAGTTGCACGCTGGCGGGCCCAGGCCAGCAGTGTTTTCCGCGTCCTTTTGTGCCTAAAACGTTGAAGAACGCAGAGTTTGTGTTGCAGACACGACGACCAGCGCCCTCCATTGCGCCTGCGCACATGTTGAAAATGGCTGTATGTCACAGTGTTGAATGAAAAATGCTTTAAAAAATTCCTGTATCCAGACGGTGAACCGGATCACCCCAAAATTTAATCAGTTCTTCCTTGTACCATTTCCAACAACGCCTGAAAGTTTCATGGAAATCCGTCTAAGATTTTTTGAGTTATCTTGCTAACCAACAGACAGACAGACAAACAGACAAACCCCGGCAAAAACATAACCTCCTCCTGGCCTTTCGGCCTGGCGGAGGTAAAAATACAAAAAAAAAATACACATTTTTGTCATTTATGTAAACCATGACAAAAAAAATCCTGCAGGACAAAACATGGCACTTGATATTTTCTAACCTGTTTGTACAGCCGTGGACAAAATTGTTGGTACCCCTCTGTTAATGAAAGGAAAAACCCACAATGGTCACAGAAATAACTTGAATCTGACAAAAGTGGTAATAAATAAAAATTCTATGAAAATTAACCAATGAAAATCAGACAGTGCTTTTGAATTGTGGTTCAACAGAATTATTTTAAAAAACAAACTCATGAAACAGGCCTAGACAAAAATGATGGTACCCTTAACTTAATATTTTGTTGCACAACCTTTTGAGGCAATCACTGCAATCAAATGATTTCTGTAACTGTCAATGAGACTTCTGCACCTCTCAGCAGGTATTTTGGCCCACTCCTCATGAGCAAACTTTCTCCAGTTGTCTCAGGTTTGAAGGGTGCCTTCTCCGGACGGCATGTTTCAGCTCCTTCCACAGATGTTTTATTACATTGAAGAAGATGATAAAATAAAGGCAGCGTTGGTTTTTTAAATAGCTTTATTATCACCCGCCTTCATCAGAACTCGGCTACAGCCCATGGTTTGAGCGGGCTGCCGCTTCGTTCCTCCAGCTCTCAAAGAGGAGACAGTGTGTGTGTCTCGCAGCAGATGCAGAATCAGAGTGAGAGAATGAGAAGCAGATTTACAGCACAGTGCAGCTTATATACTCAACTCAAACAATAGATCAAAGACATTCACAGCAGTCAATCTGGGCATTTGCATATCAGAGGTACAGACAGGATGCATGAACACAATGCATGGATGACACTTTAACCTCATAGCTGTAAACGCAGCATGCAGCGGAAAAAACCCAGGAGTGCGAGCTGACTGTCTCTGTTCTGTCTCTGTGTTGTGGGGGTTGAATTCAAACCGCTACACTGCTCCCCCCCAGAGGGAATGGTAGGGGACCGTGACCTCGGTGTTGCAGTTTGGGCAGCGAGCAGGGAAAAGCTCTGTGCAGGGGGAGGGGGTAGCAAATGCTGACTGGGCGCGGGAAAATCGTTCGAGTCGCGCCAAAAGTGTTTGCTGCTCCGCGATGTCCCGTCTGAACATGCGGAGATAAGGAAAAGAAAAAAAATTAGTCTCTGACTCCTCTCGTGGCCATGAAGAAAAGCAGGAGCAGCGGCAAGAAAAAAAAAATAAAAGCAGAGGGACTGGCGTGTTGACTTTAGGGCAGACGTAACCCTAACCTCGGGAACCGCAGACAGCTGAATTCCCCTTGTGTGCCGTGGCTAAGACCATAAAATCCAGTGAGCAAGCTGCGGGCCTCAGGTGTACCAGCAAGCCTGAAGGGCCAGTGTGCAGCAGAAGGAAGGCGGTCGGAAAAGCCGTATTTGTCCCGTGCGTAGTGCGCCGTCCTCGTCACCCCCGGTGCGCGTGCCGGGGCTCCGTGCGTGGGTGGGCCCGCTGGAGAGGAAATCAGGGTCAGAAACTTGGTGGAGATCAGCGCAGTCTGCGCCGAAAAACATCTCTGACGAGCCGTGGCTGCAGATTAGTCATGGTGCGTTCAGGTCCACGTGTGCTCCGTTGGCCATGGGAGTCGCCCGCATGTGCTTTGATGTGGAGGAGCTGCGCGGCCGGTCCCGCATGGATGTGCCGATCTCGGCGAGGGCGCGCCATGACGTTCTCTGCCGCTTACCCGGTCTTGGTTGATGTCCTGAGAGCGGCTCGCCCGCCGTGGGCTCTGCGTCGAGGTCTCCCTGAGGCCGCAGGGAGGGAAGACCAGTCAGGCCGCTGTGACGGAGCATTCATGCCCGGGTGCTGCGTTCGCTGGCCGCTCGTTTTCTTCAGTCTCGGGTCGCCAGCGTGGCTGTTCAGATCAGAAGGTTGCGTTTGCACAAAACGTGTGCATTCCGGGGTCACCAGTGAAGAAGATGATAAAATAAAGGCAGCGCTGGATTTTTAAATAGCTTTATTATCACCCGCCTTCATCAGAACTCGGCTACAGCCCATGGTTTGAGCGCGCTGCCGCTTTGTTCCTCCAGCTCTCAAAGAGGAGACTGTGTGTGTCTCGCAGCAGATGCAGAATCAGAGTGAGAGAATGAGAAGCAGATTTACAGCACAGTGCAGCTTATATACTCAACTCAAACAATAGATCAAAGACATTCACAGCAGTCAGTCTGGGCATTTGCATATCAGAGGTACAGACAGGATGCATGAACACAATGCATGGATGACACTTTAACCTCATAGCTGTAAACGCAGCATGCAGCGGAAAAAACCCAGGAGTGCGAGCTGACTGTCTCTGTTCTGTGTCTGTGTTGTGGGGGTTGAATTCAAACCGCTACAACATTACCTTCTGTGTCTTTGATTTTCAGATCATTGACCAATCTGAAATATTTTTTATATGGAAGCAAACAGGTTAAATCAGACCAGAATGGCAGGCTAATTTGTATCTGTAGATGCCAGTGATGGGTAATTTTCTCATTTTCAGACTGACTCCCCCCCTCCAAGTTATTGCTATTCTCCTCTGGCTCAGGAAATATTAACTTATTGATGTTTACTTTTTATTCATATATGATTTAGAAAGAAAATCTTGAAATTTTTGAGAATCAAGTCTCAAATGCACATTAAAAATGTTTTCTCACAACACTGCAAAATTATGAGGGGAAAAAGGTGCACATAAAAAAGATGGTCCTTATGTGATTATTATATCTAACTGTAGAATTTACAGGAAGTGCATATTGTGATACTATGGAGAGATGAATAATCAGGCCGAGCATTCAGAGCAGATGAAACTTTATTCTCTTCCTCTCACATCCACCAGAATCCAAAACATTAGAAACACAGGTTGCAGGCACTCTCTTTTATATTAACCCTCCTCCACTACCTGAGGTGCTGTATATTTACATACCAACCCCCCCATCTGAGATCTGCCATCTCTTCAGTCTGAGGGAAAACTACTGAGTGGCTCCCCCCCCCCCCCAAGACTATCAGACTGAGCCTTAATCCTCATGTCCTTTGGGCTTCAGCCTCCGTCCATAGCTGCTGTAACGGGGGATCTTCGGCTCCGAGGCTCTGCTGTGCCGGTGGGGGGGTTCCTGGGGGTGCGTCCATCTGTGGGGGGACAGTGGGAGGGGGGACACCTTCAGCATTCTCGTGTGACTGATCTGACGAGTCATTTACCTGGGGAGTTCTCAGTGGGGGTCTTCCGCGCCGAGGAAGAGGCCAACACCATCTGTTCATCTGCTAAAACAAAGGCGGGCTTAAGCCTGTTTATACAGATTGTTTCCCGGCGACCCCCAAGTCTAACACAAAATGTTTGGCCCCGGGTTCCAGCACTCTGAATGGGCCATCGTAGGGCGGGCGCAATGGGGCCCGGTGGGCATCGTGCCTGACAAATACGAACAACGCGTCCTTCAAGGTCTTAGGCACAAAAGCACGGGGAAAACAGTGGTGGGCCGGGCCGGGTAGCGTCCCTGCCCCTGCGCTATGCCGTGAACGCGGGGATGGATCGGTGTTCAGCGCGGGGTTATTGGGCAAAAATTCCTCGGGGAGCCGCAGTAGCTGGGAAAAAACCAGCTCTGCTGGGGAGGCCGCCAAATCCTCCTTCGGTGCTGAACGCAACCGTAATAGAACCCACGGCAACCGGTCCACCCAATTTGCATCCCTAAGCGAAGCCCTGAGCGCTGCTTTAAGCGATCTATGGAAATGCTTGCATAACCCATTGGCCTGGGGGTTGTACGCAGTCAGCGATGAATTGTGGCGCCCAGGCTCCGGGCCATGGTGGACCAGAGGTCGGAAACAAACTGTGGGCCCAGATCGGACGTGATGTCCAAAGGGGCGCCGAAACGTGCCACCCATGTCGTCAAAAAGGCATGTGCAACTTCTGCGGACGCGGTGGAAGCTAGCGGGACTGCTTCAGGCCAGCGCGTGGTGCGGTCCACCACTGTCAGGAGGTGCGTGAAGCCCTGCGATGGCGGGAGGGGGCCCACGAGGTCCATGTGATCGTGGTCGAACCGCTTAACCAGGATATGGAACGGCTCCAAGGGGGCCTTTGTGTGCTTGTGCACTTTGGTTCATTGGCACGCTACGCAGGCTGCCGCCCATTGTTTCACCTGTTTGCGCAGGCTCGGTCAGACGAACTTCGCTCCCACCATTTTGACTGACACGTGCACTCCTGGGTGCTCCAGGGAGTGAACCGGCTCAAAAACGCGGCGGCGCCAAGCGCGTGGGACCACCAGGTGCGGGCGGCCCGTGGAGACGTCACAGATTGGGGGGGGGGGGGGGGGGCGTCCTGCAGTACTCTGCTCTCCAACCTTGACCCTGTTGATCCAGACTGGAGCGCGCAAACGTCCACATGGCCATGTAATCTATCCCCACGTAGACTGGGGCCACTAATGCGCGCGAGAGGCAGTCCGCCACCACGTTGAGTTTACCGGCCACATGCTGAATGTCAGTCATAAACTCCGAGATCGCGGCCAGCTGTCTCTGCTGCCGGCCCAACCATGGTTCCGAAACCTTGGCCATCGTGTACGTTAGCGGCTTGTGGTCCACGAACGCAGTGAAGGTGCGCCCTTCCAGCCAGAACTGGAAGTGGGGTATGGCCAGGTGGAGAGCCAGTAACTCTCTGTCAAACGCACTGTATTTACACTCACTGTCGCGCAAAGACCTGCTAAGAAATGCGAGCGGCTGCCAAGAACCAGCGACGTGCTGCTCCACGACTGCCCCTATGGCCACGTCCGAGGCGTCGGTAGTGAGCGCTATCTGAGCCGCTAGGTCTGGGTGCGCCAGCAGTGCGGCATTCGCCAGGGCTGTTTTAACCTCAGAAAACGCCTGCTCGTGTTCAGGAGTCCAGTCGACTCTGTCCGCCGGTTTCTGTTTTTTAAGTGCGGCGTACAACAGCTGCATGAGCTGGGTTGCGCAGGGAAGGAAACTGTTGTAAAAGTTAACCATCCCCAAAAACTCCTGCAGCGCCCTGACCGTCTGAGGCCGGGGAAAATTCGCCACTGCACCCAACTTGTCTGGCAAAGGTATCGCTCCCTCCAGTGAGATGCGGTGGCCCAAAAAATCAATTCCCGTCACCCCGAACTGGCACTTCGCCGGGTTGATTATTACCGTGCTCCTCCAGCCTCTGGAAAACTGTCCTGAGGTGGGTTACATGTTCGTCCTCGGACGCGCTGGCCACCAGGATATCGTCCAGGTAGACGAACACAAACGACAGATCGCGCAACACCACATCCATCATGCGTTGGAATGTCTGTGTTGCTCCTTTTAATCTGAAGGGCATGCGTAAAAACTCAAACAAGCCAAACAGAGTTATTACCACTGTTTTGGGTACGTCCTCCGCGCGCACTGGGACCTGGTGGTAACCACAGACCAGGTCTATTTTAGAAAAAATGCGTGCTCCAGCGAGGTGAATGGAAAAATCCTTAATATGGGGAATCGGGTAGCGGTCGTGCGCTGTGGCGTTATTCAATCTGCGGAAATCACCGCACGGTCGTCACGATCACTCGGCCTTAGGGACCATGTGTAGCGGGGATGCCCATGGGCTGTTTGAGCGTCTGATGATGCCCAGCTTTTCCAAGTTGGCAAACTCCTCGCGCGCTATGGCCAGTTTAGCTGCGTCCAGGCGCCGAGGTCGTACAAAAACGGGCGGCCCCGTGGTGGTAATGAAGTGCTCCACCCCGTGTTTAGTGACGGTCGCCGAAAACGTCGGGACCGTAAGTGCTGGGAACTGGGTGAGTAGTGTGTGGAACTTACCCCCTGTCGCTGTGACGTTGGCTGGTGTTGTGGGCCCGGCTCCTCGAGCTGTGCAGGAGAGAGAATCAAAAGACATTGCGTTAATCAGGCGTCTGTTAGCAACATCGACTAGTAGTCCATGTGCACACAAAAAATCAGCACCTAAGTGGGGAAGCTGCATGCCACTATGACGAATGTCCATTGGTATATACGGCCATGCAAGGATACAGTCAGTGTCCTCTCACCAAAAGTCTTAATGTCTGAGCCGTTTGCGGCCGTCAGTTTCGGGGGCGCTAGTTCTCGCCAGCCAGTCGGCGTAGGACTGCAGGATGAGGCTCTTTTGGGAGCCGGAGTCCACGAGGAACCGTCTCCCCGTGTGGGAGTCTGTCACATAGAGCAGCTTGCTTGCTTCACCGGCGGTCGCAGCTGCTACCGACTGCCGGCCCTGGCATTTCCCGAGCGCTTGAATTGGCACGGTGGCACGCATCAGCGTGCGTCCTCTCCAAAACGGCGGTGGTAGAAACAGAGCGTGTCTCTCCAGTGCTTCTTGGCCTCCGCTGCAGCCACTGTCGCTGGCTCCTCACTTCCGCTAGCCGTCTCGCTGGGTTCCGACGCCGCTGCGTTCACTGTGAGGGCTCTGGTGGTGAGGATGATCCGATCTGCCTCTTGGGCTAGAGCCCGGTAGTTGCACGCGGGCAGCAGCGGCGAATTGGCAAGGACCGCCCTGGCCGCTGTCAGGAGGTTCTGGAGGAAAAGGTGAGCAAAGAGGAAATGGCCGTCATCTGTGCCCATCAACGCCAACATCTTGTCCATCAATTCGACCGCCGACCCGTTTCCCAGGTCGGAGCGCGTCAGGAGCCTCTCCGCTCTCTCACAGTCCGAGAGCGTGTAGCGCCGGGTCAGCGCGGTTTTAAGAGCACCATATTTGTCGCGGGCTGGGGGCTGTTGGAGCAGGCTCGCCACCTGCTGGGTTGTGCGTGCGTCCAGTGCTGCAACCACGTAGTAGTATCTGGTGTCGTCTGCCGTTATTCCCCGGTGCGCGAACAGGGCCTTGGTGTGAAGGAACCAAGACTTTGGGTTGTGTAGCCAAAAGTCTGGGAGTTTGAGCGAAACGGTGCACGCGTTGCTGGCACTTCCTGTCTAGGTCGTCTCCGGGGTGTTCGCCTCGCGTTCCATTGTGCGTCAAGGGTCACCAGTGTGGAGAGATGAATAATCAGGTTGAGCATTCAGAGCAGATGAAACTTTATTCTCTTCTTCTCACATCCACCAGAATCCAAAACATTAGAAACACAGGTTGCAGGCACTCTCTTTTATATTAACCCTCCTCCACTACCTGAGGTGCTGTATATTTACATATCAACCCCCCCATGACAATTCCCCTTGTCCCCTATCACCTTTGATCTGCCATCTCTTCAGTCTGAGGGAAAACTACTGAGGGAAAACTACTGAGTGGCTTTCCACAATACAAGATTACTTGCACTACTCACAAAAAGTTAGAGATATTTGGCTTTCGGGTGAAATTTATGGAAAATGTAAAAGGTTAACGCTCCAGTGATATGATACCATGAAAGTAGGGCATTTAATTTTTTAAATTTTATTTAGAATCCTTTATTAGTCCCACAATGGGGAAATTACAGGGCATCCACATGAGTGGATGAGGCAGCCACTGGTGTGGCGCCCAGCCCTTTCACCATTCACACACACATTCACACCTGGGGTCCCTTTAGAGTCTCCAGTTAACCTAACTTGCATGTTTTTGGCATGTGGGAGGAAACCGGAGAAATCCTGGAGTAAACTCGCGCAGATATGGGGAGAACATGCAAACCTCCACACAGATCACTGTTGGTCAGGGGCTGGGATCAAACCCAGGATCCTCCGGCCAAGGGTGAGATGTTGTGTTGCCGCAGTGCTAACCACTCCGCCACTACGCTGCCCAGCGCAGTGGCAGAGTAGAGTTAAGTAGAAGCATGCAATGGTGATTTCCTCATCTCAAACAATTTATTGAAATAAAAGCCAACAACATATTATCTGCTACTTGCTAATTTATTTAAAACTGCTTTGACTAGTATTACTCATTCTTATTATTGTTATTATTATTATTATTACTAACTAACTAACCTGCATTTATATAGCGCTTTTCTAGCCACAAAGACCACTCAAAGCGCTTTCACTAGTACTAACCCTCTATTCTAAGGGCCTATAGGAAACAGATATCTAGGGACAATTTAGAACAACCAATTAACCTAACATGCATGTCTTTGGATTGTGGGAGGAAACCGGAGCCCCCGGAGTAAACCCACACAGCACAGGGAGAACATGCAAACTCCATACAGAAAGGTTCCAACCCCTGCCAGCCTGGGGATTCGAACCAGGAACCTTTTAGCTGTAAGGCAACAGTGCTAACCACTGCACCACCGTGCTGCCAATTATTATTATTATTATTATTACTTATTATTCTACACTTATTGCATGTTTTTAGTCTTTTAGTTTATCTCTTTATCTCATCATGTTTTTAATGTTGCAGCATGGCACCGAGACAAATTCCTAGTTTGTGTACTACATGAACAATGGCAATAAATCTGATTCTGACAACAGTGGTGGGTATACCACAGCAAAAAATGTCAGTGTCTCAATAACTTGTCATGCGCCCTTCAGCATCAATTACAGCTTGACAACGATGTCTAATGCTGTTCACAAGTTGAATTATTGTCTGCTGAGGCATGGCATTCCACTCTTCTTGAAGGGCGGCCCTCAGCTCATTGAGGTTGTGAAGTGCTTTGTTACGAGCCTCTACACAGCGACTCGGCTGATCCCATAGGTTTTCTATGGGATTCAGATCTGGAGAAAGTGCAGGCCACTCCATTTGAGGTACCCCAGCCTCCAGAAGCTGTTCCCAAATGGTGCAGCTTCGATGAGCTGGAGCATTGTCGTCCATGAAGATGAAATTAGGCCTGTGTTGTTCATGCAGGGGCACAATGACTGGATTAATGATGTTATTCAGGTAGTATTGGCTTGTCACTGTACCATTCACAGGGTGTAGGGCAGTTCTGTATGGACTAGACACACCTGCCCAGACTGTAACACCACCAAAGGCTCGTCTGGTGACAATGGTGGCTGATGCATAGCGCTGATGCATAGCGCTCTCCTTGATGTCTTGACATCATTTCTGCTCATCGTGAATTGACTTTCATCAAAGAACAGTGCTGAGGCCCACTGGTCCCTTGTCCAGCGTAAATGCTCCCTGGTCCATGCAAAACGATGACGCTTGTGTCTGGTGGTATGGTCAGGTACTCTTGCAGGTCGTCTAGCACGCAGACCATGCTGATGTAAACGGTTTTGAATGGGCTGATGTGACACGGGTGTCTCTCACCTCCCTTAAATGTGCCTGGAATTGAGTGGCATTCATCATCTAGTTACGCGGGGCACTGTTCACAATGAAGCTGTAATCAGCGTGGGATGTGGCCAAAGGACGTACACTTCTGTGCCTTTCTGTGACTCTTCCAGTCTCTCTGCATCTCTGTTGCAGCCTGCTGATGACACTCTGTTGCACTCTTAAGCTCAGTGGCCACTTGCCTCTGAGAACATCCTGTTTGAAGCCTCGCAATGGCAAGATACTGTTGATCAATTGTTAGGTGTCGTCTTGGTCTCATGATGTCAAAATGTGAACAGCATGATGAAGAGGACTGTTTAAATACCAATTCTAATTGAAGCAGAAAATGTATTGGTTGATTCATGGATCAAACAGCTGTTGTGGATTTTGCCATTAAGCGCCTTGTTGAGAACAGTAAGTTATGCAAAAGTATTGAAACATTGAACAGTTGGACATGTGCATTCAAAAGGTTAGAGAAGGTCAAATTAAGTTCACCTGGAAAGGTTATAGTGCTTTTTAGGTGCATCCTGAAATTTCACCCAAAACCTGAATATCCCCAACTTTTTGTGAGTAGTGTATGTAAATTTTTGTCATATTGCACCGCCCTAGTACACTGAGACCATGACCTCTGGCTATGGGTTTGGGGTCAAAGTTCAAGGTTGGCACTCCCTATGATCTCTTACTATAGAACATGTAAAGCTCTCTCGGGTCACCAAACTTGCTACACAGGTTCAGTTCGGGATCCTGCTCTACAAATATGGGTTGTATACTTTGTTGTATATTCATGGATGATGGGTTTATCATAATCTGGTTCTGCCACAGTAATTATATTGAAAAGTTGAAAACTGCTCTCTGTCAGTAACTATTGGGATCTTCAAAGAAAACTGAGGCGGGGGATATTGCACTTGCCTCAGAGTGCTCTTTTTTTTTCTTCTTTTTTTTCTTTACTTTACCACTGGGGCTCATAAATGAGCACATCACTTCATACTACATCCCCATTGACTGGTTAGTAAATGTCAGTCTTGGCAGCAGTGAAATTTCTAAGTTATGTTTAATGCGTCTGTGGTTACAAGACCGTCCCATTGGCCCACTCTGAATGTCTGTTAGTGCAATGCAAGACTGCAGCCGAAAGTCCCAGCGGTGTGCGCTTGGTTTTAAATAGCCTTTGTCTGCTTTGTTGTTGCTAGTTAAAATTAGATTTGTCCATATTACCTGTAAATTAAATCATCTTAAATGTTGAGATCAACTGAACTGAGACATTCATCCGTAGTGAAACAGAAAATGTTTTGTTTCGTTACCAGCACATGCTGGACATTTGTTTCAGGATGTACTTACATCAGCTAAATCACTAGGGGGCGGTGGTGTAATATTAACCAACTAAACTTGGAGCTGATGTTAAAAAAAATCAATAAAACTGCAAATTGCCAATCACCCATATCCAAACATCTGATTTATTTTGTTGTCAGATTTGTCAGAGAAGAGTGTCAAGCAGTTTTGTTTGATTTTAGTGCTTTGTTGAGTAGTTTTATACAACCCAGCTGTTATTTTTTGGGGGTATACTTTATTAATCCCAGAGGGAAATTACAGGGCATCCACCTGGATGGATGAGGCAGCCACAGTGCAGTGCCAATCCCTTCACCATTCACACACACACACACATTCACACCTAGGACCACTTTAGAGTCTCCAATTAACCTAACCTGCATGTCTTTGGCCTGTGGGAGGAAACCAGAGTACTTGGAGTAAACCCACGCAGACAAGGGGGGAACATGCAAACTCCACACAGAAGGGTCACCGATGGTCAGGGGGTGGCATCAAACCTACGATGGCCAGGGGTGGAGTCGATCCCGTGACCTTATTACTGTGCTGCCTCAGTGCTAACCACTGTTTCACCGAGCTGTGGAAGGTTAAGGGTTGACAGTCTCATCAGTATCAGGTCACCATAAACCGTGCCACTGTGTGTCTGCAGGAGGTGGAGACGGAGCAGTACTACACGTTGTTTCTGGAAACGCTGAAGGAGCGTGGCTATGATGGCTACTTCTGTCCAAAATCTCGTGCCAAACTGGTTTCTGAGCAGGAGAGGAAACACGTGGATGGCTGCGCAGTGTTTTTCAAGACCGAGAAGTGAGTTCATGAGCTTTGTTTTCCACTCTTCTCAGTTTAATCAGAGGATGTCTTGGTTTCCATCTGAAATATAAACTGCTTTGTTGGTGTCCCGTCAGGTTCACTTTGGTCCAGAAACATACTGTGGAGTTCAATCAGGTGGCCATGGCCAACTCTGAGGGGTCAGAGGTCATGCTGAACAGAGTGATGACCAAAGACAACATTGGGGTGGCTGTGCTGCTGGAGGTCAATAAGGACCTGTTCTCCAGTGGTAAGGATGGAAAGTGAACATTGTGCAGATGTTTAACAAAACTCAGAGAATTTAAATGTCCATTAGGCCATGAATAAATAAGTCAAAGTCAACTTTATTATCAATTCTGCCATATGTACAGCATATACAGACAATTGAAATTATGTTACTGAGACCCACAGTACGACAAGGTAAACACTAAGTTGGAAATGTGAATATAAAGTATAACATCTCAAGCCAAACATTAAACATTAGTGCAAAGTAAACAACCCCCAACCAGAAGCTAACTAAAAATACTAAGGGTGTGCAAAATAATACGATAAAGATTAAGACAGCATGTAATTCTTGTTGGCTCTAATTTTTAATGGTTTATATTTTGCTATATAAACAGGTGATTGTCTCACAAGTTTGCAGATTTCATGGAGAGAAACTGATCTGTCATCAGAACAGCTGTTTGACCAATTCATTAAGCTCTTCATCCATTTTCTGCCACTTAACGGAGATATATGTAATGTTCCAAAAATGTTCATACTTGGCAACCCATGTATTCATCAAGTGATCCAGTCTACCTGTTCATGCTGATGCACATGCTTGTACTCCTCTGGTCGAAGAGGACTAAGCAGCATAAAAACACTTTCATTATTTACAAACCCCAATTCCAGTGTAGTTTAGTTTAATGTTTATTTGAAAGGGACATTACATACTAATGAACATTAATACAAATGTAAGTTTGCCAGATTTAGCAATACTGTTAATATGCATCTGTAGTCCCCCGGCGGGTCACAAAAACACACAATCATACACAAGAACAACTGCAATGAAACTGTACCAAATGGATATGCTGAAGTGCAAGAGTTAAGGTGTTACAAAACCAAACATTTAAATGTCACACCAGTGAAGTGCTGTGTATGCGTACACACACATGCACCCAAGCACCTCACAGCAACAAACAAGAGGCAGGGCATATGTGTGTGATGCACGGGCGCGCGCGCACACACACACACACACACACACACAGTATGCGTGTGCCACAGAGCAACCACTAGTTATGGGTACAGTTTTGGTTGTTTAAAAGACAATTTTAACAATGAGTCTTAAAAGTGTTTAGTGTGGTACATTCTCTGATTGCAGGTGGCATATTATTCCAGATCTTGGTGCCCCTCACTGATAGCACAGATTGAGCAAATGTGGTGCATCTGTGGGGGACCTCACAGCCTCCTCTAGTGATTGCTGTGGTGGTTGTACCAGTGACAGTTCTCAGTTTAACATATTCTCCCAGGAGGGGTGGTGCATAGCCATTTAATATTTTATAAATTGAACTGGCAAATTTGAGAGTTTTATAATTTTCAAAAGACAGAAGATTGTATTATTTGTAAATGTTAAAGCAATGATATATGGGATCTTTCTTATCAAAGATTTTTATGGCTTTTAAATTAAATTAAAATTAAATCACCCTTATTGTCATTCAACCGTACAACCAATCATGTACAGTAGAACGAGATTGTGTTTTACCTATCTACTGTGTCAATCACACACACCCCAAGTGTAGAATCAGAGGGCCGCTGCCATGCAAGGCGCCGCCACAGATTTCCCTCCTCCATCCATTATTGCTGAGCACCAAGCTGGATGGCAGGAAGTTCCACTTTTATATGGTCTTCGGCATGACCTGGCCGGGATTTGAACCCCTGCCTCCCGGGTGTGGGGCGGGTGCTCTACCAACTGAGCCACCACTCCGGTATAAAGATACAATGGGTTTGATTATGGTTACACCAGTGAGTGATCAGTTGGTAAAACAATAATTGATGTGTGAGAAGACCATTGCATGCAGAAACATTTTCACCACACAGACTGTCAGCGATGGTCTAATTTGTTTAAAATTTCTTAGATTGCATTTGATTATGTTTGAGATTTTTTGATGTGTTTTTAAAGGTTAATGAGGAGTCTAAAGTCACACCGAGGTACTTAAATTTCTCGACTAGTTACAGCTCCTCCCCTTTTAAGAAAATGTTTGAGTTTGTTTGGTAAATATCATGAAAACAGTTTTTTTTTTTTTTTTTTTTTAGTGTTTAGTAGGAGACATTAATTATCCTGCCAGTCATGGATTTGGGTCATCACTGTTGTAAGAATACAGACGGCTTCCTGTGTGTTTTTTGCAGGTGTGAATATTACCATGTCATCTGCATACATTTGTTTATGAATGTTTCTGCATGCATTTGGTAAATCATTTATGTGTAGGGAGAATAGTATTGGTCCAAGTATGGAGCCTTGTGGGACACCCACTTGACATTTCAAATATGGTGATTTGACACTGTTGACCATTACACATTGCTGTCTGTCGGTTAAATAGGATTTCATCCATTTGACTGCATGTTGTGAAAAATTAAACTGAGTAAGTTTGGTTAAAAGGATGTTGTGGTCAACGGTGTCAAACACCTTCTTCAGATCTAAAAACACAGCGCCTACACAATTGCACTTATCGAAGAACAAGCTTATTGCAGAGTCTGTTTAATGGTGGGCTCAGAACCCAAACTGTGTGTGATGCAGGGGGGTGTTCCCATAATTCAGATGTTCACATAATAGTGTGGCCACCCATTTTTCAATTATTTTGGAGATGAGAGGTAAGATGCGGAGTGGTCTTGGTAGTTGTTTATATCAGTTTTACTCCCTGTTTTGAAAATTGGTCTGACCACTCCTACCTTCCAAGCAGTTGGGACGACAGCATGTTTGATTGACAGATTGATTAAATGAGTAATTGGACAAATGAGATTCTTTATTTTCTTTTAAAAAATTTGGTGTGAAGGCCATGTTCATCTGTTGCTTTTGAGCTATTCAATGAGCTGGTGATATTTGCAACTTCATTTTCAGTTATTTTTAATATATTAAAACTGGTTGTGAGGGGTTAATAGGACTAGAATTATGATCAGGTGGATTAAATGAGTTGGATATTTCTAGCACAGAGTAAATGAAAAAGTTGTTAAACTCTGTAGCAATGACCATGGGATTCTGTATAAGATAAGATAAACTTTATTGTCCCTCAAGGGGAAATTTGTCTTGGGCTTTTCACCCATGCTGCAACCACACAATTCACACATACACAATGGATGTAGTACATAATAAATGAAGTAAAACCCAGTGAATAATACAAGTACATACATAAATAAATGTATAACAGCAGTCATTAAGAACAGGCGTTATAAGTGTCCCTGACCTATTTATCTGAGTTGAAAAGTTTTACTGACGTCGGGATAAATGAGTTCTTATATCTTTTGAACCTGCACTTGGGGACTCTGTATCTCCTCCCTGAGGGCAGCCGCACATATTCATTGTTTAGTGCATGGCTCATGTCACTGATTATTTTTTGAGCTTGTCCACAGGCTGCCTGTTTGTGTAAGATCTGCATGGGTAAATACTCTTTAACTCCAATAATTTTCCATGCTGTATGAATTAAACGCAACACTCTGTTCTTTAGTTTCACAGAGAGGTTGCCAAACCAAGCTGTAATGCTGTATCTAATACAGCTCTCCAACACAGCCTGGTAAAATATTAACATAATCCTTTTATCAACACCATGTATTCTTAATCTACGCAAGAAATGCAGCTGCTGTTGTAGTCTACTACAGAGGTAGTCAATATACAGTATGTGCTCCAGGTTAATGAATAGTCAATAAATACTCCCAAATATTGATAGGAACTAGCCTGTGTTATAGTGTGGTTGTGGATGACCACAGGCCTGTGGTCACCAACTCCCCGAGGGTCAAACACCATCTCCTTTGTTTTATCAGTATTCAAAATGAGAGGAATGTCATCACACCAACTGACAAACCTCTGAATTTCTATAAAATAGCTTGACAGATCATGAGTCTTTTGAAGTAGTGATAAAATAGCAGTGTCATCAGAAAATTTAATAATTTGATTACCTGGATAGACACTTCTGCACTCATCAGTGTACAAGGTGAACAAAAATGGTGAACTAACACAGCCTTGGGGAGCTCCTGTGCTGAGGGTTCTGGATTTAGATAAAGTTCCATTTACACTAACTTGCTGTTTACGATAAGTTATAAATGAGTGGTACCATTTAATAATGACAGGATGCACTTTAAAATCATTTAGCCTCTTAATTAAAAGGTGTGGCTGCAGTGTGTTAAAAGCTGAACTAAAATCAACCAATAAAAGACGTGCATATGAGGTTGTCTCCTCCAAATGTTGAAACACAGAATGGGTTAAGGTTAAAATGGCATCCTCTGTACTTCTATTATTTTATAAGCAAACTGCAGAGGATCTAAAGGTCCTCCAAAATCAGTTTTCAGAATGTCAATGACAATCTTCTTGAGGCACTTCATTACCAGTGAGGTCAGTGCAACAGGATGATAGTCGTTATTCTCTTTACAGCTTGCTTTTTTTGGTACAGGAATTATAATAGAGCTTTTCCAAATTACTGGGACAGAACACGTACAGTGGGGTAAAAAAGTATTTAGTCAGCCACCAATTGTGCAAGTTCTCCCACTTAAAAGATGAGAGAGGTCTCCAATTTTCATCATAGGTATACCTCAACTATGAGAGACAAAATAAGAAAAAAAAAATCCAGAAAATCACATTGAAGGATTTTTAATGAATTAATTGGTAAATTCCTCGGTAAAATAAGTATTTGGTCAGTAACAAAAATTCATCTCAATACTTTGTTATATACCCTTTGTTGGCAATGACTGAGGTCAAACGTTTTCTGTAAGTTTTCACAAGGTTTTCAAACACTGTTGCTGGTATTTTGGCCCATTCCTCCATGCAGATCTCCTCTAGAGCAGTGATGTTTTGGGGCTGTCACTGGGCAACACAGACTTTCAACTCCCTCCAAAGATTTTCTATGAGGTTGAGATCTGGAGACTGGCTAGGCCACTCCAGGACCTTGAAATGCTTCTTACGAAGCCACTCCTTCGTTGCCCAGGCGGTGTGTTTGGGATCACTGTCATGCTGAAAGACCCAGCCACGTTTCATCTTCAATGCCCTTGCTGATGGAAGGAGGTTTTCACTCAAAATCTCACGATACATGGCCCCATTCATTCTTTCCTTTACTCAGATCAGTCGTCCTGGTCCCTTTGCAGAAAAACAGCCCCAAAGTATGATGTTTCCACCCCCCATGCTTCACAGTAGGTATGGTGTTCTTTCTCCTCCAAACACGATAAGTTGAGTTTTTACCAAAAAGTTATATTTTGGTTTCATCTGACCATATGACATTCTCCCAGTCCTCTTCTGGATCATCCAAATGCTCTCTAGCAAACTTCAGACGGGCCTGGACATGTACTGGCTTAAGCAGGGGGACACGTCTGGCACTGCAGGATTTGAGTCCCTGGCGGCGTAGTGTGTTTCTGATGTAGCCTTTGTTACTTTGATCCCAGCTCTCTGCAGGTCATTCACTAGGTCCCCCCATGTGGTTCTGGGATTTTTGCTCACCGTTCTTGTGATAATTTTGACCCCACGGGGTGAGATCTTGCGTGGAGCCCCAGATGGAGGGAGATTACCAGTGGTCTTGTATGTCTTCCATTTTCTAATAATTGCTCCCACAGTTGATTTCTTCACACCAAGCTGCTTACCTATTGCAGATTCAGTCTTCCCAGCCTGGTGCAGGTCTACAATTTTGTTTCTGGTGTCCTTTGACAGCTCTTTGGTCTTGGCCATAGTGGAGCTTGGAGTCTGACTGTTTGAGGTTGTGGACAGGTGTCTTTTATACTGATAAAGAATTCAAACAGGTGCCATTAATACAGGTAACAAGTGGAGGACAGATGAGCCTCTTAAAGAAGAAGTTACATGTCTGTGAGAGCCAGAAATCTTGCTTGTTTGTAGGTGACCAAATACTTCTTTTACTGAGGAATTTACCAATTAATTCATTAAAAATCCTTCAATGTGATTTTCTGGATATTTTTTTTTCTCATTTTGTCTCTCATAGTTGAGGTATACCTATGATGAAAATTGGAGACCTCTCTCATCTTTTAAGTGGGAGAACTTGCACAATTGGTGGCTGACTAAATACTTTTTTGCCCCACTGCATCTAAAGACTTCTGGTAGATGGGACTCCAGGCTTCTGCTAGCTCCTCACTACATGACTTCAGTAAGCGCCCAGAGATCCCGTCTGGTCCTGATGCCTTCTTGGGGCACATACGTGAGAAAAATCTTTCCACAACATGCTGGTCAACTATAATTTTTTCAGAGCCTAATACTGATATAGCGTCCAGAGCAGCTTTTTGTTCATGAGAAAAATCTCTAGTCTCAAATCTGCAAAAGAAATTTTTCAACTCGTTTGCCTTTTCTTCCTCATTCATTACATTAATGCAGCTTTTGGATGGAGTCATCTTTGTCATTACTTTAACTGAGTCCCATAATTTCCTAGAACTTTTTCCTAGGCATTCAGATTCAAATTTCTTCCTCGTCTCATCTCTAGCTGTTCTTAGTGTATAGTTAATTTCTTTCTGTATATTTTTCATACTTAACATGTCCCCATTCTTAAAGGCAATCTTTTTCTGTACTATGCACCGTTTTAATTCCTTGGAAATATAAGACTTATTATTGGGGTACATAGTGATTACTTTCTGAGGTAAAACATTTTCTTTACAGAATTTTATGTACTCAGTTATGGTATCTGTGGCCTCCTCCAACTCCAAGTTATGGAAGAGTCCCCAGTTGGTATAAGAAAAACAACCTCTCAAAGTTTCGTTGCCTTCATTGTCCCATATGAAGATTGTTTTTGTCTGTGGTTTGCTGCTTTTAAGCAAAGACTTGTAAGTAGGGATCAGATGAACAGCATTATGGTCTGAGGACCCCAAGGGGGGCTTAACCCTTGCTATATAGGCATTTTTGACGTTCCCATAGCATTTGTCCAAAATATTTTTCCCCCTTGTACTGCAGTTCACATATTGGCTGAAGCGAGGCAGCGCCTGGCTGAATCAGTGTATCAATTTGTTATTAATATTGTTCCATGTCTCCGACATCTTTTTTGTTCTGTTTATTAGTCAATTAGTTAATATTATTCCAAATTTTTTTGTCATCTTGAGGAATGAATGAATGAATCTTTATTTCGGATAGATTAGATTAAAAGATTAAAAGAAAGGAACAGAATAATATAACAAAGGGAAAAAAATCCAACAAGGCCAGATTAAACAATACCTCCTTGGATTATACAATTCAACATAAGTTATCTGAAATGGATGATGGCTGAAGCCTCAGCTTATATTGCCCATGCATGTTCCATCTAAGAATTCAAAAATAAAATAAAATAAAAGTGATTACAAATTAGAACAAAGCTAAGAGAAAACGTGACAAAAAAACTAAGCAACAGCACAACACAGACTGGATATGATAATCCTTATGTGATTTTACATGTCGTTTTGTATATATGTTTGGAGTATTTCTTCCTTTAGTTTTTGTTTAAATTGTCCAAGCATTGTACATGATTTTAATTCAGGTCCAAAAGCATTCCACAGTCTAACTCCTTGCACTGAGACACAGTGTTGCTTGGTGGTAGTTCTCACTGAAGGTTTTTGAAATATACATGTTCCTCTGAAATGGTATTGTTTCTTCCTTATTTGGAAAAACGTTTGGATATTTGTGGGCAGTGACAGATTCTTCACTTTAAACATTATTACTGCAGTTTTAAAGTCAACCAGATCTTTCAACTTGAGAGCTTTTAATTTAAGAAAAAGTGGGTTTGTTGGTTCCCTGTAAGCAGCTTTGTTTATTATTCTAATAGCTCTCTTCTGAAGCATAACGACTGGATATAGGTTTGTTTTATATGTATTTCCCCATACTTCAGTACAATGTGTCATGTATGGGAGTATTAATGAATGATACAACCTACAGTATATACAGTGGGGCAAAAAAGTATTTAGTCAGCCACCAATTGTGCAAGTTCTCCCACTTAAAAGATGAGAGAGGTCTCCAATTTTCATCATAGGTATACCTCAACTATGAGAGACAAAACGAGAAAAAAAAATCCAGAAAATCACATTGAAGGATTTTTAATGAATGAATTAATTAATTGACTTGTAATTTCCTGCTATTAAATTCAGATAAGACTGAAGTCATTCTTGTTGGTCCAAAAAAACCTTAGAAATACCTTTCCAAATCAAACTTTCAGTTTGGATGTGGTTACTCTTTCTCTTAATAGCTCTGTGAGGAACCTTGGAATTATTTTTGATCAGGATCTGTCCTTCAATTCACATATTAAATTTGTTTCTAAGACTGCCTTCTATCATTTGCGTAATATTGCCAAGATTAGGAGCATCTTGTCTCAGAGTGATGCTGAGAAACTGATCCACGCTTTTGTTAGCTCGAGATTAGATTATTGTAATTCTTTATTATCAGGCTGTCCTAAAACATCTTTAAAAAGTCTTCAGCTGATCCAAAATGCTGCAGCAAGAGTTTTAACAGGTACTAGAAAGAGAGATCATCTCTCTCCGGTTCTGGCCTCCCTTCATTGGCTTCCCATAGAGTTTAGAATTAAGTTTAAAATCCTTCTTCTTACTTACAAAGCTCTAAACAATCAGGCTCCTTTTTATTTAAAAGCTCTGATACTACCGTATTATCCTAACAGAGCACTACGCTCCCAAAATGCAGGATTACTTGTAATACCTAGAATCTCCAAAAGTACAATGGGAGGCAGAGCCTTCAGTTATCAAGCTCCTCTCCTGTGGAACCAGCTGCCAATCTGGATTCGGGAGTCAGACTCGATCTCTGTTTTTAAGAATAGGGCTAAAACCTACCTTTTTGATATAGCCTACAATTAGGGAGGGATCATGTGTTTCTGAACCCTCCCTTAGTTATGCTGCTAATAGGTTTAGTCAGCCGGGGGACCTCCAGTAATGCACTGGGCCTCACTCCTTTCCTCACTCTGAATGAAATATTTTTTTTTTTGCTGGTCATTAATTTGTTTGTTCTCTCCCATAGATTGAGTCCCCATCGTGCTGTTTGCTCTCTACATGTCTGTTCTTTTCTTCTTCTCTATCCCCTCACCCCCCAGCCAGTCGCAGCAGATGACTGCCCCTCCCTGAACCTGGTTCTGCTGGAGGTTTCTTCCTGTTAAAAGGGAGTTTTTCCTCTCCACCGTCGCCAAGTGCTTGCTCACAGGGAATCGCCTGATTGCTGGGGTCTTTCTGCAACTGTGGGGGTTCCCCTACAGTTGATAGTGCTATGAGATGACTGTTGTTGTGAAATGGCGCTATATAAATAAAGTTGAATTGAATTAAATTCCTCGGTAAAATAAGTATTTGGTCACCTACAAACAAGCAAGATTTCTGGCTCTCACAGACATGTAACTTCTTCTTTAAGAGGCTCCTCTATCCTCCACTCGTTACCTGTATTAATGGCACCTGTTTGAACTCATTATCAGTATAAAAGACACCTGTCCACAACCTCAAACAGTCAGACTCCAAACTCCACTATGGCCAAGACCAAAGAGCTGTCAAAGGACACCAGAAACAAAATTGTAGACCTGCACCAGGCTGGGAAGACTGAATCTGCAATCAGTAAGCAGCTTGGTGTGAAGAAATCAACTGTGGGAGTAATTATTAGAAAATGGAAGACATACAAGACCACTGATAATCTCCCTCGATCTGGGGCTTCACGCAAGATCTCACCCTGTAGGGTCAAAATGATCACGAGAACGGTGAGCAAAAATCCCAGAACCACACGGGGGGTGGGGGGGGTGGACCTAGTGAATGACCTGCAGAGAGCTGGGGCCAAAGTAACAAAGGCCACCATCAGTAACACACTACACCACCAGGGACTTAAATCCTGCAGTGCCCCATCCTGACGTGTCCCCCTGCTTAAGCCAGTACACGTCCAGGCCCGTCTGAAGTTTGCTAGAGAGCATTTGGATGATCCAGAAGAGGATTGGGAGAATGTCATATGGTCAGATGAAACCAAAATAGAACTTTATTGTAAAAACTCAACTTGTTGTGTTTGGAGGAGAAAGAACACCATACCTACTGTGAAGCAAGGGGGGTGGAAACATCATGCTTTGGGGCTGTTTTTCTGCAAAGGGACCAGGACGACCGATCCGTGTAAAGGAAAGAATGAATGGGGCCATGTATCGTGAGATTTTGAGTGAAAACCTCCTTCCATCAGCAAGGGGATTGAAGGTGAAACGTGGCTGGGTCTTTCAGCATGACAATGATCCCAAACACACCGCCCGGGCAATGAAGGAGTGGCTTCGTAAGAAGCATTTCAAGGTTCTGGAGTGGCCTAGCCAGTCTCCAGATCTCAACCGCATAGAAAATCTTTGGAGGGAGTTGAAAGTCCGTGTTGCCCAGCGATAGCCCCAAAACATCACTGCTCTAGAGCAAATCTGCGTGGAGGAATGGGCCAAAATACCAGCAACAGTGTGTGAAAACCTTGTGAAGACTTACAGAAAACGTTTGACCTCAGTCATTGCCAACAAAGGGTATATAACAAAGTATTGAGATGAACTTTTGTTATTGACCAAATACTTATTTTACCGAGGAATTTACCAATTAATTCATTAACTAGAAAAGCACTCGGAGAGCGCAGACCTCCGCCAAGCGCCACAGTTCACCCAATACAGTGTTCATGTGTACGTTTTCAGATTCCTTGACCATGAAAACATATGACTAGCAATTGGATTCACAATGATAGGATTAGTGGTTCAGTAGTTATTCAGGAAAATCGGATTTTCCGTAATGGCGGTTTTCTTCTGGACGGTGATCCGGATCACCACCAAAATCTAATCATCTGTAGGATACCCCATTTCTGACAATCTCTGAAAATTTCATGAAAATCCGTCCATAACTTTTTGAGTTATCTTGCTAACAAACAAACAAACAGACAGACAGACAAACCAATGCCGATGAAAACATAACCTCCTTGGCGGAGGTAAAAATCCTTCATTGTGATTTTCTGGATTTTTTTTTTCTCATTTTGTCTCTCATAGTTGAGGTATACCTATGATGAAAATTGGAGAGCTCTCTCATCTTTTAAGTGGGAGAACTTGCACAATTGGTGGCTGACTAAATACTTTTTTGCCCCACTGTAGTGTGGGTTGATTCAGCAAATATTTCACTCTGTGTAGTATTGTGATTGATTTGGATATTTTACCTTTAATATAATTAATATGTGACTTCCAACACAGTTTATTATCAATTATTACTCCAAGAAATTTAATTTTGGATACCTTTTCAATCTTTACACCATTTACACTGAGTTTAGATACTGAGTTGTTGTGATGGTTGTTAAAAATTACAAATTTTGTCATACTTAAATTGATTGTTAATTTGTTTGAATCAAACCACAGTTTAAGCTTTCCTAATTCCTTTCTGAGTGTATCCAAAAGTTGTTCCAATTTGCTTCCACTGCATAATAAAAAATTAGTGTCATCTGCAAACAATATTAAATCCATTTTTCCGAAACTTTACATATATCATTTGTATACATATTGAATAACAATGGCCCCAAAACTGAACCCTGTGGGACTCCTCAAGTAACCTTCAGTAACTGCGAGTTTTTGCTACCAACACATACATACTGATATCTGTTCCTTAAGTAACTACATAACCAGGACAGTGCTACCCCCCTAATACCATAATTTTGTAGTTTCTTTAACAATAATTTATGATCCACTGTATCAAATGCTTTTTTAAGATCCAGGAATACCCCAACTGAATACTCTTTATTTTCTACAGCAGTTGATATTTTTTTATAAATTCCATTAGAGCAAATGCAGTTGTCCTCTTGTGTCAGAACCCATATTACTGTTCACACAATAAGTTATTCTTTATTATAAAGTTGTCAATTCTCTCACAGAATATTTTTTCGAGTATCTTAGAAAATTGCGGCAATAGTGAAATAGGCCTATAGTTTGAAAATTCCCCTCTGTCACCCGTCTTGTATATCGGAATTACTTTGGCTATTTTCATTGCACTGGGAAATATACCTGTTTGGAGAGACAGGTTACAGATACAGTATACATCAGTGGCTTCACTAAGCATTCAGTGATTGATAGTTTTGACTAAAAGCATGTCAGTACCATCACAATCCATAGATGTTTTACTTTTAAACGATTAAACAATTTCAATGACCTCTCTCTCATCTGTGTTCTTTATGAAGATGGAGTCTTTTATAGCAGTGTTTTTACTTATTGTATCACCTGTAGGTGCCGTAATGGGTATTTCTCGAGCCAAATTAGGACCAATGTTAACAAAAAAATTATTAAATTCATCTGCAGGTGAGACTGTATTCACACTGAGTCGTTTTATGGGTTTTTTTGAAAGATTGATTGGGTAGCTTGTATTTCTGTTTTTATTTCCAAGAATATTGTTAAGTATTGTCCATGTATTTTTAGTGTTATCTCTGTTTTTCTCCAGTTCTTTACTGTAATAGTCTCTTTTACTCGTCGGCCTCCGTTGGTCTATGATGACCATGGAAGAGAATCCTAAACATCTACTCTGCTGGAACAGCACTGCCTGTGGCTGAACAGGCCGATGCACACCGGTGTTCTGCCTTCCAGCGTTGGGCGTTGGTAGGATTCAAGCCTGGGCAGGAAGATATGAAGGACAAGATGTTACCCATGCAGCGTGTCCCCCCTCTCCACGTCACTGATGGATCCAAAGGAACAGCAGGGCTGCTATAGTTTGGCACCAGCTCCGTCGCAGGAGCTGCCAGAACGATGTTGAGCACAACAGAGAACTGCCTTAGGGGCTCCGACTCCGGATTTTTCCTCAGGGTTGACTCCCGAAGCCTTTCCCGTGACCGGGTGTGCCGCAAGGCAGCGGAGGTTTGAAATCAGGGTTTACCTTCCCAGGTTGACGAGCCACCATCTACCCGAAGCATCTGGTTTTAAGGCGCTAGAGATCCGCCCTCGCTCCTTCTCCTATTAGTAAAAGCAGTTCCGCCGGGCTTAGAGACTAAACCACACGGGCAGGCTAGGAGTTGGACTTAGTTGTCAGAGGCTTTTCGAGACGCATGCCGTAAGGAGCATTTTATGAGCACTGGGAGCTTAACCCCAGTGCCGCTCCTGGCTATGACAACCTTGGAACCTTGGAACATCCTATTATATAAATTAACTTATTTTTGTATGTTTTATACCGCTGCTCTGCTTCTTTTGTCCTTCTCTTTAGAAAAGCTTTATATTGTGAATTTTTCTTTTTACATGCTTTTTGTAATCCTTTGGTTAGCCATGGCTTGTCGACAAATTTCACTTTAAGCTTTTTCTTTACTAATGGACATTTTTTTTTTTCGTAAAGAGCGGTTACAATGTTCATGAATGTATCGTAGGCTTCATTTACATCTGATACATAGACTTTTGTCCAGTCTTGCTTCAGCAGGTCTTCTTTAAAAGAACTGATTGCATTTTGTGATTTGTATCAGAAAGATTTTAAAGTTTTTTGTGTATTGACCCCGTGTGGCCATCGATAAGTGCAAAGACTGGCAGATGGTCACTTATGTCATTTATCAATAATCCACTTTCTATTTTCTTATCAGTAATATTAACAAACAGGTTGTCAATAAGTGTAGCAGTGTGGACTGTGATTCTACTGTGATGTGTTATTGTGGGATATAGACTCATACTGTACATAGAATTCATGAACTCTGTAATTACATTTTGTTGAAATGGATTTAGTAAATCAGTATTGAGGTCTCCACAGATTACAACCATTTTCTTATTAGTTATATTATTGTACAGCTCGACTAACTTATCTCTGAATGTCTCAAGTTCCCAGCGTTCTATATATACAACTTATAATTGGTCGATCTCAACAGTAACACATTCCAGAGTCCCTGGTAGTGCAAAGGACATTCCATTTACAAGTTTACACCTATACAGTTCATTAATATACAGTGCAACATCACCACCCTTTTTTTTTTTGAGATCTGTTAATATGAAACATCTGATATCCCTCTATTGTTATCAAAGAAGCCTGCTCTTCATTGAGCCAAGTTTCAGAGACTGCGATAGCTGTAAATTTTCTATCTAGCTGTTTTAAATAGTCCTGAATCTGTGCAAAGTTTTTGTTAAGACTTCTGCTGTTAAAGTGTAATATTGATAGTTTACCATCTACTTGCACTTGACTTCTGAATTGCTTTTCAGTGTAATATTCACAGTGATTATGAATATTATTGAAGAAGTGGTTACAAGGATCAGTATCATTCTCCATCTCTTGTAGTTTATTTTCAGCACAATGAGATATTTTCAGAGTCTGAATTTCCTCTCTCTGAGTCAAATGACTTCCTCCAACTGGGGATGATTGATGTCTACTAAAGTCAGTCATGAGGTTGGTTTTTTTTTTTGTTTTTTTTTTGTTTTTTTTTTAAGTACATTATCATGTTATGTCACAAGGACTGTTCTTGCCGTGTGTGTGGATATGGATTATCGTAGTCTCTTAATTTTCTTAATCAGTGTTCATTTATATTTATTTAAGTCAGTGAGATCTCTTATTTTTATGGCCTTTGCTCCCTCAGGTGTTCCATTTAGTTTAATCCAGACTCTACAGTTTCTTGTCCATGTTGCCTGTATCTTGTTTTGTCTTTTCAACAGCCGTGCTTGCTGTGCTATTTCAGCATTAGTCTTTGCTAAATGTTCATTTAGCTAAACTTCTGTTCCCCATAGTTTTCTGGCCTGCCTCAGTATGTCATTTTTTTACCCTTCTGTTCACAAAGCGCATCACAATTGATTTCTTTGTTTTATTATCCTTTCTAGGTAGAGTATGGCAGGCTGAAATTGCATTTACTTCAGCCTTTATGTTTCTGCTTTGAAGGAACTGAAGCACCTGGTTTTCCAAGGAGACTGATTCACTTGGGGGAGCCTCCTCACCTTTTATTCCTGCTGTACCATGAGCATATGATTGATATTTAATGTGTAGTCCACAAATGATTTAATCATCCATACGAGTATATTGTTCAAGATCCTCGATGCGTCGCTCCAAGTCTGCAAATTTTTTTGTGTCTTTCCTTAATTGTTAATTTCAGCTCTCGGACTTCCTCCATTAGCCCTAATAATTTGGACAGTTGATTGGCCACTTTGGTAAGTTCTTCTGACGTGAAGTTCAGAGATTTTTTAATCTCTTCCATTTCCTCTTTCTTTGGTGGAATTTTTTACTGACCTGATGATAGTATGATGATACTGATGATAGTACCTGATGACCTGACCTGACCTGACTGACCTGATGATAGTAGTAGCGAACGCAAGCAAAAGCGAGGAAAAAGGGCCGGGATCCATGCTAGGCTAAAGGCTAACCCCTCCAGACCAGCGGTACCGTCGCTTCTTCTCTCAAACGTCCGTGCCCTCGAAAACAAGGTGGACGAGCTGCGTTTGCTGAGAGAAACCCGGAGAGAGTGGAGGGACTGCTGTGTGTTTGTTTTCACCGAGACATGGCTCCACGACAACATTCCTGACGAGGCCATTCAACTGGAAGATATGGCGATGTTCCGTGCCGACAGGGAAACGGTGAGCTCCGGTAAGAGCCGGGGGGGGTGGGCTATGCATGTATGTTAACAAGAACTGGTGCGTTAATGCCACGTTAGTGTCTAAACACTGCTCTCCGTTGGCGGAGTTCCTTATTGTTAATTGTCGGCCATTTTATCTGCCGAGGGAATTCAGCAACGTGTTTGTAGTTGGTGTTTACATAGCGCCGAGCCCTAATCATAAAGCTAATGCAAAGAAGGCACTCGGGGTACTGCACAATGCAATCAGTGAAATCCAAATTTCACACCCGGACAGTTTTGTAGTGGTTGCGGGGGATTTTAACCACACCAGCTTAAAGACTGTGCTCCCCAAGTTTAAACAATGTGTAGACTTTAAGACCAGAGGAGAGAATATGTTGGACTTAGTGTACACAAATACAGATGCATATAAAGCGATACCCCGCCCCCATCTCGGCCGTTCTGATCACATGTCCGTGATGCTGGTGCCTGCCTACAAACCTTTATTGAAGCGCAGCAGGCCAGCAGTGAAACAAATCAGGATTTTGCCAGAGAGTGCAACCTTTTTTTTTTTTTTTTTTTTTTTGTTACTTATTTGTACCCGTAGGTAGATTTGGTTTGCAGTCTGGTGACAAGCCACCGGCTGCTGGTTGCTGCGTGCGCGAGCGCCCTAAACCTACATGTTTTTGGTATGCGGGGGGAAACTGGAGAAATCCCGGAGTAAACCCACGCAACACGGGGAGAACATGCAAACTCCACACAGCTCACTGTTGGTCGGGGGCTGGGATCGAACCCACGATCTCATGATCCCTGCGATCCCCCGGCCGAGGGTAAAACTGTGCTGCCACAGTGCTAAACCACTGCGCCACCGTGCAGACTGTTTTCAGCACACAGACTGGAAGATCTTCAAAATAGCAGCCTCCCAGGAAGACAGGACAGATGTGTAGGAGTATGCTGATACAGTCACCAGCTACATCGCGAAGTGCACAGAGGATGTCACTACAGTGAAGACCATCACTATGCGGGGTAATCATAAGCCCTGGATGACTGCAGAGGTGCGCTCGCTGCTTACAGCCAGAGATGCAGCCTTCAGAGCGAAGGACAGGATTGCCCTCCGCTCAGCCAGGTCTGCGCTTTCAAAGGGAATTAAGGCGGCAAAGCGCGCCTATGCGGAGAAAATCCAGGGACACCTCTGTGACACTAGGAACACCAAGCAGATGTGGCAGGGAGTTCGGACACTGACGGGCTATAAGTCTAGGCAGGGGGTCAATGATGACGACGCTTCGCTTCCAGACAGGCTTAACGACTTCTTTGCACGTTTTGAAGCATCAAACTCGACAATCAGAGGGAGGGCCGGCCCACCCCCACCATCGGTCGGACCAGCTTTTACCATCAACACAGCGGACACACGGAGGACCCTATCCAGAGTCAACCCATGCAAAGCTGCAGGTCCAGACAACATTCCGGGACGTGTGCTCCGAGACTGCGCGAGCGAGTTGGCGGATGTCCTGACTGACATTTATAACATCTCCCTGAGTCAGGCCATCGTTCCCAGATGCTTCAAGACCTCTATCATTGTACCGGTGGCAAAGAAACCAGTGGTGTCCTGTTTGAATGACTATCGTCCTGTTGCACTTACACCAATTGTGATGAAGTATTTTGAACGGCTTGTCAAACCACACATCACAGCCTGCCTCCCTGCATCACACGACCCGCTCCAGTTTGCATATCGTTCAAACCGCTCCACGGAGGATGCTATAGTCACCACCCTACACTCTGTCATCACCCACCTGGACCAGAAAGACACCTACGCCAGACTCCTGTACATTGATTTCAGTTCAGCATTCAACACCATTATTCCCCAGAGACTGATGGAGAAATTACTCCTTCTCGGTCTGAACACCGCCACATGTCTCTGGATCCTGGATTTCCTGACTGAGAGACCTCAGTCTGTCCGGGTTGGAAACAACATCTCCAACTCTGTCACGCTGAGTACCGGAACCCCTCAAGGCTGTGTACTCAGTCCACTGTTGTTTACACTTCTAACACATGACTGTGTATCCAAACACGAGGGGAACCAGATTATTAAGTTTGCAGATGACACCACGGTGGTGGGACTTATTCAGAGGGATGAGGAATCAATGTACAGGGAAGAAGTGAGAGACCTGGAGGGCTGGTGCAGGGAGAACAATCTGGTGCTCAACGTGGACAAAACGAAGGAGATGATTATCGACTTCCGGCGGTCACAGCCTGAGCACATCCCCCTCAGCATCGGCGGCCGTTTAGTGGAGAGAGTAGAGAACATCAAGTTCCTCGGAGTGCAGATCTCGCAGGACCTGACCTGGAGCAAGAATTCCTTGGAGATCAGGAAGCGGGCTCAGCAGAGACTACACTTCTTGAGGAAACGCAAACAGGCCTCTCTCCCCATCTGCATCCTCAGGACCTTCTACAGAGGTGTGGTGGAGAGTGTTCTGACGTACTGCATTGCTACATGGTACTCCAGCTGCAGTATGTCAGACAAAAAAGCCCTGCAGAGGATAGTCAAGGAGGCGGAGAGGGTAATTGGAGTCTCCCTCTCCTTTGTCCAAGAACTTTTTCAGAACCGTTGTAGGAGCAGGGCACTGAACATTGTCAAGGACCGTTCTCACCCTCTGCATAAACACTTTGAACTTCTTCCATCTGGTAAACGATTCCGGAGCATCAGAGGCAGAACCACCAGACTGATCAACAGCTTCCTCCCACAAGCTGTCAGGATGCTGAACAGCTGACCCGGAATCTCTCATACACACTACTGCACCTATGGACATTTTGTATATTATAGTTAGTTATTCTTTTTCCCCAAGTATGTCTCAGGGATGTGTGAATGGATGGGGGGGTGGGGGTGGGGGGTGGAGCTATGTGGGAGTGTGTCTTAATCATGCTGCTTCTTATATGGATGCCGAGAGAAACGCAATTTCATCTTGCTTGCACTACAGTTGTATGTACAGCAATATGACAATAAAGTTTGATTTGATTTGATTAGTAGGATAATTTCTGCTGGTGTTGCCGGTATGTTGTCCAGCTGACCTTGGATCTGGCTGGGGCCTCAGCTAGCCCCTCCGCTGTTAGCCCTGCCGCTTACCACTGCTGTAGTTGAGCTCCGATCCAGCTGGGGCCTTGGTTAGCTCCTTCGCTGAGCTCTGCCACCTACTGCTGCTGTAGTTGAGCTCCGATCTGGCTCCTTTCCAGCTGGGGCTTCGGTTAGCTCCTCCACCGAGCCCCGCCGCCCACCGCCGCTGTAGGTGATTTCTGACCCGGCTCCTATCCAGCTGGGGCCTCAGTTACCTCCGCCACAAAATCTCCTTTTGCATTTTCAGTTATGGTTATAAAAAAGTTTGCCTTCACCTTTCTTAGAGTTTGTGTTACCTTATTTCTAGCAGATGTAAATTTTTCTGTCTGTTCTTAAACCTGTTTTTAGAGCTATTTTAAGAAGCTGATCTCTGGTCTTGATTAGTTGGAGACATTCGGAGTTGAGCCATGGTAAAGTGATTCTTCTGTTTCGTTTTTTTGAAAATGCCACGATAACCTCTTTGATTTTTGTTATAAAAAATTCTTTGCTGTGATTTGTCATTTGGGGAGATGATTTCCTTCCATTCGATTTCATTCATTGCCATTGTTATATTTTGTTGTTGGTTTTTTGGGGATTATGTAATTTACTGTGTTACCTGATGGGTTCTTAAATGGATTTGAAAGCTGTTTCTGTGGAAGTTTTCTTGTTGCTAGTATTATATTGTGGTCAGTCAGTCCTGTTAAAAGGTTATAAGTCTGGGAGATTCTTTCAGGTCTATTTGTGAAAAGTAAATCAATTTTGGTTTTTCACTGGCTTATGACTCTGGTTGCTTTGTCTGTTAATTGAGTTAGGTTGTAGTGATCTGTAATGTTTTTTTAGATTTTTTTTTCTGTCTTTTTTGTCATCCCAGTTTTTATTAAAATCACCCAATAAGAATAATTCATTTTTAGGATTGCAGTGATTAAGAAGCACTTTAATTTGGTCATAAAATCTGCTTTAGAGGAGGGTTTGCGGTATCAACAAATAACAGAGAAGGTCATATTGGCTGAGAACTTAATGTTAACTCCTACACATTCTAGACTGATATCTTTTGACCATTCAGTCTGATTACATTTCAAGGTGTCCTTAACATACAGTAGGACTCCTCCACCTTTTCCTTGCTCCCCGTCTTTCCTAAACACATCATAGCCAGGCACAGTAATGGCAGTTTCAGGTAACGAGGATGATAACCAGGTTTCAGACAGACCCGTAAAATCAATATTAGAGTTTATCAGCAGATGTTCTAGTTGTTCACGTTTGGAGACGATACTTCGTACATTTAAGTGTCCCCCAAGCAGACTTTTTTTTTTTTTTTTTTTTTTACTTTGAGGGTACCAGATTCATTTTGCCTGGTTCAGGGTTTGAAAAACTTTGAGCAGTCTATGTTTTTTACTAACACAGGATTTCTCTGACAAGTTTTACACTCACTGCTGGCTGGTTGTTGTATTGCTGCTGTGGTGGAGTCCATGCGCTGGGCTGCTGCTGCCGCAGAGACCAGACATCTAATGATGGGGGTTCTCCACTGTGCTGTGGTGAGGAGGGCGCATTGCTGTGCTACAGGGATGAGGGTCGATTGCCAGTCCACCCCGGCTGTGTTCCACTGTTGGTCTGTGACAACACCATCAGCCTGCCATGCCACGGTGATGTTGGTGAGCTGCAGGGCCACAGCGGTGCTGGTTGATGTGGGCCGCCTTAGCACAGCCAGTACCGGTAGTGGGCGTGGCATTAATTCCGCTGGTGATGTTGCTCGTGTCCATGCTGGTCCCGTAAACAATTGTGGTCTTGTTGTCTCTGCTGACGATGGAGGCGTTAGCCACGCTAGTCCTGTTAGCATTGGTGGCGTCTGTCCCTCACACAGGTCTGTGGTCACCGGTCCTGGGTTTATTTCCACATCGCCCACAAGGAGCAAGATAATGCTGAGGTGGAATAATCTCACGGTGGCGCAGTGGTTAGCACTGCGGCAGCACAGTTTACCCTTGGCCGGGGGATCGTGGGGATCATGGGATCGATCCCAGCCCCCGACCAACAGTGATCTGTGTGGAGTTTGCATGTTCTCCCTGTGTATGCGTGGGTTTACCCCGGGATTTCTCCGGTTTCCTCCCACATGCCAAAAACATGCAGGTTAGGTTAGGTTAATTGGAGACTCTAAAGTGGCCCTAGGTGTGAATGTGTGTGTGAATGGTTAAGGGATAGCGCCGTATCATGGCTGCTTCATCCATCCAGGTGGTGGATGACCCTCAATTTTCCCTCTGGGGATCAATAAAGTATACTAAATCTAAATCTAAAAAAAAATCTCACAAAGCCGTTGACTGTGCAGGATTACCCGTGGTAAGTTGGCAGTCTGGCCCATCCTTTGTTCAGGTAACTTGTGTACAAGAGATACTGGCTTCCTTTACCTGTGGGGTGGAGCTGTTCTCTCCATTTTTTGTTGTTGAGAGCCGATGTCGTCCTGTACTTAGAATTAAGTACAGGAGTAAGGCAGCAGTTAACAGGTGGGATTGTACGAGATGTAGAGGTTTTGCTGTAGTTTTAGCTGGATTTTTGATCGTAGATGCAGGACCTGCCACGCTGCATGTTCGCTCTGTGTTGCCCATCTTGGGAGTTCAGCGTCCCAGTGAAGTTGGGACA